>JADKLZ010000728.1:5566555-5587354 GCA_021533235.1 Biomphalaria straminea | reverse complement strand
TTTGAATTTTAAAATTTCTGTAGCTTATGGAATGCACATTTTGTTGTTTAATTATTTTTCACTGAGACAATGAATTCTATGGAAACACTGTCATATACGGTACCTCTCAAAATGCAGAAATAACAGAATGTGCATTCCATAAGCTACAGAAATTTTAAAATTCAAAATGTGGTTTTAAAAAAAAGAAAGAAGTCTTAAATCTTTAAATTATTTATTTTTTTACTTTGATATTGAAAAGTGATGTATAAAATAAGAATTCTGAACAAAAAAGTGAGACTTAATAATGAGAAAAAGCTAAATAATAATTAGTCAATGTAAAAATGTAAATATTTACAAATAGCTAATGAAGTGTTAACAACAAAATGCAATGTTAGATATCTACAAGAATATCCTGTTTCTTTCTTTTTTCAGTAATCTATTTTTAAAAATCTTTAATTTATTCTTGTATAAAATTTAGGTAGGTTAGTACTCCCCAAAGATTTAAAGTTTGTTTTTAATGTATATAATGAAATTTTGAATTGCAGATCTGTAAAAATTTGGCAAGTAGTAATTCAATGAAATTTGCATAACTTAGCAGCAATTTGTTCAAACACAATAATTAGTTATTTGTAATGAGGGTTGGATGTCTCGCCTATCATTGCTTTCATTAGAGGATACAGATTATTAAGTTTTTCCAGAGTTAATATCTTAATGCCCTCACATTTAAAGTATAATATAATCTATCTAGATCTTGCATGTGAGAAACAACAAAGGCTACCATAAAAGTAGAAGCACCACACCAAAATGAAAATAGATAGTGGGAATAAGTTTAAATGTATTTCTCTAAATTAATAAGAGGGCAATAAATAGATGTTTCATTAACCTAGGACGATTCTCTTTAATAAATGAAGTTTTTCATTTGGTTAGTAGCAGTTAATGAGTTAGTTTAAAAGTTCATTTGAGAATTTTGAGTCATTGATTATTCATTTCATTGTGCCACTATGTCAGAGTATGTGTAACATTTTGCAATTATATTATTACTAAATCTAGATCTAAATAATCTAATCATCTATGTATTGTATTATATAGATTCTAAAAAAATCTTGAGTATAGCCTATAGGCCTATATTATAGAATCTAATTCTGTAATTGTATACAATAATTAATACATTATTAATTATACACTTTTGCATGGGTGAGTTGATACAATGATGGATCCCTAGTTTGATAGTGACAACAGATTCAGTCTACACTACACATAAAAATGCCAATGGTGTTGGTTCTAATTATTATTACACCTATTTATTCTAGATTTTGATACAGAGGGTCGACATCTAGAAACGATGATATATTTCTATATCAAGACTCTAGTCTAGACCCATACCTAGATTAATCTAAAATATCAAAGTTTAGACAGTATCAGTAGATCTAGATCTATCTCTAGATTAGATTCTCTTATCTTTTTTTTTTTTTCTTCTTTTTGGCCAGATTTAAACAGCAATGTCGCCAATGTGAAACTTTAAAATAATGAGTCAGATAATAAACAAAATAGGCCTATAGATGAGATCTTTACATCTAGATCTATACGTCTAGATCTATTCTACATCTAATATGTTAAAAGGAAATGTTTAATAAAATGTGTGAATGTTATAAAATTGTTGCAGTCATACAGTAAAACATCGTTTTAAGTTTCAGCAACTAATTAAGATATTTTACTTAAGTTTTTAAAAGAATGTACCCTGATAATAAATCTTCCCGTTTACGTAAGAAATAAACTTGACTCCTTGCCAGAAGATATCTGCAGACGTCCTGGCACGTGCATCTGATAAACATTTTTCAAAAAAAAAAATAGTTATACAAATCTTTGGATATAAATGGGCTTGAGAATAAAACGAACGACGATCACTTTAATTACATAGCCTATAGATATAATTAATGCCATTCTCAGGACCGCAATTAATTATTTCATCTATTTTTGTTGCTGAGTTTTCATTGGCAGCTGCAGTAGTCGGTGTACAAGATTCAAAAATAGACACACAGTTATGCATAGCGTTTCTTTAGACTTTAGCAGATCTAGAAATATAAGGTAACCGGAGAGAAAAAAAAAGAAGGTAAAAAAAACAACATATGACGTCATTGGCAACCGTGCTTCGGGCTAAATATATGTGGGCGTGTAAGTGGTATACCTGAACAAGGCAAAGCAGAGATGCAGGTACTAGGAAACGTATTGTCGGAAAAATGATGAAATAGCAACAATTGCCAGGTCTAATACTTTTAAACACATTTTCCTTTCCTTGAAATATCAAATTAAAACTTCTCTTGTAAAAGGAAAATGTTAAATTCAAACCAAAAAGGTTTAAATGCTTTTTTTTTTTTTTTGAATATGTCTGCTTTATTTGTCGAGCATGATTCTGTAGTCCTACACGTGCTCACCAGTGTGCGCGGGTGTGTGTGTGTGATAGAGCGAGAGGAGAGTGTAGAGACAGAAAAACAAATGTTTTTGGTAGTGTTTAAGATATTTGGAGTGAAATGTCAATGTTTTTTACTTTAAGCTGTTGTTATTGTAATCATATTTTGACTTATTGAACAATGTATTGTAGTTGGACGTAAGAGTAGCCTAAGTCACACATACACACACACACGACCAATCAAGTTTAAATAAAAGTTGTTTTTTTTTTTTATTATAGCCATTAAATAAAAAATATTTTTAAAGCAACGTTTAGAGAAGTACTTCCATTAAAACAATGAGCGAATAGTTATAATAAATCTACAATAATGTTAAGGAATTTAAATTGACATGTAGGACCTATACTTTTTTATACTAGACCCAAGTTCCTATCTCACAAGAAACGACCCCATAATCACGTTTTATCCGCTTACACCCAATCTGTTCAGGCTTAGCATTAAAAACATCACGTTTCTGGAAATTATCTTTTTTAAAGCTGCAAACGTAGCATAAATTTGCACTTTGAAAAAAATATTCACATTGATTTGGTTTGAATTTTATATTTTCTTAACGATCTTATGTGTCGATTTCTGGTCTATTATAGCCTACTAAAGAAGCTTCTAATTTAATTAATCAATGCATGAACTAATTTTAAAATGTGAACAATGTTAAAGCATAATTATGTACTGTGAGTTGAGTGAGATGTGAGCAAAAGACATTGTGATATTTTATACACACATACACACATACAAAATATTAATTGTAATTAATTTTTGATCCATGGTAGGAAGGTAATTACATAGAAAAAGAAGTATATTGGCCTTTACGTTTATAATAGTGGTGAAAAATGTTTAAATGGATTTAGACATAATGATAATTGCTTAATCCCTCACACACACACTAACACTAACTTTGAAAGTAATGTACACATTTACAAACGGCCGATAACTACTAGGCTAACTTTAAAATATTTTTTTTCATAACAAAATTTTTATTCCAAATCTATTTCTATAGGATCATCCATTTTCACTCAGCAACACACATTTAGACACATTTTGCTAATGTCTAGACATCTAATCATATCCAATAGACCTTAAGATTTACATTGCTAATGTAATGTGTCTTTTGTGCCGCTCAATCATATATTAATTTGTGCTTATGTTCTTTTTTTTTTTAACCGTTTACGCTGGGTTTAAAACTTGTCGTTGAACCTTATTATTAGTAAGCATTCACATTCACTCTAAAACTGGCAATGTTTTCTTTAATTAATGTACTAAATTCATAAAGTCAAAAGTCTTAATATAAACGTAAAGTTGGCTTCGTTCAATGTGCTGGAATTTGTACATCTTAGTTGGCAGCAGAGGCTCTGGTATCCATGGATACCAAGCTCATTTGTTCTTGTAGGGAGAAAAAAAAACGAAAGGTGCTTGCTGCTTGCCAAAAAATCCTTGTGTTACTATGTGCTGATTCGGCGCGAACGTTTCCAGGACAGGTAAGGCACACAGGTATAAAAGGTATGAAGCCGATGAACTGGCTTCTCTCTAATGGCGTCAGGGGGGATGGGGTGTCTGCGCGCTCGCGCTTGTGTGTGGGTGAGTGTGTTAACGTCACTGTAATACGGTGGTGACCTCTTGAGGATAGAAGATTGCGCTCGTGCTATCAAAGGGGTTTGTGCGAGCTGAAGAAGGGAGGGAAAACTAAAACCTGAACACTTTAAAACAAATGTAATTATTCTTTGGTTGCTGTCAATTGGAACTTCTCTAATTACCAAGCCGCAAGAATTGTGGGACATCTGTGCCACCACTATTTAAATTTTTGGTCCTAAGACAATCGTTTTCCGATTATTGTTTATTCTGCTACTGTCACAATGGCTAGACCAACAGTTTATATAACTAGTTCAACTATTCACAAATATAAGCAACATTTATTGGTCAATGTATGTACGTATTGCAAATGATGTATTGATTTGTAAGTAAAAAAATAAATGTGTAAACTTTTAATATAGAATTCAAAGCCATTAAAAATATTGTGTTAATTTGTAGGACTACTTTGTACTACTAGAGAGTTTTAAATTTCCTACTTTCTAACTTTGACACTTTTTTTCTACTGGCCTATTTGTTTGGAATAATTTATCATATCCACACTAAAAATTTATTATAATATTATTTTACAAACAAACAAAAAATGAAAAACGAAAAAGAAAATATAGAAAAACAGAGCATATCACAACACTGCATTTTTTCGTATCATAACTGGCAAAGAAGTGAAAGGCAAAAACAGGTTAAAATGCTAACACACTCTGGCCACTTCTGCGCGGATTTCTATGATACATTTATGCGTTTTTGAAAGTTAACATGTTAAAGTGCTTATGAAATCTTAATCAATATATTTTGTAAAATCATGCCATGTCCGAAATTACTAGAGGGAGTTGATAATTCCCTAAAATAGAAAAAAACAACAACACTTCAGTGTCCTATTCATTGCTAAAAGGATAAAATAATGCAATTCAAGCCGATTCGTGATAAAGGAAATCGGTTATATGCAAACTTTGACCAGATCTAAATCTAGATCTATATTGATCTGCTGATTATTCTTAATTGGCATAGAAATAACTGACAATAGGAGGGAGGATTAACTAAATCTCAAACAAACGACAGCAAAAAATCAAACTTATAGGGGAAAATGCATTTTGGAAAAAAAGTGGGGCAGTTGATATCTCACACCAGGTGTCTGAAAACTACATCACTCTTGAAACGTGGGATTATTTGAAGTGCTTGGTTGTCAGCCCTTGGAACCGACCGACCAATCTACCTGCAGGACAGTACCTGGTACCTCTGCTCATCTCTCTCAAACATTTGACTGGCAGCGGTGACCACACGAGACTCGGATTTATTGATGATGGTGTTGCTGGAAGAGTCGCTCCCTGTGTTGATGGTTCTGGAGACATTTCTAACCTGTGTGTAGCAGCAGGGATCTGGTTTTTATTTGTCATGAGCTGGATCAAGACTCGCTTAAACAAATATTCCTTATTTAAGAATCCCTCCGTATTATGTTTTTATAGGTATGGGCTTGATCAACTTCCCTGTTTTTTTTCCTCTCTTCTTTTCTTTGGATACACTATTACTTAATAGCACTATTACTTTATTACACTATTACTTTATTACACTATTAATTTATTACACTATTAATTTATTACACTATTACTAACTGTTCTTTGGCTAATAAGTTAATAGGTTCTAGATCGATACACATTTTGTCGTATCAGCTGCATAAAACATCTAAAATTGAGTAATTAGGTAATGCTAATGCTATAATATTGAATATTATGAGCTAAAAGACTTTTACTAATGACTAGAAACGGGATTAGTTTGTTATAGTTGGACCCAAAAGAATGTTTTCCAAAAAGGTTATTTTAGAAGGAAAGCTTTTTTATGAAGGCCCTACGCATCGGAAACTGTTTCTTATCATTGAAAAATTAAAACAATAAAACATGATATGTATGAAACAGAAATATCTATTACGAATGGGAATAAAATTTTTATCTAAAAAATATTGCAAAAGTCAAGTGATATATGTCATAAGAAAAATTGAAGCAAATCAACTAGTATGCCAAGACTATGCCTAAATAAAGCTCTGAAGCACTTATTGATGTTCGAATATGTTCGAGCAGTTTTTCATATTGACAATAATTTTATCCATACACATTGGAGGAAAATATTCACTTTAAATGATACCAATATTTGTACAACATATGCTCTATAGAAATCGATGCAATTTGGTTTGTGAATCGTACACAACGATAACGGCATACCATAGTTTTCGAATTCTAAAAAACTTCTTCAGAATTAAAATATAGCAGTTAGTGTCCCTTAAAACGAAGACCAGAAGCACACTTACTTTCTTTGCAAGCCGAAAGTCTTTATACAAATTAAATTTAAAATGATAACTTTATTGAAATTTGTATATCCAACAATAAAACGCCTTTTTATTTTGAAACCTAAGTTGGCAGTCAATTTAATATTCTACTTTCGAAACTCTTTTATAAAGAAATATTCAGTACAGAATTATATTGTAATTTCTTTCCTGATTTGTGGGTCAAATATGACTTCGGCTAAAAATATCTAATTATTATTGTCTTGAGGTTCATGGGAGCTGACCCCTAAAAAGGAACATGTATTCTTATTGCATGTAGATATAAATCTACTATAATTCTACTAAAATCTTATGAGACGACGTAAAGAACGAAAAGAACAACACCCATTGGACATGTAAAGAAACTAAGGTCAGAACCGAGGGGAAGATATCTCAGTATATATCTAGGCAATGTAAACAGTGAAGTGAAGAAATTTAATGATAAATCTTCCCACTCCTATTCTCTCCCCCCCCCCACACACACAACCAGTCCCTTTTGTAAGAAGCTGACGTTTCTTATCAACGAATCGTCTGACGTCTGCTTCAGAAGAGTTACTTCCCTTGAGTACTTAAAAAAACAACTGACCTAGAATTCTTTCCTGGTAATACAGACTAATTACAAAGATGAACTTTGAGCTCGATTTCACATTGATAGCATTTAAAGCGAATCCGAAGTGAATCTATTTCGTCCTCAAAAAGCTAAACAAGCCGATAGCTTATGCCTGAGACGAGTTTTGAAACTATTTGCAGAGCAGCATCAAGGCATACGGTCCAGCAAATGCGATAACCAGCATTTGGTATACCACATCTTGCGATAAAAAAGCAAGCCTTTGACTACAATGGAGTTTAGACTGAGCTCTATCCACGAATGCTTAGGAAAATAAAAGGGTTTGCAAACTTACTGGGCAATCCTTCAATGAATTGTAAAATTGTCCTTTAATCTTTTCACATGGCACAATTTTATAAGCTTAATAAAAATTCGCAGTTATTTGAGCTTTTAATTATATTTTCTGAGATGTCAAAAATTCAGATAGCAATAGATAACTATTTTTTTTTCCTTTAATTTTTTTTTAAAGGCAAATTTTAAAAACACGAAGTAGCCAATCGTTCGTTAACAAAACAAAACAAGAAATATAAGCACCATTCTGAAAGAATCACAACAGCAATGAAACAATTTATTTTTCGTATATCCAGTTTGTTATCAAGGAATGCAGCATTGTTTGCAGAAACATCACAGCGAAATATTAGTCCAGCGAATACAACAACAAAAAAAAAACATAGCGGAATTAATTGTCTCTACTCATTTAAAAGCAATAAGAAAGCTAGAGCTAAGCCTATACTCACAGTAGCAACATTTTGAATGCTTTAGCGGCACTTTGGCCCATGCATGTAAGGCCCTTAATTTATGATTAAGCGTCAGAAGCACAGCAGATTTAATTAATAAATGATTAACAAACCTCTAATCTGTTCTGAGTCGTCGGTGAGGTTCCTCGATAAACATTGTAGGTTCTGGAGACCTTCCTTACCACCGAGATGTCTGAGTCGTAGTCCATTTTGAAGTTGGTTGATTGGAACAAGTCAAAGGCAATATAATCCTACAGGAAGGGAGACGTTGGTGGTTTGTTTTTTCCTCTCTTGAGTGCTCAAGGTAGCTAAAAATAAAGGCCTTGATATATACTCGGGCTTTAAGAAAGTCGAAAGGAGTGGAGGACCCGCTTGGCGTGCAGCTGCTTATAGACGGGGGTTATAAGTTGGCTCCGTCTCGCGCCCCTGCTCACGTCACGACGTCTGCAGTGAGTGGTGCGTGGTGTTTTTTTGGCGTCACGCAGGTAACGCTTAAAGGAGAAAACGGGGGCTGACCAAAAATTCCTTAAATACCCCAAACTTTCCTGTATCTATATACATCCCCGTTTTTATCAGACTCCTACGCATGCGCGAGGGGGCCGAGTTCCGCTAGAAGAGCACTGTCAAAGATGGCATCATGGCTACCTCCAAAAGAAGAAAGGGTGGATGGTGGAGGGGAAAGGTCGGGGTGGGGGCGGAAGACACAGTTCCCAGAAATCTTCACCTTTTAGAAAAACCTCTCCTGGATTGGATCATTGAAATAAAAATTTAATAGGAAGTCAGGGGAAGAGAATCGCGGCCACCCCGTACAATCCATATCGCACGGCTAGGCTAAAAATGTGCCAGCCAAACAACACCCAAGATTCCTGGCCAGTTGTTTTTTTCTTGTTTGTAATAACTTTTAGAAATTAATTAGTTTTTAGCATGGCTTTCATATATATATATATATATATATATATATATATATATTTAAAGCAAATTTTTCTTAGTGCCATAAGAATGATGTTTGATCATTGAATTCTGCTGTCTTATTTAGTATTTTTTAATAATTATATTATTTGTAATAGACCTCATTCACAAATCGTAAACAAACACCATTTAGCCACGTGATTCTCTATCTCTTCTATACAAATTACGTAATACACAATGGCTATCACGTGACAGTTTTTTCCCGTTATTTTATCAATATTATCATGGCTATACATTGTTTGTTTACGATTGCTGACTGAGGTCCATTATATTTTGTGACACTTAAAATTCCTTAACACTGGTTTAAACAAAATCGTAGCATGTTTTCTTGAGTGGAGAGTTTCACCAATGGCAAATAATTTTAAATGGCTACTAGCTTTCTGATGTATCCAGAGTACAGAAATAAAAAAAAAGTGCTGATAAGCTATGCAATTTAGAAGGTATACAATAGATTTTGTGCCCTTTTAACGGTGTAAAATCAAATACTTTCTCACTTGTAGATCGAACTAAATATTATTTAGTTGTTAACAAACATTTAAATTTAGTGTCCTTGACATTGTCTAGAATCGAAGATTATCGCAAAGTTCCTCAATGATATATTCTTCTATAAAGTATTCATGAAAACGTTTGCCCTAGATCAGTAAGTGGCCATTCGCTAGCTTACGAGTCCTAGCAGATTGTAAACCTAGACTATTGGGAAATACTTTGTTTTGAGAAGATAAGCACTGTCTCGGCAGAGCTGCTTAAAAGTGCATGATAAGATAAACATTAGGGAGCATACACATATGAAGTCATATGGACCATACAGCAGACCGTCGGTTACAGAGGCTAAACGTGTTTATGTTATCATACATCTGAATACAGAAACACGGCTTATCATGCATGCTCGCGCTCACACCCACATAACAATAACACAAACGCACACAGAGATAATCTATCTTACTCACCCGCCCCCTTTTCTGTATCTCTCTCCAAAAACACACCGTTTCGGAATTCAAGTGACTGGGCCTGGATTGCTATTCACCTGTACACAGTGATGGTACAAATCACACGAACTGGGAGGTATACGCCATTGGCTGTAATTGTAAGAAGTTCATCATGAACAAAGTAGGCCTATCAGGCCATCAAACACATGAGATATGTTATACATACACATGCATACGTATAATGTCAGTATCCTGTCATGTAGATTTAGTACAAGGATACAGGCACAAGAAACCTGGTGTACAACTTCAAACGAATCTTAATTCCTGATCCGTTTGAGGATCATGTGATCTTTTGGACACACATTTGAGATAGAAATATATGATCTCAACAGCTTTAATATATTGATAATCTATTGATTACCCCCACAAGACACACATTTGAGGCACAAATATATGATCTTAAGCAGTTTAAATATAGGTGATCTATTGATTACAACACAGGACACACATTTGAGGCACCAATATATGATCTCAAACAGCTTGAATATACTTGATCTTTTGATAACAACACAAGACTTGATACACAAAGAAAAACCCGTTAAGAAACTTAAAATAGACCTCCATCGCAAAAAAAAAAAAAAGACTTTGCATTACATTTGAAAAAAAATATGCAAGTCGTAACTGGGTTTTTCATAGTCATTTAAAATACTGCACTCATCCGTAATCTTTGGAAACGAAGACACCGCCATCATTGATTACCTCAGTAAATAGCATAAGCATAGTGATGAAATACTTAGGCTATTACTTTCGGATTTTAGAAAGAAAAAACAAAGCAGGTAGTTCGTAGACATAGTCTGTGTTCGTAGAGCTTTTGTCTTTATAAAGCTTATATCAAGTCACTCTGTTGGTCCGTCTGGGGTCTAGTAAATAAGTTTGAACATGTATTCTCTCCCATTTCCCATTTTCGGATCAAGTTAAAACTTTGCACAATTATTTCTTTTACCCGAGAACACAAGAATAAAAAAAAATTGGTTATTCATTATTATTTTGGTATCTTGAACAAGGGAAAGAAATGGCACTTGACTGAAGTGGTGGTATAATCCGATATAGTCCCCTATATAGGTCGTCGTCTGAGTCTTAGTGAAGAAAAAAAAAAGGACGAGACGACTGAAACAATGATACTACTTGGGGAGTTAAAACTAGTTCAAATAAAAAATCAGTTATGCGCTCCTCGGTCTTGGTAACTTCCTTGTATGCTTGCGAATCTTGCACGCTAGCTGCAGAATTAGAGAGAAAGACTCAAGATGTTATCGAAGGAACCTATGAGTTACCTAGACAGACTGCATCACAAATATTATTATATATAGCTTTTATATAGCGCTACTTTCATGCTTATAGCATGCTCAGAGCGCTTTGGTCCAATCTCATTTGTGGATCAGTGGGGGGGGGGGGGGAAGGGGAGTTGGTTTTCCGTGCTGCCTTTAGGCGCTCAGTAAACAAAACTCTGCCCGAGTCGGGTGTCGAACCTTCTAGGTAGCCAAGACATGCCAAGATCAAGCCGCACTTAGCCTCTCGACCACGCTTTCCAACACAAATAAAGATTACAATGTCAATTGCAACTCACGATTGCTCTCTTGCCCAATATAAAACTGTTCGGTCATACCATTAAGGCTCGCTTAGACCTTCCTGCAGGGAACGGTTCCAGGGAAATGAAGAACAGGCAGACAAAAGAAGCGATCGAAGACAACATCAAGGAATGGACAGGCCTGTCAATGAAAGAGACTATAATCCTGGCAAAAGACAGAGAGGAATGGAGAGAAGCGATCATCAAATCATGTGAGGTGCCCCAACAAACCTAAATACAGGTGAAGGTATAAAAAACTATGAAAAACCAATTCTAAAATGATACTAGTCTTAACCCTACGTAATTAGGATTGGAATAAAACATTGCCTTGAGGTTTAAGATCCAGTTTAGATTATTGTAACAATTAAATACAGTAAACTATAATAGAGAAAAGAAAGTGATCTGGGGACAGGTGGAGGTGATATAAAGTAACTTTAAATAAAATACAAAATAGTTAGATTGAGAGCGATGTTGAAATTACAAACAGACAAACTAAAAAATTAATCTACATTTTGTACATCGGATAGACCAAAAAAAAAAAAAAAGCTGGATGCATGATATGGTCCGTTATACATGGGAGTCTCTCATATTATTTGAGCATTACGTGTGAAAAAAGACTTTAATGTGTTACTAATATTTTTTTAGCGAAATTCAATAGAAGTACAATAAAACATAAATATAAGATTCTAAGCTTTCATCCAAGGAACTACTTTCCATCTGGTTTATTGTAAACTGACCAGCCCCAATCGTACGTTTGAGGTGACAACCAATTCCCTCTCAACCAATTCCCTCTCTTCACATTCTTATTCCCTGTATGTTCATAAAACCATTGATAGCATTACAGATGGGGGGAGGGGATAGTTTGGTTAAGAGTATATTGTGATGTACAAGGGGAAAAAAAGGGGAGGGGATGAAATTAACAATTAGGTGTATAGGGAAACTCTTGATAGTCAGGAATTAAAATTTCGATACAGCTGCTAATTATTCAATTTTCTCAAAGCTTAATTTGTTTTTTATTTTGATTTGTATTTAAAATATGTAAACGAAATTTCTTTATTAATTACAACATACTCATAATCTTGTTACAGTTGACGTGAGTACTCAGAATGACTGAGTACTGACAACACACGATGTTTAAAAATTTCTTTGTCTGTATGTGTCCCAGGACTGTTGGACTTTAGAAGTAAACAAAGACTTTGACTTTCAAACTCCGAAGATCATGCATTTTGAGTGAGATGCAAGCTCTTGTGGGTCGTATGCGGACTCTAAAGTGTCAAGAGCAGTACTGAATAAACATTTCATATTTCTTGGAACATTTGGGCTTCCAAAGGAAATATTGACAGATCCTTCCGAAAGGATCCCAATAACTACAACAAAAGACAATGGACAACCCCCAGTGAGGGTCAAGTTTGGACAGTTTATTGAACAATTTTAACGTGAACGGTTGTTTAAACCGTAAGCATACGCCATTGTCTTATGTGCGCTTATGTTTTCTTGGCAATGTAATCTCTTCAGTGCTGAATAAACAAAAAATAGTTTAAGTAAGATCTTAAATGAATCACTATTGTGTTTTGTAAACATTGAACTGTCTCAATAGTTATGTTTCAATAACTATTAAATCGAAGAAGATGACAGTGTAAAACATTCAATCAGAACGACAGCTTCCTCGGAAATCTTCATCACAATGTTTTGCTGTCTTCTGAATTGTGTACAAAAATGTTAATGTAATTAGAACAGAATAAAAAAAGGAGATAAAATCTAAACAAAAAAAAAAAAAAGAAAATAACATTAAATATTTAACAAGCCCAAAACAACAACAACAACAACAGAGTGTTAAATAGGAATCGTTAAAATTAAATATGTTTGATGTTTGTGCAATTGCAATTAATGAGTAAACCGATTTGGAGAGAAGATCGTATACCGACAAAAACCAAAAGGCAGGCGACCCAAAGGCAGACCACGAAAGCGTTGGATTGACGATGTGGAAGCAGATCTGCAACAGATTGGGGTTAGGGCGTGGAGACGAAAGGCCCAGGAGAGATCCGAATGGAAGAATGTGTGCAAGCAGGCCAGAGCCCTTCAAGGGCTGTAGCGCCACTGGGATGGATGGATGATTTGGAGAGAAAGTTTATAACAAAGAAGAAGATAGAGAGATATCTAAATGATTGGAAAATTGTCTTTCACTGGCCGATGCTTGTTGTTTGGTTGAAACTTGGCTCTTAAAGAAACTTAACACCATTATACAAAAACCTCAGACAATTTTTATGAATAGGGAAAATCGGCATGAACACAAATCCCCACAGATTCAAAACGAAATAATAGTGTCACATAAACAAATTATGTATTTGTTAGTTTGCACAAGTCAAAGGTCAATCCTCTTTGCTGACGAAGTTATTTATAGTTATTCCAAGAAAAGCTTGGCTCGATCTAGAAGATTTGATTCTATTGGTTGTTTTAAAAGAAGAAGTCACCTGACTTCCGCCTAGAGCTGATAGTCTGAGCGCGAATTAATCAGTGAAGAAAGTAAACTCATAGGAGCAAGTCATGCTTTGTTAGAGTTCTGTTTAATAAGCTTTGTGATTTTATTTCATATTATTTGATCTACATTGTACATAAGTTGTACTTACGTTTTGTTCAAATAAAGTTCCAGAAATATTGTTTTCTACAAGAAAGTCTTTTTATTGTGAATTCTAGATCTACTTTATTCAATTAATTCATCTACAATACTTGAATCAAGTCGCTTGTCATCGACCACGTGTTCCAGTTAGATTCCCCGGCTATCACAAGTATACTCTCCTATCAGACAGCAACTTTATTACTACATCTCAAGAGCGAAGTCTTTATTCATCATTGACAGAAGAGATATTGTTATATATGGCACCTTGATGATAGGAAAGGTCTTGTGACATCTGACACCTCCGACATTGTGACATCTGATTATGACACCAGTCCGACGAATATAATTTGGCACAAAATTTAATCCAGATCTAGAACTAATTTCTAAAATCTTCAAAGGAACTTCATTTTCACTTAACGGAGGACAAAAATTTCTGTGTTTAACAAGGTCAGTTGGTTATCGATAATTATTTTTACTAAGATTTTCGTTAGAGTTACGTCTAACTCACGAAATCTATTATATGTTATTGGCAAAAACAATAAGACCAATATACATAATTACTGGCATTATTATTAAAAGACCAGTCAAGCAATTAACTGGCAGTATTCAAAAGACCAGTAAAGCAAATAACTGGCATTATTACAAAGACCAGTACAGCAAATAACTGGCAATATTAAAAAGACCAGTAAAATAAATAACTGGCATTATAAGGAAGACCAGTAAATAATCATTTGTCTGGCACAAAGTAAACGGAAGACCAGATTTAACCAACTGTTAAACCAGAATAAAAGTACTCGGCTCAATAGATCTGTAGATCAAGACTTAGACTCCAGTAAAGTACAATTTTACTGTCAAGCATTATTAACAGACTAAGGCTTCAAGAACTCTATTAATATATTATAAGAATATCTGAGATAAGGCAAAATCCAGATATTGAACATTTTGCTCCAATACAAGAAGAATACATACAAAAAAATCAAAAATGGCTTCCAGCTCCAGTTCTAGAACACAACGACTCCTTGAACTGATGGAACTAGCAAAAGAGAAGCAGATTCCCAAGCCAGACCTATGGGCAGAGAGACAAGAAGAGAAAGAATATCAAGAACAAGCAGAAGAGAAAAAGCGAGAAGCCGAAGAAAAGAAGCGTCGAGAAGATAGAGAAGAATCTGAAAAACGCATGCAATTAGAAGAAAAGAAATTGCAAGACGCCGAAAAACAAAGGCAAGAAGCTGAAAAACAAAGGCAAGAAGCTGAAAAACAAAGACAAGACGCCGAAAAACAAAGGCAACATGAAAAAGAAAAAATGGAATATGACAAACAAAATAAAGAAAACAAAGAAAACATTCCGAATCAAGGCCAATCAAATATGACCGATAAATACAGACTGATGAACAAAATATCGGCATTTAATGAGAATATTGACAACATGGACTCATACCTCATTAGATTTGAAGAGATAGCAACCACATCCGGTATACCTGAAACACTTTGGTCAAGCTCACTCCTCACTCTCTTGACTGGCAAAGCTGTTAACATTTGCTCCCAACTGTCCCAAAATGAACGCAGCACTTACCATGATATCAAGGAAGCTCTACTGCGCCAGTATGGAGCAACCTCAGCCAACTATAGAAAGAAATTCTATAATGAAAGGCCACAACAAAATGATGATCCTCAAATTTTTGTAGCCAATATGTCAATGTGGTTTGATAGATGGGTATCCATGGCCAAAGTAGAAGAAAGTTACCAAGCTCTTCGTCAACATATTATCATTGATAACATCACCCATGCTCACTCAGAAGATATTCAATCCTACATCATAGAAAGAAATCCCACTGACATCCAGACATTAACCAAGATCATCAGGCAATATAAAGCAGCCTATCCAAACAAGTCAGTCAAACCATCTAATGAAGAAAACTTTGTCTGCTTCGCCCAAGACAAAAATACAAGATATAAGCCAGATGACAAAATCAAATGTAACAAATGTCACAAACCAGGACATTCTACTTCTCAATGCCGCAGCAAAACCATAGAATGTTCATAATGCCATAAAAAAGGTCATCAAATTCATGAATGTTGGAACAAACAGTCAAGTTCAAAAAATCAAAATTTTGATAGACCCACATCACCAACTCAAAGATACACCAATAGAGAACAATACTATGTCAACAAATCAGCTAGCAATCATCAACCAGATAACAATCCTCGCTACAGAAGCTATTTCCAAGACTCCAGACCACAATATGCATCAAATAACTCATTTAACAGAAACAACAACAATGAGCACTCATCAATGTTAGTTATGGCATCGTCAAAAGGACTCAAATGTTATCCAGGCTTCGTAGGAGACAAGAAGGTGGAAGTTCTTCGCGACACCGGAAGCACGTCCACACTAATACATGAACGCTTCGTCCACGCAAACCGTTTAACAGGCAACTACGTCAAAGCCACTGCTTTCAACGGAACTGTCAGCAAGTTACCTGAAGCCATCATATATGTTACTACACCATTCTTCAGTGGTTAAACAAAAGCCATAGTTACACCCAACCTACCAGTGGATCTAGTCATTGGAAACATAGAAGGAGTTAAAGAGTGCACTCCTCAAGAAATAATACATTGGACAAATGTTATAGACCAAACTCAAAGAAACAATGAAGTGATCACCAGATCTATGTCCAGACAAGAACATTTGGCACCTGAACAAGTTGGCCAACATAATTGCATGACTATCAGAAATACTCAAGTCATACAGAATGTAACAGAACCAGTTACCAGTTCACTAGTCAGCAACAATCAAGAACATTTAACATGGACACCCCCAGTTACATCAAGCCCATCCCCACCGGTCATAAGTCCACCTCCAATTCCCGAATGTCCATTGTTGCACTTTAAAAAGCAAGATTATATGTCCAGAGTCTCCAACCACGACATAAGAACTCTAACTAATCAAGCTAAAATAAGTCAAGACAATTCATACTACAGAGATGAAGAATTCAAAGAAGATAACTGTATCATGAAACAGAAAGTTATAAAAGAAGATACAAATAAGACAAATTTACCAGAACATAAAAATGAATCAAATGAACAAATGAATGAGACAATTCAAACCAAGAATAAACCAGATCACAAGAACAGAATTGAGTACATTGAACCTATGTATTATGACTCAAACAAGTCAACATGTCCAGACCAAACCACTACAAGTTCATCCCCACCTACCAGTACATGCCCACCCCTATCTGAGACTACATACCCACTAATACCCAGTACTTGTCAATCCCCAACCACTATTGATGACTCCATGCCTCAAGACCTGAACAACATTACTTCAGCATCAATATCAATCAGAGCTATGTCAAGCACAAACAATACTTATTACAATCAAGATGAGTCCCAACAACCATTACCAGAAGTTATCAAAGAAAATCATTCTCAACTGAATTCAAGAACAGACAATGTATCTTACAATCAGGAGTCTTATCAATCAGAACAAGAAACAGAAATCAGAGTTTCAACCTCAGATACACCAGAAAGAAAGAAATCAGTACAACCTGACTTTGTTACTGATACAAGCTTTACACATATTCAAGAATGTGAATCAACTAAAAATAATTCAACCATGAACATCAAAAGTCAAAGAATTCTATATGAACACATGAAACTCAGACATTTCATGCAAGGAGACAAAGTCAGATTATTGTTACCTGATCTGAGTAACAAGCTGTTCTACAAATGGCAAGGACCATTTGACATTACCAGAAAGATTTCAGAACTGCTTTATGAAATCAAAATCAACAAGTACACCAGACTACTTCATGTTGACATGCTTGTACATTTTTATGAAGCAGATGAAGACATCACAACAGACCCTGACAATGGTTCAAGCCTAAAAACCATTCCCGAAGAAGATGACCAAGAAGAAACATCATCAACAGCCATTCCTGAGATACGTGTTTCTTTGCCAGCTTCTCATCAAATTGACAATCAAAAGGTCATCACACTGTATGACATTACACTACCATTACCAGACACTGTCACATTCAGAGACCAAGCTGAACTCTTTACCAGTGTTTCTGAAATGTTCCCAGTCCTGAACATTGACTGGTATTCAAGCAACAACATGAACATTAACATCAAATCAGAAAGCAGCAACATGAACCGTGACGTCAACTCCGCAGGCAGCAACATTGACAACTTGTGTCATCACCCTCCATTCACTAAATGGACAGACATTCTTCAGAAAAAAACACATGAACTTAGCCAACTTTGCTGTGTTGACAGTTTGAACTTCAACATGTTCAATCATTGCTCTATCGGACACTATTACACAGAGCATTTTACTAACATTACTATACAACTTCAAGGTTCATCACACAGGAAATTATGTTTTGGCATCGGACAGTTCATATTTTTGCCAAACTCAAACGCGGTTCACACAGTCATTATTTGTGTGCTCAACACAAGGTGGAAACAACAACTTTGCAAACTGAAGGACCTCTTCTTCAAGTTCCGAAAACACACACACAACCATGATGGCAACTCAGAAGAGACCTGAACTGTATATATCTATCATTAACATGTACCATAGTCTATTGTGTGTTACTTAATTGAATATAATTCATACTCGTCCAGGAAGAAGTTGTGTCTAATCAATTAATTATTTTGCCTTCATATTTTCCGCAGGTGTAGTGTATCAGTTTTGTTAGCATATGTATTAATATATCATTTTTGTTGAATATGTATTGTTTCAGAATCAAGTACCATAAAGAGAAGTAAATCATTCAAGATTTAATTCGTATTTCAATGTATATTATGCCTTGTAAATTTTTTTTTTCAGGTTATTCAGGATAAACATTGTTTCATAGTATAATATTTCTTCTATTTATGCATTCAATATGGAGTATTTAATAGGCATTTCCTTAGTTATAATATTTAATATCAAGTCTTTCAGAGCATTGAAATGTATTGCCTTAACCATCCTCTAAGTTTTTCATGTATGGTATTTTCTGTGTACAATTATATTGATTTTAAACATTTTTTCACTACTATGTAAGCATTTCTATTGCCATACAAAATGCTTAAAACGGGGGGGGGGTAATATGTCACATAAACAAATTATGTATTTGTTAGTTTGCACAAGTCAAAGGTCAATCCTCTTTGCTGACGAAGTTATTTATAGTTATTCCAAGAAAAGCTTGGCTCGATCTAGAAGATTTAATTCTATTGGTTGTTTTAAAAGAAGAAGTCACCTGACTTCCGCCTAGAGCTGATAGTCTGAGCGCGAATTAATCAGTGAAGAAAGTAAACTCATAGGAGCAAGTCATGCTTTGTTAGAGTTCTGTTTAATAAGCTTTGTGATTTTATTTCATATTATTTGATCTACATTGTACATAAGTTGTACTTACGTTTTGTTCAAATAAAGTTCCAGAAATATTGTTTTCTACAAGAAAGTCTTTTTATTGTGAATTCTAGATCTACTTTATTCAATTAATTCATCTACAATACTTGAATCAAGTCGCTTGTCATCGACCACGTGTTCCAGTTAGATTCCCCGGCTATCACAAGTATACTCTCCTATCGGACAGCAACTTTATTACTACATCTCAAGATAAAGTTGGCGAAGTCTTTATTCATCATTGACAGAAGAGATATTGTTATATATGGCACCTTGATGATAGGAAAGGTCTTGTGACAAATAGCATTGCAGTTCTGGCAAAAATAGCGCCATTTTATTCTTTCGGTGATGACAGCACTGGAGACAAAAAAAAAGTTGATCGAATTAGTTTTATTTTTTAAATATATACTGTTTAGTGATCTCCGATGACGGAACATCCAAAGAAATAGAAATTAGATAGTCATTTCTAGGTTTTCATATTTGTGAGAACCAGACAAACTGCAGAATTGGCTGAACAAATGCTCCGAAAAATGAAAAATCCCTATTAATCCTTATAATCTACGACGCAAATGCTATGATGGTGCTTCCAATATGACTGGATACTAGGATGTCTTTTGGGCATTGAAGGCCAGAAAAATGTTAGTAATTCAATATTCGGTCTATTTACTGTTAAATAATGGACGTAGAACTAGATACTAGTAAAGTTTTACACCTAGAAGTGTTTTAGGAATGTCAATGTGTAGTTTAAAAACTAAAAAAGATTTCTTCATACATTTGAAACACCATTACTTCAAAACTTTGTTGAAGTTCTGCTTCCAACGTAATAACATTATTCTACTCTAGTTGTATTGAAATGTCTTTCAGTAAATATACCGATACATTCAGATTACTCGATGGTTTTCGTCATGCATTATATTCGTCTTATTGAGGGAGGGGAGACCCTCTAATATATTCTTGAACCTGGGCCCACAGGTATCTTGCTACGCCACTGCTCATGTATGGAGCCCAAAAAGGTCCCACGAACTAAGGTTAAGTTAAAAATCAACGCTAGCCTAAAAATTGAAATATTTTACACTTCAAAGAAGTAAAGTTTCGGTTATGCGCACGTATAAAACTACTAGATCTATATCAAATTAGAGTTACAGTTCCTGGCATGGCACGTTCAAAAAAACATTGTGGAATTTATTGTGAAAATCTCCAATAGAGTTTTTACACAGACCTATATATATATATATATTATATCTAGACTGGACATGGGAATCTTTAAAAAATGTAACAAGGCATTGTTTTGTAAAGTAGTTAGAAGAAGTAATTAATATTCATATAATAATTTAGTATAATTTAATAATTTAATTTCACTTTTACGTTTCCGTTTTAAAGCAGTTAGATACAGATAAAAAAAAATAAAGAGAAAGTGATATAAAAAATGTGGGGGCGATGAAAAAAAAAACGTCAAGGACACCATATTACAATAAAAAGCAAAATAATAAAAAAAAAATACTTTGTGCTACTGGAGAGTTTGATTCAGTGGCGTAGCTAGAGTATATGGTGCCTGGTGCGGTATCTCGTCTTGGGGGGGGGGGGGGGG
>JADKLZ010000728.1:5555518-5566455 GCA_021533235.1 Biomphalaria straminea | reverse complement strand
TTTTACATAAACATA
Organism: Biomphalaria straminea; assembly: GCA_021533235.1. NCBI lineage: Eukaryota > Metazoa > Mollusca > Gastropoda > Planorbidae > Biomphalaria > Biomphalaria straminea. Next base: position 5,566,440 of record JADKLZ010000728.1, on the reverse strand, counting down.
CTACAAGTGAATTTTACGCGCTTTCTTGCTGGCAAAAGTATCAATAATTTTATCGAAATCAATTTTTTCCACCAGCTCTTGTTCAATGGACAAAATGGCCAACTTAGTGAGTCGTAAATTTGTCATCGTTGATCGCAAGTAATTCTTGATCAGTTTAAGTTTGGAAAAACTTGCATGTAGCGACGCTTACCGCAATAGTAAAAAATATGCGAATCATGATGACGATATTCAGGATTGAATCAACTAGCTGATATTTTTTTTATAAAATTCAAGAGCTCAACGGGTCCTAGTTTTAGAAGTTCAGAGGCTTCTGATGAAACTGTGACAAACCGTTGAAGCCTCTTTCGCTCCAGTAGAAACTCGTTTTTATCAATGTCGCTAGGAGTACTATCAAGATTGATTTTGACCTGAGGATTTAATAGCTGGGAAGGCGACAAAAATTCATATCTATCTGCTACATCATGAATTTCCTCGAATCGGGTGATTAATTTTTGAACAATCCTGTCCAAGGTAGAATAAATTTGCCTTCGTAGCTCTTCTTTGTGTGTAAGTACAGAGTCGTCACTTTTCTTACCAGGCATCTTTTTCTTATGGCCAACACGTTTTTGAGGTTCTGTACTGATTCTCAGATCTGAGCACACGCTTTCGGCAAAGGTAATGCTGGCTTGAGCGATGTCCTCTCGATTACTACTTATAAATGTCTCTGTTTTTTAGTTTGAGTGAGCAGTCTCGAATAGACATTCCTTGATTTTGAAGGTAGACTTGAACATCATTAATTTAAGTTAATACAGGAGCCCAAAATCCCAGATAGGTGAGAAAATTAAAAGAATGAATAGCAACTAATAATCCACCTGCTTCAGATCTAGTCGATGAATTATCATCTGTGCTAGTTAATGTCTCCAGTTTCTATAATTTTAGAAAATGTGTCCCTAACCATCTTGACGGCTTCTCCTCTGGCGCTCCAGCGGGTCTCAACTAAAAGGTTAAGGCTATTTCCAGTTATTTTGATGAGGATATCGCAGCGGTGTGTTGAAGTTGAGAAAAAGGCGTGTAAACGGTCCAGTGAACCCAAAAAAATGTTACCGAATTGACTTCAGCTTCTGCAGCTCGAATTCCTGCTAAATTAAGAGAATGCTTTGAGCAGGCAATGAATAATGCTTTGGGATTGACTGCTAGAATACGTTTTTGGACACCGTTGTTTTGACCTTTCATGAACGCAGCATTATCATAGCCTTGACCCCTGCAATCCATTATGCCTAAGCCCTCCGATCACAGTTTCTCTATCATATCAGCGATTCCAGTAGCATGCTTGTCCTTTGTGTCGATGAAGTCAATAAAAGACTCACGAACCTGCACCCCGTCATTATCCATGACAACGTACCGTAAAATTTGGAAAGCTTGATCCATCTTTGAGATGTCAGGTGTACTGCCAAAAATAATAGAGAAATATTTGGCTTGTTTTACTTGCTGTATGACTTGTTTTTTAGCGTGATCCCTCAATATTGTAATAAATTCCTTTTGTATTTGTGGAGACATGTATGTATTCGGTCTGGAACAAAGCTTAGTTCGAAGCACATGCTCCCTCAAGAGTGGATCGTACTTTGATAGTAATTTTACTAACTCCAAGAAATTGCCTTGATTTTGACCTTCCAACACTTCTTCAGCTCGCTCGCGATGCCCACAAAGTGCCAGATTTTGTTTTGAGAAAAAACGAATGATGTCCAAGATTCTCTTCAGGTTTTCGTCTCTTGTATAATCAATTCTTTGGCTTTGTGGTCAATACTGTTCTCTACTCTCAGGCGAACAACAAGTTTCCTCCAAGCAAGCGATGACTGAATGTGAGCTCTGCTGTTCTCATATTTTTCTATTTTCGGGGATAACCTCCACCACTTATTGAATCCATCTTTGGATTTAATTGAAGATTTGGTACTTGATCTTGTTGAGAAGAGTATGCAGGGGAAGGAGAATAAGGATTATTTTTTTGGCGAATAACACGTCCACTTTCTTAGAACTTTCTCGCCGTTTGACATTTACCGTAAAAAAACAAGCATTTGAAAGCTTTCTAGCCTTTTCTTTTGCTGGTTCTTGATGTCACCTTGAGTGACAAGGTGTATGCGAATATTATCTGTGATGTCATCAGGCCAATCTCCAATGTCGTTAAGTCTAGAGTTTATATCCTGCTTTCTGTATTGTTTACACTGTCTGATGGTTCAGCTTCTTCAGTATAAATTTTTGAGGAGTGTACTAAAGACATGCTTGTGTGCTGTCCTTTAGTCTCTAGAACCTGCGGTATTGAAGTCTTTTCTTCTTTTTCATCATTCAGGATCATCATTTTTTTTTTTTTTGGATTCAATGATAGCCGTCAATGAGATGAAACAAAATAGCGACATGACTAGTTTATAAATCGTTAGTTCATGTTTAAAATACAGTAGTTTATGTTTGTTCGTGTCTATACACTTAGTCGTTTTTATTGAAAAGCTCAGAAAAATAGGAAATTAATACACACTGAGGGGATTTTGGGGCCCCTCTCCACTTGGTGCCCTGTGCGGCCCGCACCACCCGCACATTGGTAGCTACGCCACTGGTTTGATTCTACCTCTATGGCCTCATTCAGTCGCAAGGCGACTATGGACCATCTTATGGAAATGAGATGAATGCCAGGGCATTAGCTGCGGTCCGAACGATGTCGTCCTCACATCAGTTCCCCCCATCTCCACTGATGCATTCAAAGAAACGGCAGTGGCGATACAGTTTGGGGTCAGCGGCGTCGCAGGTTCTGATTTTCCCTCAGGGTTGACCAGTGGCGAAGCTAGGGAGGGGGGAGGAGGGGGAGAATTTGAAAATGAGTGTTTTTACATAAAAAATTAAGTATTACGCAAAAGTCCCCCCGGGCCCCCAAACGATGGAAAATTTCTAGCTACGCCCCTGGGGTTGATTCCCGAAGCCTTTCCCATGATTGGGTATAGCTGCAAAGCATAAGAGGTTTGAATTCAGAGCTTTCGTTCTCCTAGTTGGGTAGCCAGGTATGGCTAACGAGCCCGTCTTGCCTGAAGCTTACTGGTTTTAAGGTGCCAGTTACTCGCCTTTGCCCCTTCTGCTGTTAGTGAGATCAGTTCCGCCGGACTCAATATCTGAGCCACACGTGAAGGCCAGGAGTTGGACAGTTTTCAGAGTCTGTTTGAGACGCATGCCATTAGGAAGCATTTTATAGGTAGTGAAGAGCTTACTTTCATTCATTACCACTTCCGGCAATGAAAAACCTAGAGGAACCAACTTTGATTCTATAGTGTTGAAAAGTGCACGAATATTTGTTTTTTTTTGTTGGATATTTTATTTAGTTTATCAATACTGCCGTATTCTGTATACAGGATATATCATAAATCTTGCTGCTTCCAAGTAAGAAAACTGTTAATAAAGACTGTTGGCTGTTCGGAGTATTAGAAGGCAATATGTAGAAGCGTTGTAAGGAGGCAAGATGCCCCTGGTGCCAACTCCAGATGGGGCGCCACACCCAGCCTATATTTCTATGTGATGTTCACGGGGTGTGTGTGCAAGTAATATGCTTTGCCCAAGGCGCACGTTTTAGTCACTACGCCTTTCGCAGGATGTCACCATATAAGTTTTTGCTTTTTCCAAGCTGGTTTTCACTACCCCGAGGTCCTCTATGAAGTAGTGGCGCCATGTTATGGAAGTAAAAAAAAAAGTAAAGTTCCCCTTTCAGACCTTGTGCTCAATATGGCAGATGATGTTAAGGTCATCTGATTCTGTGGCCCACGGTTAAAGAGGGTGTCATGTGGCCAGCACAACGACCAACTGCTATTACTTTTCCCCAACTAATGTAGGTACCCATTAGAGCTGGGGTGGACAGAGGTACCCGGGGATCCCGAAATAAAAATCCCAGTCTTCGCCAGGATTCGAACCCGGGACGCCCGGTTCTGAAGCCAAGCGCTTTACCGCTCAGCCACCGCGCCTCCCATGTTATAGAAGGACGTCCCTTTTTTTCCTTTTGTTCTAATTGGCCTCCATGTACCTGCTACCTTTAAGGCTCGCAATTGAATCTGTCGGAAATGTCCCGCAAAGCTCACGCGATGCTCGGTCATTGAGGGTGAACGATAGATACGATGCTTTTTAGTTTTTATGTGGGATTTCCAAAAATGGCTAAAATCTATAAATACCTCATTATTTTTTGGTATATCCGGGTGTTCTTGCACCATAACAAATGCCTGCTTTGAAAATGTAAAAAAAAGTTAAATTAAATTAAATCTCCCCTTTTCAAACGAGAGGAAGGTGTCATGTGACCACAAAAAAAAAACCAAAAAAAAAAACGCCCAACTGCCTTTAGCTTCTCTACTAATATCAGGTTCCCATTAAAATCCCAGTTTTCATTAACCTCTAAGGCTCTAAATTCGGAAGCCAAGCGCTACTTACTCGGCCACCATGCACCCTTCCTGGTATCATAGTTAATACATTGGTTAAAATAAAATCTTTTTCATTATGTAATAATTGTTTCGTGCCTGAGTCATTATCACGTACGCCTAAAATAAAAGTTCTTGTTTTGAAAAAAAAATATTTATACATGTTCTTTCTTACTTATTGCCTAAACGACCTTTCAAAAAGAACAGTAGTAGGCCTACCCAATCATGAAGAGTGCTGACCTTGACATTTGTACCTACATAATATGAACACATCTCTTTAATAAGTTATATGCACTTTGATCCACGCCACAAGGTCACAAAGACAGACTACCGTTTTGGTGGCACAACACACAACTTGTTAAGAAAGGAAAAAAAAAACCTCAGAATTTTACTAAATAATTTAATACCAGAGACATTATCCATGTTTATTTTCTTATAAGAGTTTTAAGTTACATTACGGGATTACATAAAGAAAAAAAAAATCTGGTACATTGTGTGTACTCTGAACCCTGGGGTCAAACTCAGTCTATCGTTTCAACAAGTAACCTAGACTCTGTGTTGAAAATAAGTAGAACTTATTTTGTAATCTAAAAGCTAGGTTTAAATTTTGTCGATCGCTTGATCAAGTAACCTAGACGTCAGGTTGATATAAAATAAAACTCCTTAGTTTGTAGTCTGGAAGCTAGGTTTAATTAAACTTAGACGATCGTTTCAACAAGAAGCCTAGACCCTGGGTTGAAATTAAGAAGAACTTATTTTGTAATCTGGAATCTAGGTTTAAACTCAGTCGATCACTCGATCAAATAATCTAGACGCCGGGTTGAATTTAAGTAGAACTTATTTTGCAATCTGGAAGTTTGGCTTTAAACTAATTCGATCGCTTCATCAAGTAATCTAGACGCAGGGTTGAACTTAAGGTGAAATCCTTATTTTGTAATCCAGGAGCTGGGTTTAAACTTCAACGATTGGCCCACTAGGACTTGAAGGGCAAAGTTGTCATGTCTTTATGATTGTTCTTAACAACGTTTGTGTTGTATGGTGTCCCAAGTAGCAGAAGTCACGACTCAGCACCAATGGCTTCTCCTTATAGTGCACTCATTATTCACTACATCATGAGGCCTTCGCCTTTATTTTTAAAAACAACTGAGCCAAGGAAAAAAAAAGAAGAGGGGGGGGGGGTCTGCAAGTGAAAGAAATCATCTCGTGTATATATGTGTGAGTGTGTATTATACTGCTCGTGCTAACAGCACGAGAGGCGCTCGTGTAGCACGTGCGTGCAGCTGCGCACGAGTCGACAGGTAAGAATAGAAAGGCAATGGGGTGAGGAGTCTGTGCGCCATATAAGGTGGCCTGCTCGACCCATTCGTCAGAGCAAGGGAGAGAGAAGTATGGTGGAGAAAACAAGCTGACTAATATTATATATAGGTAAGTGCAGAATAAGCCGAATGCTCCGGCTGTGTGTGCGAGTTGGAAAAAAAAAAAAGAGAAAACATTTGAAACACACTCCAAAGATTTAAAGTCGAAATAATAAGTAGAATCTTTATTACTACTAAAAAAATTGAGGTTTAAATTTGTACAGAAAGTCAAAGTAATATTGATATCTTCATTTTTCTTGAATATTTTTTTTACAATGTAATGTAAAAGAAAGGGAAGCAAATGAGGTGAGATATAAAGGGAGGTAATCAAAAAAAAAATCCACACGGTATCAAATCTATTTTTAGAACTAGGGTACCTGCACCTAGCCAGCCCATTCAATGCTCTTGAGCAAAGGGGAACCACTTGGACAGTTATAGAATGATTTTTTCCTCCGGTAAGATAACTTTATAGATTTAGACTTTTGAAGTTGGTTAATGTGATATTAGAGAGCAGGAAAGGAAGAAAGGGGAAACAATTCAAATGTCAATTAGGATGGAGCCAGACGTAGATAATTGATCGAAGGTATTTCACGACTTTACGGGCGGTTGGAAACAATGCTTTGTTATTAGCATTACACGATCTTCAAGTATGCTTTACAAAGTTCAATGGTGGCGCTATGAGATCGTCTGCTATGTGACCCAACCGGAAATAAAAAAAGATATTCTTTGATCTGTGAATATAATTCTTTATTTTTGGAGTTCTTTCTTCTTTCCTCGTATTAACTTCACTTTTATCTTTATATATAATTCTCTACGTCGCCCAACCATGCGGGACACCACGCACGCACACTATGATTGAACAGGCACCACGAGGCTCTATATGGGGAATATTAAATATACTAACATACAATTATTAATAAGCTTCCCGAGCCCTTAAATTCACTCTTATAATAGTAGATCTACATCTATTATAATAGTATCTATACACCAGATCTAGATGTATCTAGGCCTAAAAACAAGAGTTTTATATATAGAAAAAATGGATTTACATTAACGCATTCGCCTTCTTATAACATTATTATATCGTTAAATTGTTTCCAAACCACTTTCAGCGACTATATCGAAATTATTACGCAAATTAATACATGGCAAGTTTTCTTTATTTCTTAGACATAATATGTTAACAAATTTTTTAAAAATTATCTCTTAACCCTCTCTCTCTCCCCTCTCTCGTTTCTTTCTCTCCCCTCATTCTATCCTCTCTTGTTCACTCTCTTCTCTCTCTCTCACCCTCTTTCCCTTTTTCTTCTCTCTCTAGTTCTAGGGCTACTGTCAATAACAAAATCCTGGGTAGGCCTCTAATTGTCTCAGTCATATCTTTGTTTAACTTGAGGTGAGAGCCGTAAGTTCACGTTATCACGAACATATCAGCGCTACAATGTCCGGGTTTGCAAGTGTGCTCACCTACGTGTGTCTGAAGTCTAACCTTTGAGCGTGAGTTTCCTAAGCTTGACCTCTTCCATGATAGAAACCGTTAAGGCCCCCCCCCCGAGCCTAAATAACATTAGAGCACGGTTATTTCATATTATCTCCCTTGCAGGTGTTATCTACGTCTCAGGTTTACCTCCCCTTTTCTCCAAAACTTTTTATTTTGCCTTATCTCCCTTTTCAAGAGATGTGAGAAATACTTTGAGGCCTGGAAGGAACACGTTTTTTTTTTCTGGGCAGTGCGAGTTTTTTTTTTCTTTATGATTATTTTTTTATTGCAATTTAATTTTTGTTTTACCTTCTGCAGGTTGAATCGGGTTCAGAGCGCATTGTGGCCTCTCAAAATGTTGCCTTATACCCTAACTCTCACCACGGCTATTGTGAGAACCTTCCACGGTTATTGTGAGAATCTTCCTTTTGGTCTAAGACATTGGGTAAAACTTGATATGTGGGTGAGGCTGTTGTGCTAATAGACTAGCCTCCAGCACACACACGCACACACACAGTAAGAGGAGGAGCAACTAGGTAACAGCTGGCAGTGATGTGCTTATGTTTAAGGTGCCAAGGTGTGCGGATTTAAGGTAGCACCAGGAAATGTCCCAGTGGAGGCCTCAAAAGTACATCTTCCAACTCATCAATAGCTTTGAGGCTCTTTCTCAATATATAGGGGCCCTGCTGCTGACACGTCGTTACATCAGTCAACACATTGTGGTTAAACAGTCCTCAGTGCCGTATTTAGACTTAAAAGGCCCTAAGCTATTAGAGATATGGGGTCCTCTATAAGTGCATATATTATATGCCAGTGCAAAATGTATATTTGAGGTATATTTTGTATATTTGTGTTGTCTGTATGTATATTCGCCTCTGTGGTTAAACGGTCGTAGGTGCTGTATTTAGACTTAAACGGCCTAAACTATTTAAGATATGTGGTCAAGTCCAGATAGTATATGTCAGTGCAATATATATACATGTATACATTTGAGGGGGGGGGGGGCTTAGCTATAGCTTGTGTTGTCTATAGGTAAATTCGCCCTCGATGGTATTTGGGCTGTTGCTTTAAACAACTAGTTCAACTAAAACATTGTAGGCGTTTTATCGTATTAAAACAAATCTTATCTTATATATTCCAGACGTTTTGTTAATCAATGACTTTGTTAAGTCGTTGGTTTTCCTGGCTGAATAAGGCAACCCATTCGATTGGCAGCAGGGAAGAAGAAGCACTTGTAAGAATTAGTTCTAGCTTATGAAATAAGAACTGTGTCTCTATCTTTGTGTTTTTTTTTAAACTATTTTATTAGGTTTAGTTTTTCTATTTGTAAATTCTGAAAATAATTTTAGTGATTTTACTAAAAGGGTTACTCTAAACATATGTGAATGTACGTTTACCATAAATCTCACTGCTTTAATTTGTATTTGTTCCAGTTTCTTAATGTTTTCTTGAGTTAAAGCATTATGAACAGATGATGCATATTGTAATATTGGCCTAACTTAAGTTAAATGGCTTCACGTTTCATATACAATTGAATAGCATGTAATATCCTGATGTGGATAAGTTAACCTGTTTGTCTTTCTTGTGTGTTACTGTAAACGAAAGTATTATCTGAATAAACTTTAAAAAAAAAAATAAATAAAAAATTAAAAATAAAAAAATAAAAAAATAAAAAAATAAAAATAAAAAAAAAAAAAAAAAGTTAAATGGCGATTTTGTTTTGGGTTCTTGTTTGATTTGTAAATAATACTAATAAGCCCTAATGTTTTGCTGATGGTGAATACAACTTGAACAACCTTCTGGTTTTAACAAAAATGAATGTAAGTTTTATTGACAGTATAAAAACAGCTTTTAACCTCAAAGTAGATGTGTGTCTAAACACACCATGTCGAGCAAGTTAAATAAAATACAACCCATGTCAAAACTATAAATAAAGTCTTTCTGCCTCTCGTCTCCAAATTCCACTCGATTTCGTCATTAGCTCACGTCTAATTACAACCTGGTCTGCGCTGGCCCGTCTTACTATTGGTTACATCAGAATCTATTTAGCCAAAGGAACGGCAGTGCCGATACAGTTTGGTGTCAGCGGCGTCGCAGGTTCTGCCAGGGTGTAGCAATGGGTGGGTCTTAAGGTCGTCAGCTCCTGATTTTTCCTCAGGGTTGACTACCGAAGCCTTTCCCATTATTGGGTATCATTGGCCTCCTTCAGTCGTAGAACGACTATGGTTCATCTCGCACACTTCCTCGTGTGGCTGTAGAGCCCTATTTTGGAGAGACACTCCCGTCCACAAGTATTGCAGGTAAAGGTGGTCTTCGCTACAGTGGTAGAGGAGCTGGCCAGTTTCCGCGTTGTCCGCTTTTCTTCCAGAGCTGAGGCCCATGCTCTTTCGCTGTCCATAGCCTTCTTGGTCACTGTCTCTCTCCATCTGGTGCGGTCTAGAGCTATGTCTTCCCACTGGTCAGTATTGATGTTCACTGATTTGAGGTCGCGTTTTATAACATCTATGTAACGGAGGTGGGGGCGACCAGTTTTTCTTGAGCCAGTAGCAAGTTGTCCGTAGAGGATGACTTTCGGTATGCGATTGTCCTCCATCCGGCGAACATGTCCAAGCCAGCGCAGGCGGCGTTGTCTGAGGGCTGTAAAGATGCTGAGAATACCTGTTCGTGCAAGGATCTCAGTATTGCACACTTTTTCTTTCCATGTGATTTTCAAGATCCTACGAAGGCATCGCAAATGGAACGAGTTCAGTCTTCGCTCTTGCTTTGCGTAGGTGGTCCATGATTCACTGCCATACAGCAGCGTGCTCATAACGCATGCCTTGTAGACTTATTGGGTATAGCTGCAAGGCAACAGAGGTTTGAATTCAGAGTCTTCCTTCTCCTAAGTGGGTAGTCAGCCATGGCTAACGAACCCCTGCTGGCCGAAGCTTACTGGTTTAGGCGCCAGTTACTCGCCTTTGCACACTGCATAGCACACATATTAGCCATAGTTAACCTTAAAACTTCAAATTAACATCAAAAAAAGTATATCAACTGGTTTTCTTTTTTCTCTTTCTTACATTTATATGTTACTTTCACAGACATAGAAATATATTGAAGATTTTCACCAATGACTAATAAATATGCATAGCTAGCTATTTTGGTGAGTTGGTATAGAACATCTTGATGATGATCAATCCTATACTCTTAAGCGAGCAATTCTTGTATATATATATATAATATCAGGTGGCCGAGCCTTGCTCGGTTAAATAATTTCATAAGAAAGGTTATATACCCGAAGTCGTTTGGGGATTTTTTTTATAATTACGAAAATGAACGATCGGATAAAGACTACTAATTCGAAGAATTTCTTTAGTGTTCTGTTTGTTCTATATGTAAATTGGTACGTTCAGACATTTAATTTTGGAATTAGTATATTCAATTATGGTTTAGTACAAAACATCGAGTGACGCAAATTTCTACGTTATTGGGTAAAACTGCAAAGACTTTCTTCCAAGCCAATAATAGTAGACCTACGATAGGTTACACAGGTCAGCCTAATATTAAATTTCATTTTTATTTTACGTCGCAATAACATTCCATGTTGCAAAAATCAGTAATAGTAGTGGATCGCTCCATATTGATGGAAAGGGGTGTTAGCTATTCAGTTTATGGAATTTCCCACTAAATATATAT
>JADKLZ010000728.1:5521820-5555118 GCA_021533235.1 Biomphalaria straminea | reverse complement strand
ATATAGAGAAAATGTTGTTTGTTTACGTTTGGTGAATGGACCCCATTGGCTTCTCAATTCAATATTTAAATATATGATAGTCTCTTTAAAAAAAAGTACTTAATAATTACAAGTGTAGACCCATGTTTTGCGCAATGTCTGTTCTGCGTAAGGCCTTATAGTTACCATGAAGGTCGAGTAATATTAGCAAACCCATTTTTTTTTTGGAGATGGGAACACTGCAATGGTGGCTTGAGAGCGTTGTATTATTGATCATGAATCTACCTAGATCAACCAAGATTAAAGTTCAGTGCAGTACAAAACCACGCAAACCCAATTGTGACATACACACTTTGTTACATCTAATTGCAGACAAAGCTGTTGTCCTCATTGGGGTCTATTATTATTATTGCTTTTATATAATTATTGCTTTTATATAGCGCTACTTTCATGCTTATAGTATGCTCAGAGCGCTTTGGTCCAATCTCATTTGTGGACCAGTGGGGGGAGGGAGTATCTAGGAGTTGGTTTCCCGTGCTGCCTTTGGGCGCTCAGTAAACACAACTCTGCCCGAGTCGGGTGTCGAACCTCGAGCCCCCTTCTAGGTAGCCAAGCAGGCTAAGCTCAAGCCGCACTTAGCCTCTCAACCACGCTTCCCACTGAAAATATATATTATTTGTTACATTTAATTGCAGACAATATCGTTGTCCACTGAGATCTATTGAGTTTTCTTATTGTCTTCTGCGCCTATCTTTGGCAAGGGTTTTACTTGGGGCCTGCAATGTAAGTCCCACGGCCATTGTGAGAGCAATCCAACTGTCTATTTCAAATGCTATCTGATGAAAGCTCTCCTCTTTTATTTCATCCTTCTATGGATGATCACGTGATAGCACCCCCATAGCAACGCGTCCATTTTACAGCCACACACTTTCTAAACCCTTGTACTTTAGAAGTTCCCTTCCCTGATTTGTTTCGATTCTTTTCACATGCAATGTAGGTGAAGAACTCGACATTTAAAACTATATCTCTAAATAATGTAGAGTTTATGTCTATTTTTCACTATCAAACGAAATAATTATCAACAATTAATTGACTAAATGGTTTATTTTGATTGTTAACTAGACAGATATTACCCGCTGCCCGCGGGTCTTAACTTGCGTTACAGACAATAAAAGAAAATAATAATATTATAAGTAAAGCGAATACGTGAATTCACGTAAAAAAAATTACGAATGGAGCTAATAATAGCTAATTGACCTTAATTTACGCGATATTAGGATAATAGTTTCAATAATGTAAAAATGCTTTAGAAAACAAATTTCAATGTTCATTTGATTAAAATGTGAAATGAATAGACTATAATTAGTATGTTCATGTGTTAAAGATTCAAAACTATCTTTGCGAAGAGAAGTTTTATCATCTTAGAATTGAATTACAGTTTTAGACCTAGAATGCCTAGATCTAGGAATAGAGAGATGTGTAACCTTTCGATAATGTCTAATGTTCAACAGGGATGGCTGCCTGGTCGAGCGGTTTGCACGCTGGACTGTCGTATCGATTTACCGATGTTCCCGGGTTCAAACCCTGCCCGCTCCCATCCCCCGTCGTCCTGCGGGAGGTTTGGACTAGGAAATAACTATCTTCAACTCTGAAGGAATTTCCGAAACATGTAAAACATTTTACAAAACATTTTACAACAGGATATTTATATTCGCAGATACAAAGAACGATCATGAAAGAACGAACTTATGTAAAAATCCTTTTGAAACACAAATTTGAAGCTTAATTTTGTTAAATAATAAAATCATTAGACTATATTTTGTATTTTCATGCGTCAAACTAACAATCTATAAGTGCAAAGTGTATTTCTTAAAATAGATCTAGATCTAAATCCGTTCGATCTTTTATCGTGTCAACATTGCAAACAAAGCCTAGATCCATAAAATAGTAGGTCTATAGCTGTAATAGAGTTGTTCAACTTTTTTGAGGGTCTTAAGTTTGTTTTAGGGCTACAATACATGCACTACGGCCTAAGTTAGTACCCAAGGAACATTTCTGCCAAGTTTTATCAAGATTGGTCAAGCGTAATGATTTCCATTCACCTCATACTTACATACATACATACATACGCCTTACATATCCTTTTATATATTAGATAACAATAAATTATTGTGAAAGTCTCAACTTAATCCGAAAATGAGTTTTGAAGAAAAACCTGTTTAAAATTTAATTTTACCACAAAGACAGACAGAGTTGATAAAAGCTTTGTAATAAAAGAAAACTATTGAATGCCACCATGTGTATGTCGCAAACCTCGTCTATAGGTCAGTGGGCAGTGGTAAGCATAATCAGTATCATGGTCTTAGCTAAGAATCTGACTTTTTCTTAGTTTTCATATTTTACATGATTTGGACCATTCCTCAGAGTGGAAGGTTATTACATCCTAGCCCAAGACTCCTACAGGATGGCGAGGGATTATGGTTAGGAGGATTCGAACCCAGGACTTTTGTAGGGAGAGTGCATACCACAATACCAGGTAGCCTTCCATTGTTCGCAATATGCATTCAGAAAATAGTCAAAAATATAAAAACATTTTTTTTTTGGGGGGGGGGGGGGGCGCCCCCAAGGGATGGATATATACTATAATTATCATAATATAGTAAAAAGATAAACAATATTTATAATTCATTTATTCATTCGTCAAACTCCATTTGGGTGAGGGCTTGAGAGGCTTAAATCCTCTCTTGCATAAGCCCTGGACAGAAATATTTGTAATAAAAAAAATGTTTTCCATAAATTATCATTAAAACGTCTCGCGCCAAAATGACCGCGACAAAATGGCTGCGACAAAAGGAATGCGACAAATCGTCTCGTACCCTTTATTATTGTTCTCGCAAAAAAACAACTTTTATATTCTAGCAGGTGATCAGTTCAAATCAACCAAGAAGTTCTACCGAATCAGGTCCATGTTTAACAAGAGGGACTCAACGAAATGATATGCGTAGAGCACTATTCTTATTTGAATGAAGGCACGTACGTAATTGGAGAAAGAGAATAAAGCTAGGGATCTGCCTCTTTGACGAAGAAATCGATGTTTTTAGAATAATTAAGATTTTTTTAAAAAATAGTGGGTAATAGGATTTTTTTTATAATATTTTCCCCAAAACCAAAGCGAGTGCAGTAGGACTTGTATAGCTAGGTATTATATAAGTGTCAGTGAGACCATCTTAGAAGTAGCCTACCGTCAACAAGGACCAGAGAGGTGAAGTCCAAAATATGGAAATTAAATCCAATGGAGATATTCATATCCGGTGTTCGTAATACTAATACTGAAGTATTCATAAGCTAGTCTGAAAAGCTTGTAATTATAGTGCGTTTTTTTTTGGTAGCATTACATGATCTAATTTTACATTTGTAGAACAAATTAGGCCTAATTCTGTTTTTTTATATTTATATATATATTAATATATAGTATAATATATAGTATATTGTTTATTATATAACATAAAAATCCCCTAATAAGACCCCCCCCCCTTTTTCTACGCTATTTTCTGCCGCTACCAATTAAATCTAAATGACGGTTTTAGTGTTGCGCAACTGTTTCGAAAACAATGAGTCACTCATTCCGATGATTCCTTCTTTTGAATTACATGTTTTGATTTAACAGATTCAAATCGGCAGGTATGTTTAACGAGAAAGTAATAACAACTCTTCCTAAGTGGCAAATTTAATTACCTCTTTAAAGAAGGTAACACCGAGGTCGTAAGAAAGGAAAATAATGTAAGAATCTTCTGAAACGGAACGGTGAATAAAAGTACTGACATCAGCTAGAATGGAAGAAAGGAAATGCTGGGTAGTCTTCCTTGGCGATTTGCCAGACCGTCTGCGTTTGAAACGCATCTCGCGTGGCAGCAGAATGTTAGCAGTATGGGTCGGAGGTTTCAAACATTCCTGGTTAGTAGGCTTAGACTAAAATAGAATGATAGACCGTTGCATTATAGAGTCGTACTGTGCTGTAACAAGCAAGCTCGATATAACGTACGACTTGCCAAATCTTCTCGGATAGGGAACTCTTACCCCCCCCCCCTTGCCGCTGACTTTTAGTCCATACTATTCTGTAAACATAGATATTAAAGTTTTTAGATCGCATTAAACATCTAAGCACTAGCCTAGAAATGCATTTATTTAGCAATCAGTTTCAGTCAGTGTTGGGTTTCTGCACGCTTAAGTGTCGGTAAAAAAAAAGGAAATACTAGCACTCTCGTAATAGTAGGCCTATAATTAGATCTAAGTCGAAAACAGACCCAATCCCAATCAGTTGCTTTCTGTGACTAAGTTCACCTCTTCGACTCATCAAGGTGTGACGTCAGAAGTGTTTTTTTTTAAGAGGAGGGGGGGATTCAAGCGAGCACACGTCTCGCCCCACCCCTTAACGCTTTCCTCCAATCACATGGCGTTTAATTTTTTTAGCAGCTATTTCTAAATCAATAAGTCACTCGTTCCGTTGATTCCTTCTCGTGAATTTATTGTTTTGATTTTCAGATTCAAATCAGCAGTTATGGATAGCTAGAAAAGAAGAAATAACACGTTTATGAATCAAACCAAAAAATTTCATGACTAACTTTTTATACGATTTTTGTGGTTTTTGGCTTGATTAACACAACCTGGCATAGTTTACATGCATCCTGCCACCTACCCACATTTGTTTTGAAAGATCAATCCGTTTTTGTGTGTGTTGTTACTTGTTTTATTGCGTCGTTGAAATATACAAAAATGCGAGAAGACATGTTTCTGAAACAACATAGGTCTATACATTTACTTTACGTCAGACAGAAAGGACAAAAACAATAGCATGGGCTGACATGTCAAGAGGACAGCAAAGGGATGAAAACACACACAAATAGCATACACAAACAAAAAACAACAGAAGATGTGTAACATCGAAGGGCGCGGTGGCTGAGCGGTAAAGCGCTTGGCTTCCGTACTGGAGGTCCCGGGTTCGAATCCTGGTGAAGACTGGGATTTTTATTTCGGGATTTTCGGGCGCCCTTGAGTCCACCCAGCTCTAATGGGTACCTGACATTAGTTGGGGAAAAGTAAAGGCGGTTGGTCATTGTGCTGGCCACATGACATCCTCGTTAACCGTAGGCCACAGAATCAGATGACCTTTACATCATCTGTCCTATAGACAATAAGGTCTGAAAGGGGAACTTTACTTTTTTTTTTTTTTTTAGATGTGTAACATCAGCAAGTTACAGCCCTTCTTTTTTGTAGTGTTGTAGTTTCTGTAAGAGGATGTTGTTGCAAATATTATAACTCCTGCTCTTGCTTCAGTGCATTGCACTGCAGTGTTGCCATGCTGTACAGATGAGTAGGCCTAATATCTTCAAAGTCTTCAAATCGGCTCTTTATGGATTCGAGTATTGTACTTTTTATTGTTTTTACTTCTGGGTCCTCACGCTGCAGTAAAGTCTTTAGAACATGGCAGGAAAGTCTTTAGAACATGGCAGGAAAGTCTTTAGAACATGACAGGAAAGTCTTTAGAACATGCCAGGAAAGTCTTTAGAACGTGGCAAGAAAGTCTTCAGAACATGGCAAGAAAGTCTTCAGAACATGGCAGGAAAGTCTTTAAAACATGAAAGGAAAGCCTTTAGAACATGGCAGGAAAGTCTTTAGAACATGACAGGAAAGTCTTTAGAACATGTCAGGGAAGGTGTTCAGAACATGGCAGGAAAGTCTTCAGAACATGTCAGGGAAGGTGTTCAGAACTTGGCAGGAAAGTCTTCAGAACATGGCAGGAAAGTCTTGAGAAAATTGCAGAAATGTCTTCAGAACATGGCAGGGAAGGTGTTCAGAACATGACAGGGAAGTCCTCAGAAAATGACAGGAAAGTCTTCAGAACATGGCAGGAAAGTCCTCTGAACATGACAGGAAAGTATTCAGAAATGGCAGGAAAGTCTTCAGACCATGGATTAAGAGAATCACTAAGCAGACTGCACTAACTGCTTTATAGACCTTATTGGGAATTTGATATGATTACAATTGTCAGATAAAAACACACACAAAAAAAAAACGAAAACATTGACGTAAAGACACAACATAAAAAGTTCATTGACTACAATCAGACATTTCAATTTTCCTAGTCAACTAGTAACGCTGATACAGTCTGACCGAGGACGGAACGAACGAGTTTTTGCACAGCTCTATTATAGTCTTGATGGACAGAAGTCGCACACTTCGCGAAGATTTAAGGTAGTTATGATGGAGCGGGTGGCTTGAGTCTTCTAAGATTTTTCCGATTTTGCGGAAACATTAAATATGGTAGCGTTTTGCGTCTGGTTTTAAATGCTCTTCTTTAAAAGGCTGTCTACGAGGCGCAACAGTTTAGATAAAACGTTGCCATGCCAACAAGTTGTTAGCAGAGTTTGCTGCTTAAAGTTGCAGCTTCACTTACATCGCTGGCTCAAAACACCGATGTTTACACAAAGCTGAATAGTGTATACAGAGAAACCAACACTTGCAATCACGAAATCATTTGCTGTTAGCCACAGGTCGCGTAGAACAGAATGAGTTTTCACGGGGGATGTTCCTATATACAAGCGATGTTTGAAACGCTGACATCAAGCTTGTAAACGTATGCTGACTGTTGAACTTTACGCAATGGAGAACAAAGCTGCTTCGGTCAAAGAAATCATTCATCCAGTGAGCAGTGAAACCAAAATACGATTGTGTCGTATTATCAACTATCCAAATATTAGTTGACAAAGCAATGCTTTTAGTATCCGCTAACATTTCACGACATATTTGGATTCCTTGACTGTCGAATTTAAAAGTAAATCTTATTTCTTATCAAGAACTTGGAATCAGTTTTTATTAACCTCATTCCACCATTTAGTGAAGAATCAGATTCAGCTCCATATACATACCCCAAAACAAATTATGATTTGAAAGATAAGTTTCAGACAGTTTTTCCGCGGGATTTTTATGGATATTTGCCAGAAGCTACATTTCTACAATTAAAAAACAATTAAAAACTTAGCGAGTAAACATTTCCATTATATAAAGATCAGAACATCAATTAATAAAAATATTTTCTTGTTTGAAAATAAAAGTGTAAGAATAAGCCAATGCTAACTGACTATAATGGACCTCATTCACCAACCGTAAACATACAACATTTAGTCACGTGATTCTTGTATATGTTCTATACAAATTATGTAATCCATAAAGGCTGTGTACGTATTTTTCTTTAGTGCGACTTGGCTAAATATGTTAATTTACGATTGGTGAATGAGGTCCATTGGAAAACAGTCACGAGGATAACAAGTAATAAGTTAATTTAACAGTTCAGGAACATTATGCACGAGTGTAAACAGTTAAATACTTCACATTAAGTGCAACTGTTCATTTGTGGTGAACAGTTATAATGTAAACAATAGCATTAACAACAAGAAAAAAGATAGAGGCACATTTTCTTTTTACATACGCTAGAGTAAATTCGTACAAGAGCTCCTTCTTCTCTAGTGCCGTTAGAAAATGGAATGGGTTGCCTGAATCAGCCAGGAAAACCAACAATTTAGCAGAGTTTAAGTCATTGATTTAACATGCATGACTAGATTGACACATGAAATGAAATTATTTTCTTTTGGAGTAATGTCTGTAATATGTAAGAAAGAATAATTATACAGTTAAAAATATTAGTTACAAGTAAAATTAGTTTCCGAAATTGCTAACTCTTGTTGTAATTCTTCAATTAAAGTTCCCCTTTCAGACCTTGTGGTCTATAGGGCAGATGATATAAAGGTCATCTTTTTCTGTGGCCCACGGTTAGCGAGGGTGTCATGTGGCCAGCACAAGGACTAACAGTTTTTAATTTTCTCTAGCTAAAGTTATGTGCCCATTATATCTGGGTGGACTTAGAGGTGCCCTAAATATCCCGATAGTAAAATAATGGCCTTCACCAGGATTCGAATCCGGAACTGGCAGGGAGCCAGGCGCTTCGCAACGCAGCGATCGCGTCTTCAAATTTTTTCTTTAATGACGAGTGTAAAAAAAAGATAAGTAAGTGCATATTATTACGCTATAAATGTTAATTAAAGACAATATACACAGAAACGTATTTTTATACGCTGTGAAAATGTAGCCCTTGAAGAAAAATGTTGCCCTCTGTCACAAGCTCCTCTTTCTAGTGCTAGATGTCACGATCTGTTCTTGTAGTGTTGTTAGATGTCACTAGCTGTTAGGAGAGAATTCTTGTGCCGCCGGGGATTGTATTTTGAATAGTAATATTGAACAATGACGATCTAGGATTCAACAGAGTAAATGCTTTGATAAAGAAATACTGGAACTTTTATTTAAACTCAACATAAGTACAGCTATGTACAAATAAACATTAATAGAGCCCGCAAATCAACAAAGACATACTTTTTCTTGAAATACTAGATCTACAAAATTATGCGACTGTCCTCAATAAGATCAAGACTCCGACTAAATTAATTTAGGTCTCTGCCGGCAGACTCGTTCTGAGCTAATCCCTTTCAACCAATTAAATTGACGTCTCCAGGTCATGTGACCAAGATTCCTGGAACAAACTAAAAATAGAAATTCCTGGAACAAGCTAAAAATAGTTGCTGGGTTATTTTGGCCAGGGAAGTGACCATGACTTGTGCAGAAAACAGCATGCCTACGTGACACCCTCCCTTAATCTAGGTGTGTGGTTTTAATCATTTTGATGATGCAAATGGTACTCCAAATAAAGGGAAATACCGGTAACACATTAACATGTAAAAAGGTTCTAATAAAAGGAAGAATTAACCCCCTTACTGAGTGGTGAATAGGCCTAATTTGACGTACCAATGTCGGAGTTGAGCTTGTGTTATTGAGTGTGGCATTTGGGGACAGAGTTGAGTTCGTCTACTTGAAGGAGGACAAAAGGTGAGGACGAAGCCTGACTAAAGCGGACAAAACTGAGGACCAAGCCGGACTAAAAAGGACAAAACTGAGGACAATGGCTGACTAAAGAGGACAAAAAAAGACTTGACTGCAAAGCCGGACTAAAGAGGACAAAATAGAGGACAAGTACTGACTAAAGAAAAAAAAAAGACTGACTACAATTGTCCACCTCAGTTTAACTATTATAGCAATAACAATATCGATGCAAATACGAACAACATTTACACACGAAACACATACACAACAAGCTTCTTTTTTTTATTGAGTCTATTTTATTAATTTCTTTTGTCAGTGACATTACCATACAGGCTGGTGATGATAAAGGTAATTAGCCTACTGACGGTAACTGTATAAAAAAATTAATTGGTTTGTCAATTAGCTTCCTAAGACAAAACTTCCCTAATGTATCTTGGTGTTTAGTTTTTGTTTGTGTTCACTCCATTAGACCCTGTTTAACCGAGGTATTTATATTCTTGAACTTAATCTAGGGTTTGGTTGTTGATCTGAATCACTGCAAGAAAGTCTTCACGCTATCAGAAATCTACAGCAGTTTCTTTTAGTTTTATGAACATTCAAAATTTCAAAAGTTACTTTATTTCATAAAACATGAAAATAAAACCAAAGGCTGTACTACTTTTTCTTTTGGAATCTATATTCAATTCTCCGTGATTTTGTGTGCACTAGTTCATCAGTGCACATTGTTTTTATCTCCTGATTTTATCAAATATTGGTGTGGAGTTACCTGCAGATTTTCGACATATTGTACTTGGTTAGAAGAAGATATTTCGCTGAGTCTCTCCCATGTCCGATGCGTACTTACCAATAAAAACTCTTCTCTTAAGTCTTAACGTTAACATTAGGCCAAGGAATAGAAATGAAAAGTAACATCTTGGGGAGCTCTGAGTGAATATACGAACATCTATATATATAATTCTCAAAGTCGACAAAAGTTCAAAAGCTCAGCCGAGCAAGCAACAAGCAACAACAAGTAAATAGGGTAGATCCCATGGCGCCGCATGGTGTGAATGGAAAATGGTGTATCCAAATCCGCACTATTTTCATTCACAAAATAGCTATAAACATAATTAAATATAGACTGGAAAAAGGAAGTAACTTCGTGTAACTTGAAAACATGTATATCTATTGAATTCGTATTTCCGAATTATGAAAAATTAAAAAATTGCATGATCTTCAGTCTTAGAGATTAAACACAATTTATAGACATAAAATAAAGTACACACAATTGCAATGCATAAATTTTCGTTTCATAAAACTCTCTTATTGGCCAGTCTATATTTATTTATGTCTATGCGAAATAGCATTATTCTTTTCCGGATAATTATTTTTTTTTTACTTTACTTTTACTTTATAAAAGATTTTAATAATTTCCGGAGATTTCCAGGACTTTTTCGTAGGCCTATATTTTGCAATTTCAGGAGATTTCCAGGGGCTGCCTTGGATGGCTGCCTGGTCTAGCGGTTTGCACGCTGGACTGTCGTATCGATTTACCGATGGTCCCGGGTTCAAACCCTGCCCGCTCCCATCCCCCGTCGTCCTGCGGGAGGTTTGGACTAGGAAATAACTATCTTCAACTCTGAAGGAATTTCCGAAACATGTAAAACATTTTACAAATCAAGAGGCCGCGCGAAATATGTTATAGAATTGTTTAATTTAATAATTTATACCCCTAAAAATTAGCACTGGTCAAAAGAAAGTGCGGGATCCACTGCGGTCGCATATGTTGCAGTGCCTAAGTGCAAAATAGCGGCGTATGCTAGGCCGCCGGTGGACTAGTTTGTTATAAAAGAGATAGTAAAAAATACCTTCTGCTATATATGAGAGAGATTGTGTATTTAAACCAGAAGATATTAAAGATGAGAAAAGAGAATATGCATATGCAATAAACAATAGAGTAAAAGCTGGACATATTTGGCCAATGCCTGGAGGATGGTGGACGTCCTCCTTTAGCTGGACGACTGGCCATCATAGTAGGGACCCAGTGAGGACTTCGCCTTTTGACAATCCAGTATATGTAGATCTAATACTGACGAAAGATTAGTAGGGACCCAGTGAGGACTTCGCCCTTTGACAATCCAGTATATGTAGATCTAATACTGACGAAAGATTAGTAGGGACCCAGTGAGGACTTTGCCCTTTGACAATCCAGTATATGTAGATCTAATACTGACGAAAGATTCTTAAGTGTTGTGACGTCATGATAGGGCAGGAGACATTAAATGAACGCACATTGTTACTGCAACATTACAATGTCAGTATTGTGTGAAGCAGTAAACAATTGTACGGTGGATTGGCCACTAGTTATTTAATGTGATATTCCCTTATCTCATCCATTGTTTGTACTCACCGGATTGAAAATATTCAATTGTTACATACCAGCTTGTTCGTTATATGGATGTAGGACATGTCACGGAACGTAACTGCTGATAAACGATGAATACATGAATTACTTCCCCTAAATGAGGTTCATAATCCTTTAAAATTTCAAACAAATGGTCTAGAGTGGGCATCTAAATTTACCCCCCCCCCCCAAGCACATCTGGGTATGAGATTTATGTTAAGACGTGGTTGTAGAAAACAGACCGATTTCTTGATTGTGTATCAGTCAGGAACAGATAATTATATTTGAATACATAACACTATGTAAATCTGTTTCAACCACAGGCCACCTGAGATCAAGTCTGCTAAGGATTTGAGAGGCAGTCCATCTCTACAGGTAACTCTTATGGTCACTGAAAAGGATTTTTTTTACATGGCTTGGGATTGCAGCAGTGACCTTTCCCTTCACTTCTGTCCACTGGTCACACAAACAACAAGCCAGTTTTAACATCACAAGAGCTTGCCTGAAATTCTATCTTTGATCATAAATAATGATACAATATTACGTTTAAGGATAAAATGCAGTATTTTATGTGGATATGAAAACCCACCTTTAACCTACATATAAGAGACAGATGAAGCCATTGTCTGCTGGAGCAGGGGTTGTAACATATGGGTATTATAAGTACATTTGCACACTAGCCTGTCAGTGCAACACTGCTTGTGTTTAATATGTCTTCCCTCTTAAACACAAGTTTGTTATTTGTTTACTATAAATATATTCTACATGGTGTCAGAAGTGAGCATTACATTCTCTATTCTTTCCTTGACAGTAGCTTGGGTCCCAAAGAAAATGTACTGTTTGTTTATAAAGGATTTTATCATTACAATAATGATGCACATTTAAAAATGTTCTATTTTAAATACTGAACAAACTAAAAAGAACAAAGCACTGAGGTTTATAATGAATTCATTTATGACATTAAAAATATCAGAAAGAAACAAAAAAATAAAATAAAACATTGCATTTTGTTGATAAATATTGCATGTCATAAAGTTGTTCAAAATTTCATGACAAAAAGAATCAAACATAAAGATAAGAAACAAACTAAGGGGGTGATGTATAAACGAAACAAATTAAATCACAATGAATAGTTTCCAGTTCAGAAAGCCAAATAATGCACAGTCATAAAGTGAAACTCAAGGAAACTTTGCTATCTCACCCCTGGGAGAGTGTGACCCAAGATTACATAGCAGTCAATCAAATCAGAAGAATACAAGCTGAACATCACAATCATACTTTGTTTTGTGTTCACAAAAATACTGTGTGTATTGGCACAACTTTTGATTATGTCACCAGATTTTTAGTTCACTCTTAGAAACAAACAAAATGAATATTACATCTATTTTGTATGTGATTTGGCAACTGATATTGTTAAGGTAAGTAACTCTTCTTTTCAAGATGTTTTGAATCAGTAACATTGTCAATAGGGTAAAGCAATGTAATTTTATTTAAGTACATTTTTTTTTTGGGTCCAATGCACAAGCCAAACTAAAAAGAAATGAATCATCCAGTCAAATGGACTAGATAAATGAAATTGATAAACAAATTAAGATTTCCTTTAGTCTTGGTACTTGAATCTAATACTGTTTTGATTAGTTACCATTCAATATCAAGGATGCATGTATATTAAGTAAATGACCTATGACAAATATACTGCTTAATTAATGTAGGTGTAAGTTTATATGAAAAAGAAAAAACACACAATATATTCGAGAGTTTACATGAAACAAGTCATATGAATACCAGAGTAAGGTTTAGTGGTTCATTAGTTTATTTTAACATGTAATGAGTTGTGTTTTGATCAAATTTTAGTAAGCGCCAATGTAAAGTCAATAAACAAAGTAATATAACTTGAGAAGTAATCACCCAGTCTCTTTCCATTTCATTCACATGTGTCCAACTCTCATTTCATCTTCAACAAAGAGAGATCAACATCTTTAAGATCAAGATCCTTTAGACAAATTGAAGTCACAGTAATGACAAGAAGAAATAAAAGTGACCCGCTGGTCAAATGTAATCATTCAAAGCTTCAAGCTGTTAAAGAGTGGAGGAAATCAAACATGATACAAATGTAAGCCTACTACAGAGAACAAGGGAAATAAACCAGATACTGAAATTGAATCAATAGTGCAAGCAACACAACACTTGGTGTGAAATTCTGAAACAGTGTTGCAAATCTGACTATTGAGATGGCATCTTCAATCACATTAACAAACATGTACACAAATAACATACACACACACACATTTTGGAACAAATTGTACACACCAACAATATATACACAGCTTGAGTAGTGAAGAAAAAAAAAGTGTAGAGAAAGCTATGTGATACTTAACAATAGATTCATGACTACAGAGACATGCCCCCCCAGTGTGACAGTGCCAGACGATGTGTCTGTGTGGTTCAACGTCACACTATTTGATGTAAACAGGAGAGGAAATCAATCCAGATATTTTCTAATAAACAAAAAGAAACATAAACTAGCTTTTATTACATGATAAATTTCTTAAAGTCAAGTATTTTGGATATAAACATGTTAGTTGGATGTAAATAAATAAATACATATATTGTATGATATGACTTCCTGTTATTTATACAATTATAAACCATTAGGGACAGAAACACACATTGAAACTGACTTCCCTTCAGTTCTCATAAACAACCAAATGCACAATTTTGTATTGACTTATACATTACATGACAATCAAATAGCAAAGTGTGTCATCATTAACTTACAGAAAATACAATTATTCTTCACCCTGGTACTAAAAGAGTGACATGTAAAGAGTTGAAAGTTTTCAAGGTGACTGATTCAAATAATTCCATTGAACAAGTGGAGACTGTGACACATACAACTTCAAGACCTTCACTGTTTATTCACAAGATAAGACATTCAGGCAGTACAGCAGATTTGATAAATTCCCACTTCAATCATATACTGCAGACATCTCGTAGCACTCAAACCCTCAATACATCTTAAACTACCAAAACACATGCACAACACTGTCAGTAACAAGGTTTTAGACTTAAATGTAACAACATTAATCAACACTGTAGAATGTCACCTTAGACATTAAACCAAAATATCTGTAATTAAATGCAGTCAATAGGAAATAACTTAAAATGAAATAAAACAAACAAAAGATAAATCCAAACTGGCCATAATGACTTGTATCAAACTTTTGGTCAAATGATGGCTGACCAAAGTTAGTGACTTTAGCATAATAGGTACAGCCTGAAATGTCAACTATACACTCACTAGCATTCTGTGATAGTCAAATATCAATGGAATCATTTACATGGTTCAGATCTATCCATCTCAATACACAATGCTACACACACATAAATGTAATATATCCATAAAAACAAATTATTTCCATGGAAATATAAAATTCAAGATTTTAGGTAATCAATAAGAATATTAATATGTTGATGGGAAGGTCAGTTCCTAAAATGAAAAAAAAAACAACACCACCATATTTAGTGTGCTATTAAAAAAAAATATTGCTTCCATGTTAAGCCTTGGCAGGTTGCAGATTTCTATTGAAGTCTACCAAGGGCCAGATGACATGTACACTAAGCCTGATTACAACAGCACTTGAAATTTTCTTAGTCATTTCTATTTTCCTTAGAATTAATACAAAACTATCTTTGGATATTAATAATTTTATAAGGCCCAATGCAAAACAACAAGCTGTCTTCTATGTGTTGGTCAACGAAGAACACTTGAGCTATTATTGACCCCATGCACAATTATTATTTTCATGCTTCATACAAAGTCTGATTGCTACTAAATACTCCAGGCAATGGTAATGAACTTTAGCCTGTCAAGGATTAATATAACAACTGGATTCTGACCAGTTTGTAGACTAGTTTGAGAAACCTTGCAACTAAAATCACTCACTTTACTTGATCATAAGTTAAAAACTTGAAACTTAGCTAAAACAAAAGTAATAAATTAACTTGATATGTACCAGGACCCAAACCAAGTGTATTGCAATTATCCCAAAGAAAAATATTGAGCCACTACATAAGAATAAAATATCGGGACAAGTGATATAGCTTCATGCAACATCAACAGCTCACTGTGTACCTGAGCTTCTCCACCAAACAGAATAATGTCAATAGTATCAATTTTTGAATATATGTATTTCTGAAATCCTTTCCAAATCTCTGTTCTAAATGAAGCAATCCAAGAGAGATGGACGCTTTAAATCTAGAATATTATAAGTACACACTGTTTCTGAATAGGATTGTGATCATTGCATGTGACTTGTAACTTTTAAGAATGTTTCTGATTAAATGATGACAATGATAATGATGTAATGGGCAAAACAAATAAGATCAGTGCACATTGATTTGTGGGACTATCTATGAGAGAGATCAAATGTATTCTATACCAGATACACATCTAGGACAAACAAGTTTCAAGAGTTTATTTGTATTTCTAGTACTGTCCCAAAAAACAGCTACATTTAATGACATTAATGACTTTTACAATTGTGATCATTGGTTTATTAACCCTTAAAGTGCTGAGCTGTTTTACAATGAGCGCATACATTAGAGACTAAAATACCACACGTGTTTTAAGGGTTAAATATCAACTAGATCTGAAAACCAAATGATAAAAAAGATGTTTCTATGGCTGACAGTTAATCAGGGGGTCATGTGGCTGGCCAGCACAAATGACCAACTGCCTTTTCTTTCTCATTGCATGTCGGGTTCTTAATAGAGTTGGCTGGGCTTAGAGGTGACCCAAACAAATCCTGAAGTTCAAAATTCCAACCTTTAAAATTCAACTGTCCCCTGGATCAAAATTATATTGCAACAAATAAAATCCAATAGCAAACTGTTCAGTCAATGTAAATTATGTTTGTACAAAGAAGTCAAGTTGTACAATGTATATTGGGTCTGTACAAAGAAGTACAAAGAAGTCAAGCATTTTTTTCACACAAGAACAAATTAAAAATGACAATAACAAAAGTCCTATCAGTTAAATCTTTTCTAGGATAACAATTACTTTGTTTGGACCAGCCCCACTCTGTTTTAACCACTTGGTTTATAAGTATCCACAATAGATGGCTGCCTGGTCGAGCGGTTTGCACGCTGGACTGTCGCTTCGATTTATCGATGGTCCCGGGTTCAAACCCTGACCGCTCCCATCCCCTGTCGTCCTGCGGGAGGTTTGGACTAGGAAGTAACTATCTTCAACTTTGAAGGAACATCCGAAACATGTAAAACATTTTTACAATAGGTTCTGGCCACGTCTTTCCTGCTCTGTTTTTTTTTTCTCAATAGGTGTTCATCTCAGGTTCTGACCACTTTTCAGTGGTCATCATGTTAAAAACAAAACACAAAAAGAAAAAAATAAATGAAATGAACTATACACAGTTTGGTCAAAATAAATCTATAGACTTAACATATCTATAGATAGTCTATGAAGCAAGTCCAAATGATGCCATTAACTGGTTGGCTTTCTGGCAAATCAAACAACTCCAGACAATCCCACACACAACCAACAGTAAGAAGAGTAAAACAACAAGCTAGGATGAGGAATCAGATTTGAGATGAGTAAATCAAACAAAAATATTGGCACAGATTAGTCTCCTGTTTAAATAAAAATGCCAGGAGATTAAAATACATTATGAACATATAGGTCAACAATATGTACACACAAAGAACTAGTTTTAAAACGTTTAAAAAAAAACATTCAGCAAATCATGCACTACAAACAGACTAACATGATATCTTCATAGAGTGACTTGCAGATGTGCATAATGCAGAAAAAAAAAACTTGTGCATATTTGTTTGGTTTTTAAAAAAAACAAAATGTATAAAACTTGAAGCAGAAGACATGAAACAAAAGAAAACCAACAGCATCAGCTGATTCTAAATACAACAAATGTGAATCAAAACCAATCTGTGATTCATGGCTCTTAAAGGAGTGCAACGAGCCACACAGGCCTGAGCTTCCACATCCCGGGGGAAAGTTTGTATTCAACGCTGCCCAAGGTAACAGAAGGCTACAGAAGATATGAATTGATTCCCAATGAAAAATAACAGAAATGAAAAAGTTTCACATGACCCCTGATCTTCCCCACTCTTTACAAACATTGAAGCAGAAACAATACAATTCAACTATGTTTCTAATATCAAATATGCACATTCAAGAACTATTAAAATATAACTTGGCTGGTTTTTTTTTTGTTTTTTTTCATGTTCAAAAACAAAAAGGTCTTCACCAATTTAATTCCCCAATCAAATAAATAGATAAATAGAATGATGGTATGTCAGTAGATGGTAAGCAGAGGGTTAAATCATTGCTTTGTATGCTAATAAAATAAATATCTATTGTATTCACAGTTCAATATGGTGAATGTCAGTTTCAACTTAAATGCCAATTCAAAATGTATCAATTCACCAACAAGGATAACCAACTGAATACATATATTTCACCAACTAATAAGAAAAACCTGTTCAGTAAATGTATCTTTTCGAGTGATCTTATTTTCCAATTACTTTAGAAAACACATCTATTTAAACTCTACTGACATTGAACGCCAATTTTAGCTACTAAATTCATTAATAGTTGGCAACTCTTTTGTTCCTTGGTTAGTACTAAAAATCTGTCTCCAGGGGTAGTTATATGAAATAAAAATGTTGGCAAGCCTAGAGAGTTCTAATTTAGCAATAGAATTTTAAAAATATTGCATCATGATAAAAGAAAATTAAGTATTGCACTAGGCGTAAGATTGGTGGTAAAAAAATTGTCTAGGAATTCAATTCTTGTAAAAATGTTATCAAACAGAGTACATTTTAAAACAAACTGTCTTTACATGGTCATTACAAAATGGCTTGCATGATTATGAAACAAAAAAGATGAGATACTTTGAAGTGTACAGGATGTTGGCAAAGTAAAACTAATGAAAGGATTTCAAAAAGGTTATTCCTAGTGTTCTTAGTTCATGACTGCATGAGTTGTCCATTGTGAGTGAGTCTTGTAATCAGATGAACATCACTTGCTGACCAATGTTAGAGTCAAACAGTATCACAGGATCTGATGAAACTCTGTGACAGCAGAGAAATAAGGGAAAGAACTCTAACAAATATATTGTATGTACAAGAGCTGTTTATCAAGTGGTCAAGTTCTGAGGACTAAAAAGGAAGTGGTGATGCTGACCAGTGAGTCAATGAAATGATGATGCGGTGGAGTTTCAGGGCACCTCAGCCACAAACCTGATGTTGTTGCAGTCGTCAGAAAGCTCTGGGAATAGGTCGGGCTGGTGGATGTAGTCGGCCACATAGCCTGTCACCCTGCCCACCATCAGAATCTGGTGCATCTCTGACTCTGACCAATGGTACACAGAGGGCAGGCTGTGCTGCAGCAGGTACTTCTCCCTGGACCATGCATGCGCCACCGCCCGGTCCTTGGCATGGCGCAGGATGCGCCGGATCTCTCTGTCGGGCGTAGTGCCGTAACGGATGTTCAGCACCGTGTGGTTCCCATGGATACGTATGTCCTTCTCGTGATTGGTCACGCTGTATCCATGGCTGGGTTGGTTGTGGTGTATGGAGACGTTGATCCCTGTCTCATAGGTCACCAGGTCACTGTGTATTCCCAGCTCTCTTAAATCATCCTCAGCTTCCCTGGAATTAGTTTTCACAAAGTAGTGCACATCTCTGCCATTGATTGTGAAGTGCAGTGGCAGGATATGTGAGCCATTCAATAACACAGTGGCGAGATTTCTGGCCCAAGACTGAGCCGTTTCCACAATATTGACCACAGTTTTTCCCTCAACATTGGAAATGGTGACTCCATGTCCAAAGATGGAGGACAGTGGAGCAGGTGTTTCCCGATTCAAATGTTGCAAGGGTGTTACCTGGATAAAATACATTTTAGTCAATTAGGTTTACAATTAATTTTTGAACATAAAATTTTTTAAAACACCTCCATCTGCTAAGGTTTACTTGATTGTTCTATTTCTAAATCCATAGCTGTGGTATGGGCTAACTGAAATTGTTTAATAAATCTCTTTTTATGTCTCTAGATTGGTATTTGTCCAATACAAACTTAAGTAGAACAGCTGAATAGAGCGATAAGCACAACATAGAGATTTTTTTTTAAAGTCTACAACTTATTTGTGCTCTAAAGATTACTATGCTACTAAATAATATATGTTTAACAATGAAATTAATGAGATCATAGATGACTGTCACAAGAGTCTAATGATTAATACTTATATATCTTTCATCAGTTGCTTTTTTTTTCCAGGAAAAAGTTTAAATGGAAAGCTTTCAAATATTGCTTTACTTAAAATTACTGATGGATTGAGTATAAAATTCTACTCAAAAAAAAATAATTTTAGTACATAATATTTAGTTGAACAAGCTTGAGAGCTATTAAAACAATACATGAGTATATTTAATTATTAGCTATATTAATTATTTTATTCCCCCTTCCCTCAAATGACGCATGTACAATTTTGTTCACTTTAATGCATGGCAAGCTGGAAAGCCTAATGCAACTTATTAATTTTTTACTTAATTGCTTAGCAGTTATGAAAGTCATTTTTGACTGCTACATTTTCAGCAAACTATAATTTTTTTCTATTATAACTAAGAGGAAAATGGAATAACATTTATATAAAAGCAATTTTTGTTTGCATATTTTGTAAAACTATGTCTGAGTAACACCATAATGTTCTGTAAACCTTTTGTTATAGGGAAAGCCTTTACTAATAAAACATTTAATCAGAGTTAAATAATGTAAGATTTTATTTAGGTTATAATGAGATGGTAACATATATATAAAAGCAATATTAATGTTAAATCATTCATAAAATGCAAATTCAATTCATTGTCTAGAAACAAACCTTGGACTGAGGCACTGTGGAGATGGTTAATAAATTCTGCATGTCTCGTTTGAAGGTGCACTCGAAAGCTGAAGAGGCAGGCAGCAACTGAAAGTTAGACTCTTGGCATTCAGGTTTGAAGTAGCCAGTGTATGTGACCTCTGGGGCCATGGACTGAATGTCAAAACCTAGCACATTTAACCACTCTGACATACCTGGGAGGGAAAAAATAATTACATAACAATTAGAAGCTGAAAAAAAAGAAGAAAACTTTAAGTTAACTTACATTTATTTAATGACAAAAAATGTTAAGTTACCAAGTTCTCAGCATCCAAAGAAAAGTATGTTAAAAATCTAGCCTTTTAAAATTTTCTAGCTCAGATTCTATAAACTGAAACTATGTGGTTTACTATTTGGCTGTAACAACCCATAAACAAATTAACATGTTTGATTGTAGTGTCTTTATAAACAAAATATAAAGGACTATAAACAAAATATAAAGGACTGGGAATTTTTTTTAACATTAAAAGTATCTAAAAAAACTTACTTAAACGAGGATACAGCCATTTTTGAAGATGACTATTAACAAGGAATCTATGTCCATAAAGATTTAGAATTTCAGGGTTTTCTGCGACAGTGTCCAACTTTTTAAAGACTTGGTAGTAATCTGGTGTGAGATATCTGCCAAGGTTAGCATCATACACTCTTTCATGGAAGTGAACCAGTTGGGTGATAGGGTTGTACAGACCACCCTGGAAGCCAAAAGCCAAGTCGAAGTCTGGGTTTGAATCCACTTCTTTTATTCCTAGGGGACTGTAGCCAATATGTTTGACCGCGTGGCCGTCTTTGTCAAATACGGCTAGAGGAGTCTTGTTGGGATCTACTACAATGTAATAGATGCGTCCAGATCGCTGCAGGGCTATCAAAGCTCCATCGCTGTCTCTGAAGTACTGAGTTAGCTCTCCTGTTGTGTGATTATAGACATGAGTAATAGCTGTCTTTGACTTGATGTCACTGTAGAAGAACTGTAGGATTCTGCCATAGCGATCTCTCTGCACTGCAAGACGCCCCAAGGCATCATAAAAGTAGGAGAACTTAAACAGGCCGTGACGTGTGACAGCTGTCAGCTGACCTGCGGAGTTGAAGTTGACATGGTCCAAGCCTCTTTGAGCCATGAGGCCATCCGAATCAAACTTGTAACTCAGGCCACCCATCATGGTTATCTTATCCCCAACATCAAACTCCATCAGTCGAGTTGAACCCTGAGACGTGATTTTCTTGATATTTCCATCAGCATCGTAGCCAAACTCCCAGGCCATTTTACCCTGAATGAGAACGTCGGTTACATGACTGTCCACATCATAAATGTACTCCACAGTCATCTCTTTCCAAGTGTCCACTCTCCGCTTCCACTCATGAACCCTGCCCAGCTTGTCGTAGTTGACCTCCAGCTCAAACTTCACCTCTCCACCAAACTTAATTTCATAGTTGATCAGCTTGCCATAGCCATCATATTCTCTAGTCAGGGACATCTGGGAGTCCGATAAAATTTGTTTGGCATCGCTCAGCCATTCTATGTTGATGCCTGCAACCTGCGACAGCTTGCCATTGTCCTTACTGTATGATCCATTGGAGTAGCTGCTGATGTTATTAGACAGTGTCAGCAGGGTCTCAACCTGTCGAAAATAATTGTCGTAATTGAATCGCATGGTGGCTCCAACCAGGCTGGCGTCCTGAGGGAACAGGACAGCAGCCTCATGAACTAGCGCACTGAAAAAACCAAAGGTTAGTTTGTTGGAGTAACCACGTGCAGTCAGTGTGGCTTGAGACAGGTGGAGAACCTCTGGATGGTAGCCAAATTCAATCTGAGTCTGGTCAAACATGGTCATGTATCTCTGACCCATTTCATTGTAGCGATGGAGTATGCGGCGCTGTTCACTTGGGTAGATAATCTGAGAATAGAAACAAAAGAATTATGAAAAACCAGGAGAAAACAAGTCCTTTTTTTTTTTTTCCCCATCTTTCTTAAAAAATCTTATATAACCCTGAACAGTCATCCCAACCAAAACTATATGTACCCCCAAACAAAACTATAAGTTTAAATCATTACATATTCGGCTAACTTAAATTGGATTTTTTTACATGCCTCATTTTAAAAACATTCAGACTAAAATCCAATACTAATAATAATACTAATACTTGTCAAACTTTGTTTATATATATACTGTA
This sequence comes from Biomphalaria straminea, assembly GCA_021533235.1. Taxonomy (NCBI): domain Eukaryota; kingdom Metazoa; phylum Mollusca; class Gastropoda; family Planorbidae; genus Biomphalaria; species Biomphalaria straminea. The sequence goes on along the minus strand of JADKLZ010000728.1, from coordinate 5,532,705 downwards.
GCATAGGTAAAACTTAACTCTTTCTCTCAATTATTATTTAACACGTACTGATGGAATCAACATTGGTATCGTCAGGAGAGAAAGAAGAGTTAAGGAATCAATCTCAACTATACCTGCATCAGTTTTCCCATGGCATCATAGTCTTCAATGTAAGGCAAGGTGAATCCAGGGGCAGTGTACAGGAAGCGTCTAAGGCCCAGAGTCAACAAGGTGTTGAAGTGGTGTTGTCCAAGGACTGGTGTCACCACACAGCGGAGGTTACCATGCCTGTCGTGCTTAAACAAGTACTGCTTGCCACTAGGCAGGAAGATATCTGTAGGCTAAACAGAGAGATGGAACAAATATGTTAATTGAGCATAATAAAACTATTGTAGCTTAGTGTTCAAAAGCTACATTATGTACTAACAACTATAATTGATTTTAACTTTACTTATAGCTCATTCTTGTTTAATGTAAACTTGGTCATCAAGAAATTGCATGAATTATGATGTTAGAAGCTGGGAAACATACATAAGATCATAGATGTTTTTTGTATATCTTCATATAATTGTAGAATCAATTTGCTTTATAAATTAATTCAAACTTGGGTCCTCGAACATCACATCACCGTATTTGGATTATAAAAAGAATATTCTGCAACAGTATTTTCCTAACTTTTTTCTTAACAGAACACTTCACATATTCAGAGTATTTAGCAGAACATTCTGCTTATTTTTTTTTAGAGATTAATTCCTCTAGTGGCCAACTAACTAATTATTCAAGTAGTTTGAGGAATATCTATTCAGGCCTTGGCGAAACACTGTACTATAATATAGAGTAAGGGACAAAAAGGACACAGACTGAATTACCTTATTGGAACTATTCCTGTAGAAGTATCTGTACTGAGTGCCACCTGGTTTGAATGTTCTCTGTGTGATCAGACCAGGGCTGTTGTACTCTCTCTGCTCTATCAGCTCCCCGTACTGCCACTCCAAGATGTCGCCATAGGCGTTGTAGGTGATGTTGAGAGAGTGGTGGGAGGAGGCTGGGATAAACTGGACAGGCAGGCCAGCAGAGTTGTAGACCACAGTGATCACATCCCTCAGGCTCTTGTCCAGGACACTCTCGGTGTGTGTTCTTCTGTCATACTCTACCGTCAGTAAGTTCTCGCCATTGATCTACAAGAAATCAAATATTATTACAAAATGTTGTCTACAATAAGAGAAGCCATTTGATGTTAACAAAGGTAAAAAAAAAGGGAATGGAATTAGTTATTGCAAGTGTAAGCAGGTATATATATATATATAATTACATTAAAAATTATGCTGAGATTTTTTGAATGAGAGAAAATTGGTCTTACAGCACATCAGCACTAAGTAGAAGCCATGTTAGACCAAGAAGAAAGTTTGTGATGATAAAAGAAATACTTATAGCTGGATAATGGTAATAAGTGAAAACAATATATTGTTAAATAAACAGTTTTATTTTATAAGTTACTTTTAATAAAAATGTTTCAAGGCTTTCAAAGACCTTCCTTCAGGGAACAGTACCAGGAAAAGAAGACCAGAGAGAGAAAGCAATGGGAAGGCAATATAAAAAAATGGATAAGCCTGCCATTGAAAGAGGTTCTATGCAAGTCAAAAAGACAAGAGAGGAATGGAGAAAGATGATCAACAAATCTTGTTTGGTGCCCCTACAGACTAAGGGCTGGGTGAAGGGCAAGCAACAGAACTAAGTTATCAGATTTTCTGCTAGCCAGGGAAACCAGTGATTTGGCAGAATTTAAGTCATTGGTTAATATGCATGACTAAATGCATGACACATAGGACATAATCATCTCTTCTGTATTATATAAGATAAGAATCATGTCTAACAGTTTAAAAAAAAAAGTCTTTAAGCTTATTACTAAATCTTCATTACCAGTAGAGCCTTATCTCTGCCCTCTCCTCCTAGTGAGCCATACACAAGGTGACGCAAGCTCTGATCTGATTTCTCCTTAATTCTAGAAGACCGATTGCGCTTGCTTCTGCGCAGGTAGTACCTCCACTCTAACCTGTGGGCTATGGGCCCAGGGATGACAATCTTCCTCTTGTAGTGCATGCGGTTGTCATTTTCCATGATCGGGTGGCTGCCAGCTTCAATGGCCACTGTCAAATTGCTGGGGAACAGTACAACCACTGCTCCGTCAGGCAGGTAGGTCACTTTGGTCTGTGTAGCACCTAGAGTGTTACAAAACATTGAATAACAGCCTTCAATACAATTATTGATGCAAGTTATAAAGTAGGTTTCAATGAATGATGTCTTTCTCTGTACAAAATTACTTCATTCTTGTTAAGTCATATTAGGCAGTTTTCCTAGCATAAGTAAAAAGTGATAGAGCAATAAGGAAATTTCATCTAAACTCTTTAACAAAGTACTGCAATGTCAATCTGTTTCTGTAAAGAACTTTTTGAGATGTCTAAAAAATAACCTTCAGTTCAAAACTGAGAGGGCAGTGGAGGACAACTCTTGGGGAAAAAATGGTTGTCTGTATTGTCGCTGGGAGGAAGTCATTTATAAATAAGTGTTAATGTCCTTACTTAAAGTAGAGACGTTTTTTACTTCTATTTTAAGGTGGGGCGTAGAGGGCTCATTATGCAGCAGTTTCTTTGAAAATCTCTGTGAGAATATTATAACCTGTACTCTCCCTTTGTTTCCTTTTAAAAAAAGCTTAATACAAATTTAAGTCTAGACTAAATCTACCTTCCTCTGTAAAGATCTTTTTGAACCAAAGGGTAATATGTTTGTAAAATGTTTGACAAAATTTCGGATTCAGAGTTGAAGATAATTAACTTCCAAATCCAAACATCCTGCAGGATGACTGGGGATGGAAGCAGGAAGGGTTTGAACCCGGGTCCATAGATAAGTGTAAATGACAGTCTAGCTCACAAACCACATGACCAGGCAGTATATATTTAAGTCTAGACTAAATCTACTGTCCTCTGTAAAGATCTTTTTAAGCCAAAGGGTATATATATATATATATATATTATAGACTGGACCTACATTCCTGTGTAAAGATATTTTTAACCAAAAGGTATTTACATAACCCTGATTGGAAAGACCTTACTAGTAGAACTTGGTTATGTAAAACTATTTCTTTGAAATACAAAAAACACTATCAGTTTTTAAATATAAAAAAATGACAAAAGTTTGAAATTTGGATGAACTAAATGCCAGCTAAAGCAGTAAGTGAAAAAAAAGCTATAAGTCAGAGAGAAAAACTAGTCCTATGTCTACATACCAAACTAATACAACGGAAACTAATAAATCTTTTAAAGTGGGCTCATTATGCATGATGTAACGTATTTATGATAAAGTCATATTTTTTTCGTATTTGCTTTAAATACTTTTCTCTTCTACATGTTTGACTGGTGATTGTATTACATTTTAAGTTTATTAGCACTTAAGTATTATTATTATTTTTTTTTAAAAAAGGGCACTCATAATCCAAACTATTTGTGAACAAAATAACAAGTGCATCATTTATGTAGATGTGTAAGCAAATACTTTCCTCTAATTAACGCTAGACATTCACTCCCTTAACAATATGTAAGGAGATAAATCAGAACAAATGCCACTATTACCCCCCATCCCCCCCAAGCTTTAGCATCAGGATGAATGAAAAAAAAAGAGCTGTCAAATTATTTTGTTGATGCAAACCATGCTTTGCAGAAAAGAAGAAGTTTCAAAAAACCATGCAGAATATGGCAATAGTCAGATGATTATGAAATGTAAAAAAAAAAGCCAAACTTAAATCACACTTTGAAAAAAGATGAAAATTGAAAACTCAAATCTAACCTGCTCTAAAAAAAAATAAATTACAGATGTAGATATAATTATAATTAAAAGAAAACTATGATAATGAAAGAAACAAACTATTCTTTAAAGACACTGTAAAAAAATACTATATATATAGATAAAATTTAAAACTATCTCTGTAGTTCTCTGATTATACACAAAGCAGCTAATAAATAAAAATGTCTGCAAATGATGGTGTATAATATATATATATATTACAGTCAAAGCTTATGATATCAAACTGTCAAAATTGAATATTTCAATTGTTCTTTTTTTTCCTTCATTTCATTTAAATAATTTCTGTCTAGGAAATATATATTTATACATTTATTCCAGTGTTCCAAACTTATGTATTTTCTTACAAGGCTACACACACATGCACTCACACATTGGCTGAAATGCTTTTTGTCTGTAAGTTGAAAGTTGGGGAATAAAAGTGAGCAAGTTTGATATCAAAAGATTTGACTGTTTTTTTTTGTAAAACTTTAGATGGTTGTTTATCTGAGATGTAAGAGACAGATCAATTTGTCTAAAAGATTAATTGTTCATATCCTCTTTTTATTTTTTTAAAGTTTTCATCATTTTGAAAAATCTGGCAATGTGTCAAAAGATTCTCATCTGAAAGAACATTGAAAGTGAATCTGGTGAAGCTAATACACTGTGGACATGATGAACTTCACATTTACCTGGACTTTTCATATACTGAGCAAAAGCTATAAAATTGAAAGTAATTGTTACAGTAAGAAACCACTTCAAGATTAAAATACATCTAAAGAGATAAAACTAATGGCAGAACAACAGAACTGGAAGGAAAGCTTAGCCTAACCTACCAAATATACTACAAGGAGAATCTGAGTAGAGCAGGATGTAGACCAAATGTAGGTAAATTTAGTGCAAGTATTTTCTGAATGTTTGCTTGGTGGCTGTTAGGCTATTGTGAAGTTAATTTTCTGAATATTTGAGATGTACTATTTCAAAATGATGAAAATCTGATAACCTATTGCTATAAAAACATTTTGTACATATGATTGAATTTAGATTTATTAATGGATAGTTTCCAAGAAATGAAAATTTTTTACTAATTTCTCTCTTGATAATGAATATTTCAACTAAATGTGTTCACTTAAATATTATTTTATGCTTATGATAGAGAGGCAGGCATATATATATATATATATATATATATATATATATTAGAATAATGTTGAATCCATAAAATTCTTAAATTACAGTTTCCTAGAGTGTTCAATCAAAGAGGCTATACAAAAAGTAGATGTAATTATAATCAAATTATTGTGTTGCTGTGTGCATGTAAAACTTCTGGAATACAAACAAGGGAAAAGGTGTATTAGCAAGCAACTTGCCATGCATGACTGATTGCACGCTTCCATAGGTAGCCATGGCGCTGACGTGGCTCGTACCAGTTGCCACACGAACAATGGAACCGGTGGTGTTGATGTCCGTAGTCAATGTGGTTATCTGCCCCGTTGGCTGGCGGATGGTCAGGAGCCTGCCGGTGTCGTCGTAATGGTAGAAAAACATCAAGCCATCGCTGTCCTGCTTGGACTCCAAGAGCCCTGTGTTTAGCGTGTAGGTGAACACTGTGCTGGCGTTGTTGGTAGACTTGTACCTGTGGAGACGGTGCCTGTTGTCCATGGTCAGATGGCACCTCCCACCAGAGGGAAGGATGAGCTCGGAGGCATGGGATTCACCAGTCCTGTTGATAACGATCTTATTCTGAGCAGTGTCGGTGACTGTGACCAGTTTTCCGTACGAGGACAGGACGTTATACGTGAAGTTGTAAACGTACTGCCCTGTGTGTATGTTGATGGTCTGCTGATGCTGCCCATTCTTGTTAAAAACGTACAGCTCTTGAGTCTCTGGGGCCAGAACCTCGAAAGCCCCGTCTCGCAGCACCGGCAGTTCGGAGACCACAGAGAAAACTCGGAGGTTGCCCATGTCGGCCAGGTGAAGAACACCGTCTGGGGTGACAGTGACACAAGTAGGGTCACTGAACAGGGCCTGAGCTGCCATTGTTTCTCTGGGGTTGAAACAGGCACAGTTTTGTTCCTGAGAAAATAATGAGGAAAAAGCACTTCAACAGCAAGCTTATATCAATAAAATTTTTATGGCATAACACTGTTACTAATGACTTTTTAGTTTCTCTTAGTGAATTATACAGTTGTTTTATAATTATAGGAATTTGTAGAATTACTAATTCTTTTGAAAATACATTTGTACAAGTTGCCTGTGTTTTGCAGATGACCTGGGAGAGTGTCTATGGTCACTGTGCTTGAGTAAGAGATTTTTACTTTGTTTTAACAATTTAAATATATTAATCTCATTTCTGTTATGGCAAACTTTTATACTTATTTTATAAATAGTTTATTACTTCAAGTATCAAGTTTTAAATAAAAAATAAAGCACATACAATAGTAACAAACTTGCAATATAAATATTTTTTTAAAAAAAATAAAATTACCGATCCTAAAAAGACTTCCATATATTTAATTGGCCAAGCTATAAGGGAAAAAAAAGACTACTTTGCCATTAAATTACTAATTAGCCCTAGTAAGATTTTAGTTCTTTGCTTATGACAAGTGGAAAGGATTTATTTATTAGAAAGTGCCTAGACCAAATATTTACACTAATGTAAAGCTTCTTTACAAGATATAGACTGACAGGTGAAATGAGTTTCTATAAATTTGACTGAGACTGGTAAACTATCTATTTGACTTTAAGCTAACGCACCTGTTTACAATCACATTTACTCTTGGCCCCAGCAAAGTGATGTATTCGGCCATCAGTGCTGACAACTCTGACTCTGTTGATGTGGTGGGTGTCACTCTCCACGATGTAAAGGTCGCCGTGAGGGCCAAAGGTGATGCTCTTGGGTGAAACCAAAGTCACGTGGTTAGCCACGTTGGAGGCCTGCTCGTCATCACTCAGCACCCCTACAGGAAGGAAGGAGGAGTGTCTAGGAGGGCAGTGTGCTGGGCGACCAGCCACTGTGACCAGCTTAAAATCACTAGTCAATTTGAACACAATGGCAAGGTCAAGGATGTGCAGTGAGTCATCGAGGGGGTTAATACTCAAAGAAGTTGGCCACTTGAGAGAAATCTGAAAAGTAAACATAATAGTGTATATGGCCATTAAGAAGTGTTATTTTTGTATTTTTCAAATCACATAGATTTACAGTTTTTAAGATGAATATATGTTTTGTATGTTGTCATACAAATTGTTTTGTTCTAATAATTGTTTTTATTTTATTTTTTATGATGCACAATTGTAAAGCCAATAGCCTCACAGATGTATTATTTTATTAAGTTTTGTATTTACACTAACAGGTCTGTTATCATTGCAAATGTTTCTTCCCTTGTTCATGTACCATCATGCAAATCTTTGCTATTGTTTCTATCCATGTAAAATATATAATATGTAAAATATATAATATGAATTGATGAAAAGAAAGATAACTGTGAAATATAGTTAATTTAACCCATAGACTTATATATATTATATCTAGACTGGACATGGGGACTTTGTAACACTACAAAAAATGTGGTGAAATTTTTTTTAGAAAGTTTGATCAAGGCAATGTTTTGTAAGTAGTTAACAGAAGTCTGGTTGTGTTTTGTTCAACCCTAACCTATGTAACATATAATTTAATTTTTAGATCTAGAATAATCGAGATCTAGTAATTGAACAGCAAACATAGGAGTACTCTTGTCTCATAGTTATCATTTTACAATTTTTAGATACATAATCTAGGTAATCAATCTATTTAAATGTACGTAAGAAGATTTAAATCAACATGAATTATTTTCATCTAGGATTTTTGAAACATTATCTCAAGAGAAACAAACAGGAAATGGATTTGTTTCATCTCTTTGCGTGGATATCCAATAAATGATTTTGCATTATTTCTAAACTTTGAAAACTTAAAGATCATTACTTTTCTAAGATAGAATAGATTTATTGGGGTGACACCCCCTATAGCCTGAAAAAATAGTTTATGTACATAAAAATCTATTTATAGATTGGTCTGTGACTTGATCAGTCGCGGATAAGAATTTATTTCCGGTTTCCAGTCTAGATATAATATATAAGTCTACGATTTAACCATTAATTCACTAAAGTTAAAAACCTGGACTCTTTTTTGCACAAATTTAAATTTCCCACACATAAATAGTCATGTGAAACAAAAAAAAAAGTACTTAGAATAGTAGAAAATATATGGACAAAAAAAAATTGGTGATTTGATAAGTAATAAAATATTTAAAATAAATTTCTTGAGATAAAGTTTTCTAGAAAAGAGATTTCTCCTTGGATATATCATAGCATACACATTATATACATATTATGTTAGTTTCATGACTAGGTCCAATCATTTTTTTTTTGCCACCCAAAGGAAGACTGCTCAATTAAATGTTTTATGCATGACTAGTTCTAATCATTTTTTTTTTGAAGACTGCTCAATAAAATGTTTTAGACTACTATTTCTAATTTCAGAATATTCCTCGTGACATTTGGAAAACAGTTTAAGTCTTCTGTTAGTCAAAACATTTTTAATAAAGACCTAATTCTCTACATAAAGTTGATTCCCCCTTCGCTTAGTAGTAAATTAATTTATTATGAATAATTAGCTAATTGGTTAATTTTTTGGATTGATTCTATGTTGTCATGAACAATGAATAATTGGGCAAAGTTTCAACTTGATCAGAGTATGGGAAGTGGGAGAAACAACATGTACAAGATTCCACACAAAAGGAGTTAATACAAGATTTCTTATTAATCCTTATTTGCAAAGCACTACAGCATGTGAGTTCAGTACTTGAAGAAAAGTAATTTTAGTCAATGTTAACTCTTTCTCTCCTAATTAACGATGCCAACATTGATTTGACCTCATCAAACCAAATTGATTTTTGGTTGTATAAACTTTTAATTTGTGTTGCGTAAAAAGAGCATGCACTCCTCTACAATTTGATACCAAATTTAACATTTTTTTGATAAACAAGCAAAAAAAGTTATTGAAGTTGAACAATAACAGGGTAGTGAAATACAAATGAGCCAAATGAATAATTCTATTGGAACGAGGAAAATACTGAGAGAGAGTTAAAGTACCAGTGATTCAGTAAGACAAGAACTAATGACACAATGTAAGTAATGGACTCACTGTAAATGAATAATTCTATTGGAATGAGGAAAATACTGAGAGAGAGAGTTAAAGTACCAGTGATTCAGTAAAACAAGAACTAATGACACAATGTAGATTAAGGGACTCACTTTCTCAGCTGACAAGATATCGTCACAGGGTGTGGGAGTCCATTCTCTGGGTTGATCCTGCGTGCCTATGAGTGTAGTTATGATGCCATCAGGCGTAATCTTTCTTATGTTGGGGCCATCAGCCACATAGATGATGCCATCCTTGTTGATAGCAATACCTGAAACACAATAATGTTTTAAGTTCAATAAAACAGTCACTGGCTACTAACAACAGGGTAATGACCAGCTGTTATGCACACAATGTAATAGTTTTGATAGACAACACAAGTAACACCCACTACATTTATTAAGGACTATAAAGACAGTTTGTATGGAAACACAAACTTAAAATCGGCCCTCGAAGTGGTCCACCCAGGCAGGTAAAAAGGCAGGTTTCAATATTTTCAGAATGAAATTCTATCAAAGACGAATGACAGAAAATAATGAAAAAAAAAGTTAACAGATCTTGTGTGATAACCCATTGATCCAGCAGAGCAAAGGATAGGTGAAATTGAATGTGAGTCTTTCCTTAATGATGTCTTATAATGAATATCTTATTGATCTAATTGTTTTGTAAAGGGTCAATCTCTTTATCCTCAAGAATAAAACATTTCCATAAAAAAAAACAAAAAACTTTCAATACTGCTAATATACTTTAACATAATAGACAGGACCAAACACGACTAAAAAAAATTAGTGCAAAGCATTCTAGACACAATGAAAGATCTCAATATTTAGAAAACAAGTGATTTATTCTTTGTTAGATTTCCATAAAGAAACAAAAACAAAGTTTGATCCCATTCCTTATTTCTATTTCTAAATGTGATGTGTTTTAAAGATTGGCCAGAATAAGAGTTTAAACAAAATGTATTGTTATACAACTAGGACAATGCTTTTTATTCCTTTCACTGTCACTAAAAAAAATGTGCTGTATTTTTTCCTTTTACCTTTGGGATATCTAAGTCTGGCATGTACAGCTTTCCCCCCATCCCCACACAGGTCAGCCTCCCCTGGGGTGCACTCCTCTCCGTTCCCAGCCATCACTTCATAGTTGTCCAACAGATCTGGCACTGGCCCCATTGTCCTGATACGAATAATCTTGTGGTTCATGAAGTCAGAGATGTACAGCCTGCCATCTACAGGGCTGACAGTCATGTAGAATTTGTAAGGTGTTGCTTTGCTGTTGAGTAGAGAGATTGAAAGAAGGTTTAAGCTCAACTTACACCACATTATTATTATAATATTATTATTATTATAGCTGTTATATAGCGCTACTTTCATGCTTATAGCATGCTCAGACCGCTTTGAGATTGTGGACCAGTTCGGGTGGAGGGGGTATCTAGGAGTTGGTTTTCAGTGCTGCCTTTGGGCGCTCAGTAAACACAACTCTGCCCAAGTCGGGTGTCAAAGTTCAAGCCCCTTCTAGGTAGCCAAGCCAAGCCTCAAGCGCACTTAGCCTCTCAACAACACTTCCCAGACACATCAGATCAGACAGTAACTTTAACACAGGATGTAGGTGACTATCTTTTTTCTAATTCCAGTTGTTATTTTCATTTAGGACAAAATACTTTATAACACTAACTTAGTGGCTATTGTTGTGGCTCTTCTGTGCTGAATGCAACTAATGAAACCGGAGGTAACTCTCAAACTACTTCAGTAACACCAGGCGAAAGGCAACAACAATCAATAAAGGAAGTCGAGGCTGATGTTGACCAACAAATATGTTTAATAATCAAGAAGAGAACTGTGAGATGTCAGCTATGTCTGTAAAGATACTTCTTATTCCTGCTGTCCTGATGAA
>JADKLZ010000728.1:5494286-5521810 GCA_021533235.1 Biomphalaria straminea | reverse complement strand
TGATGAAAAGCCTCTTGTCGATAGTGTCAAGAAGAGAACTGTCAGATGTCAGCTATGTCCGTAACAATACTTCTTATTCGTGCTGTCCTGATGAAAAGCCTCTTGTCGATAGTGTCAAATAGAGTGTTCTTGTTTTTAACTATCTATCACGTTATTCCGTCACTAGGTAAAACTTTCACCTTTTTCCCAAAACAAAATAACTAAATCATAATCATGTCACAACACAATACATTTACTCAACTTTTAAAGAGGCTTCTCCAGTTAGACTAACACCAACTTTGACTATGTAAAAAGTTATATCCCAATTTATTGCCAACATCAATTTTGACCAACAGCTTGCAAGCAAAGGCCCAACCATTTATGTTATGAAATGTTTGTTTTTAAAATGTTTTACATGCTTCCTTCAGAGTTGATGATAATTTACTTCATAGTCTGAACCTCCCATAGGACGATGGTGGATGGCAGAAGGCAGGGTATGAATCCAGGACAATCAATTAGGTTTTGGATGTTGTATCTGAATGAGTACCTCCAACAGGATTTATTTAAAATATATAACATGAAAACATATTCTACAGTTCCTTCTAAACAGTTTTAATTGTTGTTATCTACTTCAGAAATAGAGATAGTCTATTAGTCAGTTTGGTTAACTTTGAGTAGCTTTGTATGAACCGTGCAATCACAAATTTATTTAATATTGTTTGATATATAAAAAAACTAGAATAAACAATGTGTCACAATGCAATGACAATCATATGCTCTAGGACAGCCACACAAGCATTCTCTTTCTTGTTAGGAAGGGGGGGTAAAGGATTTACTAACCTCATCTGTAAAATACTGGCTATTTCTTCTCTGAGCGGGGAAAGTTTTCGTATGAAATTGTAGTCGCCAACATAGAGACTTCCATCTAAGCCAGAGGCTAAGGCCACTGGACTGAGAAGGCTGTTGTCCATAGCTTTTCCATTGCAGGATTCACAGCTTAGCTTTCTCTTTTGGCCACTGCCTAGTATGTTGATAATTTTCTTAGGCTTTTCTTTCAGATAAATGTTAGTGCCATCGCCTTTGTGTAGTATACCTGTAGTAGAAATAGAAATTGTGCCATGTGTTTAAGATTCATTGAAAAGTACACTGAAATACAAGAATTTCCTTAGTAGATTATTACATACTAGTTTAAATCTCCTCATAATGCCAGGGTTTAAACCCTGGACCATCAAAATAATAGCCTGAAGAGCATACCACATAATCAGGTAACCAATGTATACACAGTGGCAAAAATATAGAGTAAAAACAAATTTCAATTGGATTTTTTTTAAATACAATTTTAAATTTTTTCCCAAAGATTAAAAGATTTTTTTGCTCTAAATTTGATAGAAATAGATTGAAAGCCAATGTAGTTTCATAAAGTAAATTATTCTGTTCTAATTGATGATTGGCTCTATTTGGAGAAATAAAACTTAAATATTTAACTTGGTTATTATTACCAAGGTGCTATTATATATATGTCAGAAAAGAATAGCAATTTTTTTTTTTAAATAGTAATTTTTAGCTTAAAATTCATAATAGAATTGCCAATCCTAAGAATAAAATCCTATCTACCTTCTTGATAATTATAAGTGTGATGTATGTCTAAATTCCATCCACCAATGTGTGAGGCTGTCATGTCGTATCCATTCAGTGTAGCACTGCGAGTTTCCCAGTAAATATGTTCACAGCTTAAATACTGATAACCAACATAGACTGAAAGAAACAATGCAAAATCCATGTTGAATGATGAAATCATAAAATCTTATTATAGTTTGGACGCTAAGCTAGGTAAGTTTCTGTCTTTGTTTTACATGCTTTGGATATTCTTTCAGTGCTGAATATTATTACATAATAGCCTAAACCTCTCACAGGAAGAAGTCAGTATTTTGGGATTTACAAAACACTTTATTATAGGGGTTCTCAACCGGTGGGTGGCGACCCACTTGGGTCCCCTAAGACCATCGAAAATATGGATTTTTTGTCTACTCTTCTATTGCTGTATGTGTGTGTCTGTTAATCAGAAAATAAGTTATATAAAAAAAATAAATAATTTATGGTGTTTTTAAAGGAAAATCATTGAATTATAAAGTAAAAAAAAAAACTTATTTTACAATAAATGTATCGCTAGTGGGTGGGGGAAATATGCAGTTAGTGACTATTATTAGTTTTTACTAACATGGTCTACACCTCACTATTGCAGCAATGACAGCCACCTCAGGCTTTAAAATATTTAACTCACTAATTCAAAATTGTTTTACCTCTTGCTGTCACAATGCCATAAACCTTCTGTTTGTAGGCGTTGAGTCTGTCCCAGGCAAACGTGTACTTGAGGTTAGGGTCAGCTTCAAAGACTTTCTTCAACTCCACCCCTTGAACAGAGACTCTCAGGTGGACCATGGAGAGGGTATGTGGTATCGTACTGGGAGTCATCTGTATCATGATCAGAGACATATAGCCTGAGGACTCGGAGCTGTGGTAGACCAGGTGGACATTTGTGCCTGGGATCTCTAGACTTTCTTGTAGCACCTTAACAATGAAAAAAAAAAGACTACATTTAAGAATAGATATCTAATTAATTAGTTTTGACCTACTAAGCATATCTCATCTCATCTCTGCCTGTGGTATCTTCTTCCTCCAGGCATCTCGGTTCTGGGCGAGTCTCTCCAATTGTCCCCATGTCTTGCCCATCTGCTTGGCTTCTGTTTCCAAATCACTGCGCCATGTATTCCTGGGCTGTCCTCTCTTCCTCTTTCCTTTGGGGTTCCAGGTTAGAGCTTGCCTTGTTATGTTGGATGCGGGCTTGCGCAGGGTGCGACCTATCCATCTCCAGCGTCTCTGAAGGATATCTACTTCAATGGGCTGCTGTTTTGTTCTTTGCCACAGTTCTTCATTTGAGATCTTGTCTGGCCAGCGGATCATAAGAATCTTCCTCAGGCAGGTGTTGATGAATACCTGGATTTTTTTTATGGTGGTGTTGGTGGTTTTCAAGGTTTCTGCTCCATAAAGTAGTATCGGCTTAACAATGGTGTTAAATAGCCTTATCTTGGTGGTGGTGCTTAATTCCCTAGATCCCCAGGTGTTCTTCAGCTGATGGAAGGCTGCTTAAGCTTTACCAATGCAGGTTCTAACATCTGCATCTGTTCCTCCATGGTGATCTATGATACTGCTGAGATAGGTGAAACTTTCCACCTCTTCCAGCTACTAGACTAGAAAGAATATGATCAATATATATAGTTTTGTAAGTTAAATGTATAGAAAAAATGTTTGTTGTATGATATATATGTAAAACTTTTGAATAAGTTAAAGAGAGTCAATGTGCTTTGTATTGTGTTTTGTCTCAAATGTACAGACTATATAACTGACATACTATTTATGTTATTACATTATGTTTAAAATGTCAAGCACATAATTTCCATTTTACCATAATGTAAGTCTTTTTGAAAACTGGTGCACGAACAAAAGGTCTGGAACTCACTTCCCATTGATCGCAGACAGACAACAGGCTACACCACTTTTAAGAAGAACATTAAGACCTGTCTGTTTAAAACTTTTTTTTAGATTAGTTTGTCATGACTTGTCTTTGTAATGTTATTACAGCACCTTGAGCCAACATTTTGTCTGTTAACAGCGCTTTATAAATATAATTATTATTATTAAGTGAAAATTTCAAGATTTTCCGGGCCTCAATATTTTTCTCAATAATGTCCTATATGTCACCCTCAATATGCAAAAGTTTCAGAAATTTCTTAAGATTATTGATGCAAAAGAACTATGCATATTCTTTGAATATCCTAAAATAATGTAGAGTCAAATTATTTTTCCAAAGTTTGAACAAAAAAATGCTGTGTAGGTTTTTCATTTTACAATCGAACTGATGACCATCCTATCTTCAGAACTTTTTATTATTATAGCTTTTATATAGTGCTACTTTCATGCTTATAGCATGCTCAGAGCGCTTTGGTCCAATCTCATTTGTGGACCGGTGGGGGGGAGGGGGTATCTAGGAATTGGTTTCCCGTGCTGCCTTTGGGCGCTCAGTAAACACAACTCTGCCCGAGTCGGGTGTCGAACCTCGAGCCCCCTTCTAGGTAGTCAAGCAAGCCAAGCTCAAGCCGCACTTAGCCTCTCGACCACAACTTACATTAATAAAAAAAAAAGATTTTAAATATTCACTGTCATTTTTCTCATAACAAAGTCACCAGAAATAACAACCACACATGCATTTCTCCACACTGTACCTGTGACTCTGGGATGACTGTACTCCTGTCTGGACAAGCCCCCAGCTGTGTGTGCTGCCAGGTACTCAGCACCACTGGACGCAGGAGGTAGTGGTCATGGTTGTTGTCAAAGTTGGAGCAGGAGATCCCAGGGTTCAGCTGGGCCATGCTCTCAATGTTCATCACTATGGTGTCCATGGTGATGATCTGATTCCAGGGCACCAGAACACTGGATTGTTTTGTTCCTAAAGGATCCCTGATAAACTCCAGTGTCACTGATCCACCACCGTTGACAAGAATGTCAAACCTGGAAGTTATATTGCATAAAGCAATCAGTAATGTAATTCAAAATAAAGTTACTTTTTTTTCAAATGAGGATTAAGATAGTAAAACAAGTAAAAAAAAATAAAGTTCAAAGTTCAAAATCAAAGTTTTCATTTGTGTAGACCAGTTGGGAAGGGAGGAGATGAAGAGGGCCAGTTTGGAAGGGAGGAGGTGAAGAGGTTCAGTTTGGAAGGGAGGAGATGAAGAGGTCCAGTTTGGAAGGGAGGAGGTGAAGAGGTCCAGTTAGGAAGGGAGGAGGTGAAGAGGTCCAGTTGGGAAGGGAGGAGATGAAGAGGTCCAGTTTGGAAGGGAGGAGATGAAGAGGTCCAGTTTGGAAGGGAGGAGGTAAAGAGGTTCAGTTTGGAAGGGAGGAGGTAAAGAGGTTCAGTTTGGAAGGGAGGAGATGAAGAGGTTCAGTTTGGAAGGGAGGAGATGAAGAGGTCCAGTTTGGAATGGAGGAGGTAAAGAGGTTCAGTTTTGGGAGGAGATGAAGAGGTCCAGTTTGGAAGGGAGGAGGTAAGGAGGTTCAGTTTTGGGACGTGGGAGAAATAACCGGTACTAAATTCCATCCAGACAAATAAAAAAGTAATGACCTCTTTCAAGTCCTGCTAAACTCTGGAAGCAGATGATGTAAAGCTTACCTGTTTCTATGGCCAACAGTTAATGAGTGTGGCCAGCAAAACGACCAGAAGTATTTATTTCCCCAAAGCATGTCAGGTACTCATTAGAGTTAAGTTTTGAAAATCTTTAAAATGTTAAAATTCCAGTCTTTACTAGGATTTGAACTTGCAACCCCTTAGTACAGAAACCAAGTGCTCTACCACTCAGCCACCAAGATAACAAGACTTTTTCATTAGTAATTATCATTAGAGTTACAAAGCAAGCAGCAGCTTTTAATTGTGGGAAATATTTGGTACACATATTTTAAAATAGTTACTTTTTAAGATGCCAGACGGATTGACTAAAAGTTATAAATGAAAGATATATACAACATCAAGTAGTTCATTCAAGTGTTCACTTACTGTCCTTCTTCTCGGGTGATGGTAAAACCATACAGAGGCTGGGTCACAACAGCTACTCTAACTCCAATTAAAGGTGTTCCGTCAGAAGTCTGCACTCTGCCTCGAATAACTGACACTTGGCTTAAATAAAAAAATGCCAAAAATTAGCTCGGAATAAATTGTTCAATTATAGTTTTGTCAATTTTTTTTTTTTTAAATTATGAACAAAAAACATATAAACATTTTTCTTTATCTGTCCTTGGTGTTCTTCATGGAATATTGGTCCTAGAAGTAATCTTCTTTTCAGACCATGCAATCTATGGGCCAGGTGATGTAAAGGTCATCTGCTTTTGGCACCAACTGCCTTTGCTTTTCCCAACTAATGTCAGGTACTAATTTGAGTTGGGTGAACTCAGGAGCATCCTAAAAAATACCAACATTCAAAATCCCAGCCTTCACTTAGATTGGAACCCAAGAATCCTCAGGAAGCCAAGAGTTTTATCACTCAATTACCTGGCCCTCATGAAAGCTTGTATGCTTTAAAGAAATAATGGCAATGTAATTGATGATAAAAAATCATAAGAAAGAATATTTTTGAAAGTATGTCTGTATTTTATAGATAAAATGTTTTTTGTAAAATGTTTTATATGTTTCGGAAATTCCTTCAGAGTTGATAGTTATTTCCTAGTCCAAACCTCCCGCAGGACGACGGGGGATGGGAGCGGGGGGGGCAGGTTTTGAACCCGGGACTATCGGTAAATCAATACGACAGTCCAGCGTGCAAACCGCTCGACCAGGCAGCCATCCTGGTTGGAATTACTCTAGTTAGAAATAAATACTCAATATTTAGCTTATAACCATTCTTTTAGCCAATCAATGCTTCTAGAATTTCAGAATCAACTATTAATCAGCTATCATTAATTTCACAAGGAAACATTGTGTACTCTTTAAATATCATTTTAAAAGAACAGAAGATTTTGAGTTATATGAAAAGTAACTATTAAAGATTTCCATATTTGGGTTTTGGCATTTTGGCACAATTTAGACTATGTCATGCCCAATTTAAGATTTCCATGCTGCCTAAACTTGTTATTACCTTTCATTGAATGAATTCCTGGGCGCATCTATCTGGACACTGTTCTCCTCAATAAGAAAGCGCATTTTGTCCAGAAAGGAAGCTGTTGGTGCTGGTGCATTGTTTCTGAGAAGTATCTCTTTAGGATCGGGAGATGTCTGACAATAGGAACTCTTAGTGCAAGTTAATGTATTACAGCAGTCTGGATCGAAGCAGTCAACAAGTCCATCTACAAGTAGTAATAGTGACAATGAGTTCACATTTAAAAAGGCCTTTTTTAAAAAAAATAAACTAATAGAAAAGAGGAGATGCTAACAAAAGAAGCTATTACCTAATATATTAAGAGTGTGTACATATTGAATATCTTTGTGAAGAATGTAACTACATGGAATTAATGTCTGGAAAAAAATACAATTTTCTACCATTATTAAGGGATTAAAGGAGACAAAAAAGTCCTACCGTGATCATTGTCCATCTTGTCTGAACAGGAAGTCTCTTTAGCCAAGCTGCAGTCCTGACCCTTCCAACCATCCTTGCATTCACACCTCCATCCTTCTTTAAACCTTCTGCAGTTGCCATGATTGTTGCAGTCTGAAGGGCAGCCATCTATGAAAATAGAATATGTTGTTGATGTATATATAAAGTAAGTAAAAAGTTCCCCTTTCAGACCTTGTGGTCTATAGGGCAGATGATATAAAGGTCATCTGATTCTGTGGTCTACAGTTAACGAGGGTGTCATGTGGCCAGCACAACGACCAACCACCTTTACTTTCCCCCAACTAATGTCACGTACCCATTAGAGCTTTGTGGGCTCAGAGGCGCCCAAGGATCCCGAAATAAAAATCCAGCCTTCACCAGGATTCGAACCCAGGACCCCGGGTTCAGCAGCCAAGCGCTTTACCGCTCAGCCACATGTAATTAAATAACCAAAACAATATGGCGTCTAACTCAAAATATTCATTCCTGTAATAAACCCCCAAGAATAGCTTTTGTACCTAGTAAACACCTGGTCTCACTAGTACTAGTAAACATCTTATCTCAGTGGTTCTCAAAGTGACAACTTACGTAGGGTGCAGTGTTTCCCGTTCCAGCCTTTGTCGCAGTGGCAGGTTCCATTGTTGCAAGAGCCATGGATGTCACACCTGTGGTTACACTCCAGTTGGTCGCAGAGTGCCCCAGTCCAGCCAGAGGAACAAACACACCTCTGGTTCTCACACTTGCCATGGACACATTCCAAACGACAAATTTCTTGGGAAGAAACAAACATGTTTTGGTCATCATTACATTATTAAATAGAAAAAAGACTTGAAAGTCAATCACTTGCATCTTTTTTAAGTCCATGAAGTAGAAGAAAATAAGTTGTCGATTTTAAGCCTGCAGACAGGCTCTGTTTTTTTGTTTGCCTGATAGTAATTTCTTTTCTGATGCTCCCAGCAAACAACATAGGACACAGAAGTTTTAATATAGTAAGCAAATTTGTGCTCATTATTTGTCTTCTTTTTTTTCTTGTAGCTATTGAATTAACTCTTTCAGTGCAGCATTACTTTTAGCGCTGGTCAGTGTGGCGTTACTCTCAGCAATTAACTTGGTTTATAATATTTATTTCACTATCTTTTATGTTAAACTTTTTTATTTCTCTCTTTTTTTTTTCATTTTCCGGATGTGGGAGTGATTGTTCTTTGTTTTGGTAGTAAATTCGATGCAGTACCAAGACATCTTTAAAAAAAAAAAAATACAACATTGTGTTAATGGTTTTTCTTATTAGTTTATTTCCCGGGACCCAAAAAATGTAAATAATACAATATTTTTTAGTGCATTAGTTCATCTTTTATGAAATTTGAAGTGAATAAATGTGTTTAGTATTGTGATTTTTCAATATTTATGAATTAAATGTTTAATTTAAAGGTTAAATCTTTTAGTAAATCGATTTTAAACAAATTTTTAAATATATTTCCCTTTTCTGTGCTCAGTTTAAAATTAAAGAAAAAAACAATTTTATCGAATAATTAAATTTTTAAAAATAATTTTGTCCCCCATTCATTTTCCTTTGAAAAAAATCTATTATGTCAGATTATTTAATAAAATAAAAAAGTTATGTTAGTTTTAGTAACTCTACCCTCCCAGAAAACTCCTATTTTTTTCAATAAAAATAATTTGCACTGAAAGAGTTAAGGCCCAAATCTGATTTTTTGGTTGATCCAGTATTGTATCTCTCTATAAAATTAAATGTAAAAACAGCTGATTCTGTTATATTTTTCATCTACACATACCGGTAATCATAGTAATATTAAATCTTCAAAAATCAGTGCAATTGGTTACTGTACACAAGTTGACACTATCTCAACAAAATATTGCTGTTATACAGTCTAGAGACCAAGTACAACTGTATCATTACATTAGCCACAACATTGAGAATTAAATGTAAGAACAACTTTAAACTATTTGGCAACACAGATTTCCAGAATACTACATTGTATGTCAAATATTTCCCCTCTAACTATTAGTCTATTGACAATATTTTCTGATAATTAGAAATGGTTAAAAAAAAAGAGAAAACAGTTCTCTTGCTGATTTTAAGAAACCTGACTACATAAACAAATGTTTATGTTTTTACATTTTTTTACCACATAAAGAGGACACTGCACATCTGCCCCGAAAAAAACATATAAATTAAAAAAAAAAGGAGCTATTACTTTTGTTGCATTGTTTTTCCAGGCGATACAAAGATAAAATAATAATTATAACTGGATGAAAGCAGTAGCATCAAATAAAAAGGTTTGATATACAAGTGACTGAAACAACACATTACAGCAATTATATTTCTGTAGATAAACTTTGGCATTATTAAGGAAAGTAAGAAGATAGAGAAGGAATCATGATGCATTACTTTCTAAATTGTGATTGTTTACTTTTAACATTTTCCCTCTCAAGTCTAAATACTATTATATATCAAAAAGTAAAACTTCATGAAAAGTAGTAAAAAAAAAATGCTACTAAAGAAAACAAGGGTTACAAATGAGTTCAGCAAAATACTGATCTAGAAAAAGAGAATGGAAACTATGATGTCAGATAAAACTGAAAGAAGGAAACTAATGAAAAACAATCAATTGAAACTTGAGACTCACAAATATTGCTTCCTCTTTACATTCTTTAATAGCTTGTACTAAGTTCTCTATTTAAATCAATAGTTGTCAGTTTTAGAATGATTCAAAATGTACATAATTACAACCTTTTTCTTATATAATTTTGCTGTTGTTATGACAGTTATTTTACCATAGAGACATCCAATAATATCAATATTTACTTGTAAGTGAGGAAAGTCTTTATAAAAGAATATTTCAACAGTACTGACAAAGCCAAGGAAGAGGACATCATTTTAAAAAGATATAGAGAACCATGACACTACTATTTTGCATATATTAAAACCAGACATAATTACAGCTATTATACACTCACAATTTCAGTTGTATGTAATCAATTGGATTCTGCATACATTGAACAATATGGATTAACTTGAATATTTGATCCACAACACCTTTGGCAACGATACATATTACACTTCCATAATATAAGATGTAACTATTACTAATACATATTAATGTACAAGTTGTAAGAACTTCTACTATACAATAACATTAACAGAGACAATCCTTTCTATTAAACTTTAATGCCACTCATTAGAACCTCTATAACCACTTTTAAACACCTAAATCAGTAAAGACCAAGATTCCAACAAAACTTTATTTTTGTAAAGACCTAAAGAGAAGAGAAATAGCATCATGCTCACATTGTAAGTCCTATTAACCTGTAAAAAAAAAACAGAAAGAAAAACAAAACCTAAGGAGCAAACTAACCGCCACCATCTGTTATTATTCACATGCCAAGGATGACAGATATTAGGCACAAATTACTGAAGCTTAATGTTACAAAACTATAAACGATAAACAAAAGTAGATCATCAAAACGAATGGTTGTCAATATAGAAACAAATAAAATACATACTAGGCTCCTTTAGAAATTAGCACCACAATAAGTAGACAGTGAAGTAGACAAAAAAAAATAAAAACAGCACATGACAGGATAAGTATGGATGCATGTAGTAGATGAGCATTTGAGCATTAGTTGCAGCACAATCGCAAACTACTAGAAAAGAAACTAAAAAGAAACAGAAAATGGTAGGTCAAGGATTCTCAGAATGTTGTTATTGACAACTACGGTACTCCAAACCAAAATCATTCCCTTTTGTTGTTGCTGTTGCAGGTTACCTGTCTCGCAGTTCAGCCCTGCAAAATGGCGGCCACACTCACAGCGTTCAGTCTGCACGTCATACAGCCCTCTGCCGGAGCAGCTCTTTGAGAAGCAGAGCTGGGTCACATTGATTTTATCTTCCAGGTTACAGTCTCGACCCTTAAACCCTCTATAGCATCTGCAAGTGCCCAGCAGGCACACACCATTGCCTGAACAACTGGGAGCCATACAGTCCACTAGAGTATAGACAAGGAACAAGCTAAGCATTTACCAGAGTCAATGTCAGCAGAAAATCTAGTTGGGAAACTATTAGTTGAGAATGAAATCCAAAATCATTTTTATACTTAGAACTTAGAGAAAATAATTGTTAAAATGCTAATACCTTTATCTACATAATACATTAAGTTAAAAAAAACACACTATTTTACATTGAATTACTTCATTCAAAACAAAAAACAAGTAACTCAGTGACCAGGCAACGTGAACCCACAAAATAAGACAGCGTTTCTGGTCGTAACAAAACTGCAGTTGCCCAGGACAACAAGTGAACTGCAGTGAACAGCTACATTCAAACAGTGAACAGGTTACAATTAATGAATAGCTGTTCAGAACAGAAAACTATAAGAAAACAACTTCTTACATAAACATCAAAACATGAATGCATATATTTTATTTCAATAAAATAAGAAGGCATTCCTTTGTATTACATGAACAGCTAAAAAAAAATTGAATTGGATATAATTATGTGTTGGTTGAAGTGTAAATAACACAGGAATCTATCATTCATTTAAAATCATTGTTTACAATTGAACAATGTCAAAGCTCAACGAGTGAACGGAAAAAGGTATAGTGGATTGAATGAGGCCCAAAGTGTCAGAACTGGTGACTGAATTTTGTAATGCATCATTCTTCCATTTAACAAAACTTTTCCATACACATACATCCAAACTTACTATCATATCTATATACAACTGTATAATGCTATCTCGGGAAAAATTAAATCAACCATAGTGCTTCAGAATAATATTTCAAAGACAATTTTAATTGCATCTTAAGTAAAAACACAGAAAACTAGAGAAAGTTATAAAAGTTTTACAGTATAAGTTGTACAGACTGAATTCCAAGACAGATTGTTATTTTCTTTCTTCTGTAAGCTGAAAGTTAATATCTACCTATAACATACTATGTATATAATATGTAAATATTTTTCTCAGCAGAATACAACAGCTGGATTATGATAAAGTTTAAAATTAGCAATGGAAGACTAATATTGACTTACCAATGCCACAGTCAGGTCCCTGAAAACCTTGGAAACAAACACACTGACCATTGATGCAGTGACCATTACTGTTACAGTTGGGCACAGCACATTCCGACTCCCTGAGATCACATTCAACACCTTTCCATCCTTGGTTGCACATACACTGACCACGCAGGTAAACACCATTACCGCTACACAGAAGTGGACACACACCTGAAGATATACATGTACAAATCATCATAACATAGTTATATTCCACTATTACTTTTTTTTATAAACAGCCACTATGATGTGTCATAGTGAAAAACAATTTTAAATAGCAGCCCAATAAATATAAACCTTTTGAAAACCTTTATCCCATAATTTTCTTCAAATGGAAAATACAGAAACTAGACATACAACCATTCTATATGTTCCCACCCTACACCCAAACAAAAAATTGCACAAATGTATTCATACAAAGCTTTTTACTTTATTTCAGGTATAATATTAGTCCCTTATAATATAAGACAAGCTTATAATAATGTAAGTTGTTTGAAAGCCCAATATCTGGAACCTTTTAAGAAGTCCCACAGTGAACAATCAATTTAAAAAAAAATGAAGTTTTAATTGTTTTATAACTTAAGCACCATCAAAAGGAATGCACAGTAACATCAACAAATAATGCATCCATAGTTAAAATTAAAATCTGTACGAATTTTATACTTAGTTGTATTATTTTTTTTTGTTTAAATAAAAGTTTTTTTTTATGTTTCATACATGTTCATATTTTTGTTGACACAATTTTTATTTTATCTGCAAAACAAATGGAAGCCAGTCATTAACTATGATCTATCTGTAGTCATGTACTGAATAATACACAGATTTAGTCACACAAGAAGTTGCAAAAGGAAAAGATTGTCTTTAGAGACATAAAAAGCCACAGGAATACAGATTAATATAACACTAGTCAAACCTAGCAAACAAATAATACAATTCAAACCTTGGGAACAGTCCCAGCCAGTGTAGCCAGGGAAACAGCGACATTGCCTGTCTCTACATTCTCCATTGCCGTGGCAGTTTTCTGGGCAGTTGGTGTCCATCACTTGAACAAAAATAAACCGTGCTATTGAAATAGTTTTCTTACAATATTTACAAGAAAAGAAAGTATGAGAATTACACACCAATTAATTCATTGTTCAACTGATTTCTTCTCAAAGCCAGAATATAAAACTAATTAAAACTCATAAATTAATAATTGGCCTTCAATAATTTGGTAAATTTAAGTAAATATGAATCAGTCTACAGTGTACAGAGGCTAAATAATGCTTGTTAAGTAAACTTCCCTGTTCAGACCTTGTGGCAGATGATGTAAAGATGATCAGTTGCTGTGACCTATGGTTAACGAGGGTGTCTTGTGGCAAGCACAATGACCAACCGCCTTTAGGATACTTTTCCCCAACCTATGTCAGGTACCCATTAAAGCTTGGTGGACTCAGAGGTGCCTGAGAATCCCAAAATTAAAAATCCCAGTCTTCACTAGGATTCAAATCTAGGACCCTGGTTTGGAAGCCAAGCACTTTACTGCTCAGCCACCGCTAATCCAAATAATGCTTCAGTGTTATCTAAAGGGCTTTATTGTTAAATTTGATTTCATATTTGTTCTTTGATAGTGAACATGGAGAAACTTATTTCATGTTATTGCATTTACAAATAAAAATTAATAATTAAAATGAGTGTTTACCGTGAGGCGCTGCTGTCAATATGACTGACTGATATGTCTCTCGGTCATTATAAATTCCTAAAAACCAGTCACCCTTATCCAAGAACTGTACAAGCGCTGTGTCTCGAGCAAAATAATCATTTCCTAACTTTAAAAAGAAATGAAACAAATAATTTATAAATTTAAGAAAAAATAATTTGAATCTTTTTAAATGCTATCTATCGACCTATGTAAATCTAAAGGTCAATCATTGAAGCAAAAAAAAAGTTTGTTATATAAAGATTTATCAAAATTGATGTTTTTAAACCATTTTGATTTTTGCTTTGCAGTTTGTTGCAAGTTTTAAGTTACATTGTTGCAAACGTTTATGTGAGAATCTCAAAATTTACAATGCAGTGAAAGTACTAACTACTAATTACTCTGACTATATGTAGTTATGATAGTAAACAAAAAAGTAAATTTTCCCCTTCAGACCTTGCAATCTATGGGGCAGTTGATGTTAAGGTCATCTGATTCTTTGAACAATGGTTAATGAGCAGTGTGTTATGTGGCCAGCACAACGACCGACCGCCTTTACTTTCCCCAACTTAAGTCAGGTACCCATTAGAGTTGGGTGGACTCAAAACTCCCAAAAACTCAAAATATCAGTCTTCAACAGAATTCAAACTCAGGACCTCAGGTTTGGAAGCCAAGTGCTTAACCATTCGACCACACGCCCCCTGTAGTTATAATATCAGGTATAAAAAAAAGATAACTTACCAGAGCCCTCTTGGATCGATGCCCCACTCTAGTTCCATCAATAACCTTAAAGAAGTCAAACTGAACATGAGTTGGGGGCATGCCTCTCCTCCCGTAAATCCCCATCATAGCATCGCCAGGAACAGTCAGATTGATCTTCACAGTCCCAGACACTCTTTGGTCTAACATGCTGATCCAAAATGTCCCTAAACAATAGTAACAATGCTGAGCTGCTTATTGAATGTTGAAGTTGTAAATAAAGTTAAATCTGTTGGGAGCATTCGTGTGTCAGAATGTCTCAATGTCTTACCTTTATGTTAAGAAGTATTTGTACTTTATGTTATATTGCTAAAAAAGTAAAAAGTAAAGTGTCCCCTTCAGACCTTGCAATCTATGGGGCAGATGATGTTAAGGTCATCTGTTTCTTTGGCCAGCGGTTAACGAGCAACCCCTTTACTTTCCCCAACATAAGTCAGGTACCCGTTAGAATTGGGTGGACTCAGGGGCGCCCTAAAAATCCCGAAATTCAAAATCCCAGTCTTCACTAGGATTCGAACCCAGGACCTCAGGTTCGGAAGCCAAGCACTTAACCATTCGACCACCCCCTATATTGCTAAGCTTAACAGTTATAAGTAAGTTCCACTTTCAGACTTTGCGATCTATAGGGCAGATGATGTAAAGGTCATCGAGGATGTCATGTGGCCAGTACAATGAACAACCAGCCTTTACTTTCCCCAATTAATGTCAGGTACCAGTTAGACCTGGGTTGACTCAGAGGTGCCCAATGATTCCAAGATTAAAAATCCCAGTCTTCACCAGGATTTAAACCCAGGACCCTGGTTTGATAGCCAAGTGCTTTACTGCTCAGCCACAGTTATGGGTAAAAGGATTTGAGCAGACATGTATTGGTAAAGCAAGCCAACCTAAAAAAACTTCCAACTAGATTCTCCAGGAAATAATTTAAAAACAAGACACTCAGTATGTTTTAGTAGTGCGGAGAAATGCTTTCTTTAAAAGTAGAGGAACATTTTCTCTACTCAGATAATATTAATTGGAACGGTGTAGCCATATGTCACTGATGGTTCTAATCATCCTACATTGACCCATGGATGAAAGATAACTGAGATACCTATCTCTTGTAGCTGGGGGGAGGCAATCTAAAAAAATAACATATTTTTTTTAAAGAAACATCTGTAAAGAACTTAAAAAGGATACTGTGAAATAACAGACAAGGCAGAAGACTATGCGTCATAAAACTTCTTGAGAATGTCAATCCTATTTTAAACACTCATACTATGATTGTTTCTTTTATTCAATATTAATAATCTGTGATAAATAATAAGTATATAGTTATACA
Source organism: Biomphalaria straminea (assembly GCA_021533235.1). Lineage (NCBI taxonomy): Eukaryota > Metazoa > Mollusca > Gastropoda > Planorbidae > Biomphalaria > Biomphalaria straminea. The sequence continues at coordinate 5,505,866 of JADKLZ010000728.1, read as the reverse complement.
GTGTGTAAAACTAATTACCTGGAGGTACAGATTTCCTAACTGCTCTGCCTGGCTGTAAGGTGATAGCAGGTTCTGTGGTTGCATAATTAGGATGCAGGCCTGAAGATATAAGCAAAGTTAATGGTTCATACAGTTTAAAGCCTTTGGTTCTTGGAACATAAAATAAGATATGTAAAATGTTGATGGAATAAAGATGGTGGTGTAGTAGTAGTGAAATGGTTTTAGCTTAACATAAAGTTTATAATGACATAGGTTGGTATCTGAGTCAACAAGTCATTTATATTTATCATTCTTATGCTAATATGTTTATAGCATAAAGAGGCTTAGTGTGCTTGGACTTAGCTTGGCTTGGCTACCTAGAAGGGGGCTTGAGGTTCGACACCCTAATCTGGCAGAGTTGTGTTAACTGAGCGCCTAAAGGCAGCACAGAAAACCAACTCCTAGATACCCCCCCCCCCCCGGGCCCCAAATGAGATTGGACCAAAGCGCTCTGAGCATGCTATAAGCATGAAAGTAGCGCTATATAAAAGCAATAATAATAATACTGCATCATTATTTGTTGTGAAACTTTTTGTGAGAAAGTACTTCAAAGGATGTGATATTTTAATACAATGATAGCTTTCAATGTTTATATCAACATGAACTCTCTGTTAATTAATTGTTATGTTAAATTGTCTACAGTCATTTATTTATTCTCTGTGAAAACAACTACTCCATAATTTTGTCTACATTTTAGGATAATTTAATGGCACATTTTTCAAGTTTACCTACCATTCATTTTTAAATCAATTCCCAAAATATAGTTTGATTAGTATTGAAGAGTAAAGAAACACTATAATGACCAGTGGTGTTTCAGTTATTTTATTAATAGCTGATCATGACTTACATCTTATAATTTTGAGTATTATTTTTGGTATAATGGTATAAACTTGTATCAGATCAGTATTACAAGAAAGTATAATGATATGCTAGGTTTTAGTGTGCCAAATACCTTGATATCTTGCCAGGTCTGATCTACTACTGGAAGAAGGTACTAGAGATCTATTGAGTGGGTGAGATAACTGGTCGTTGGGACTGTTGTGGTCTAGAGACATTGAACTGCAGTCCTTCTCCACTTTCTCCTCCATAAACATTGAGTTTGCTGAAACAAAGAGAGAAGAGTTTTATTCAAAGTCAAGTTAGAACTAACTTAGCCCATACATTGAGTTTGCTGGTGTGAAACAAAGAGAGAAGAGTTTCATTCAAAGTCAAATTAGAACTAACTTAGCCTATACATTCAGTTTGCTGGTGTTAAACAAAGAGAGAAGAGTTTCATTCAAAGTCAAGTTAGAACTAACTTAGCCTATACATTGAGTTTGCTGGTGTGAAACAAAGAGGGAAGAGTTTTATTAAAAGTCAAGTTAGAACTAACTTAGCCTATACATTCAGTTTGCTGGTGTGAAACAATGAGAAAAGAGTTTTATTCAAAGTCAAGTTGGAACTAACTTAGCCTAGAGCTGATCATTCTACACAGTTACATCATAAATACGCACCTGCAAAATAAACTGTACACGCCAAGAGACCAACACAAAGGATCAGGAGCACTAACGCTGTGCAGCGCCATGTACATCTCTGCTGAAGCTTTTTATGCATGCGGGAACCGGCTGACCCAAATTTGGAGTAATACCGGTAGTCCTGTGAATAATTACCAGGGGGAATGCTAGGCGCTGCTCCAAACTGGGGAAAAGCCATTATTTGCCTAGGGACAAAAATTGTATGAAAATTAATTTACATTAAAAATAATCAATATATTAAATAATAATAATAATAATAATCTTTATTGTCCGTAAGGAAATTTGTCTTACAATGTGCATTATACAAAACAAAACATTGTTTAAAAAATGTACAGCTTTTAAACAACTATTTAATTTAATTAAGCTGAAGAGAAATTAATTTATGAGGTAAATTTCAGATTTTTTTTTCAATAAGTAGGATTAGTTATTTCCAATCCAAAACTACTGAATGATAGAAAGGGAAAGTGATGAGCGTGGTTCGAAACCAGGCAGTGAGATGTTAAAACTGGCTCTCTTTATTTAAGACAAACTACAAAATACATTTTTTTTGAAGCCTGCAAAATGTTTCTCCACCACTTTAATTTCATGACAGCCAAAAAAAAAGAAGAAAAGAAATCCATTATGTAAGTTTAACAGTCAGCCTGGTATTACATTATCTGGGGTAGTCTTCCATTTTCTTTTCAGCTTCATGTATTTGTTTTACAGACATTCCTTCAGAAATGAGGAGTATTACTTTCTAGCCCAGACCTTTTGCAGGACAGCAATGAATGGCTTCAGGTGGATTCAGATAGGACTATCATGGCGATAGTCTGAAGCACATCAACAGTGGAGAAAGTTGAAAGCAGCTTAGATTCCAAAGTGATTAGTGTTTTTGCTTTTTTTTTTAAGAACTCCATTTAACAAATACTTGCATGTAATTTTTTTTTAGTTTGTTAATTACAAACTGACCTTTCATTACTGTGTGTTATAACAGATGTTTCTCCAACATTTGGACAATGATAGGGATATGTGTCAGAATGTCCGCTACTGATGTAGTGATCACTCACATCCAAGCCATGGCTGTGGCCTGATGGAACTGACCCAGACCGCTGCATCGGTGGATGGTGATGCTGATATAGTGCTTGACCATCTACATTAAAAAAAAGGCTAAAGGTTACTTTGTCGTAAAAATATTTCATAATACACAGGTGCGCATAAATTTTTTTAGTGTAAGCTTCAGCACAATGTAACAGAAATCTATTTCTTTAATGTATCAAAAGTGTTCAAGTACTGCAGTGTATCCCAAACTTTTGACCTCTGTGTACCCCAGTTATAATTGTTGTAATGCTGAGTACCACTCATTACCCACCACACTTTAATGTATCAACAGAACATAATAAATGGATATTATAAAAATTCAGCATGGTTAATGAGGTCTCCCTATAATAAAAATTCAGCATGGTTAATGAGGTCTTCCTATTATAAAAATTCAGCATGGTTAATGAGGTCTTCCTATTATAAAAATTTGGCATAGTGCATGAGGTCTTCCTATTATAAAAATTTGGCATAGTTAATGAGGTCTTCCTATTATAAAAATTCAGCATAGTTAATGAGGTCTCCCTATAATAAAAATTCAGCATGGTTAAATGAGGTCTTCCTATTATAAAAATTCAGCATGGTCAATGAGGTCTTTCTATTATGAAAATTCAGCATAGTTAATGAGGTCTTCTATTAAAAAAACTCAGCATAGTTAATGAGGTCTTCTATTATAAAAATTCAGCATGGTTAATGAGGTCTTCCCATACCCCTGGCGTACCCCACTTTGGGAAACACTGTTATACTGGATAGTGTTAGAAACAGTAAAAAATATATGTTGACAATAATTGCATATAAACAATTTGTAATCCAACTGAATCATCCACTATACCTGGAGAGAAAGTATTTGGTACTTACCCATACTGTACGCTGAACCTATTGCATTTTGCACCATGTAAGGATTCTCCATGGATTTGTCTTGCTCTCCATCTGAAAATGTTGGCTGGCGACGGAAGTCTATGTCTGAATAGTTCCCTCTAACGGAGGGGCCAAAAGAGCGCTGCCGCACCGGGGCTGGGCTTCTCTGTGGAATGTCCTCAATAGGAGGTGGCGGTGGGGGTGGAAATGTAGGCGGAGGCATAGGAAGTGTACCTGCAGACATCAAATCTCAAAGTAAATTTATTTTTTCTTTAAATAGTAAACTGATATCTAAATACAAAGGAATGTAATTTAGCATTTAGGCATGACTTGGTCTTTAAAATAACAAAAAAAAAATACTAAAATTAATGTAAAGTAAGAGGTACCCCTATAAAAATTTGGCATCTTTTGTGTGAGATGATATTAAGTGTTAGACACTTAGCTTAGTTTAAGAACGCACCTTAGTGGACTGACTTCAAGGCGACATAGCGACAAATAGGCGTTGGGGTTAGAGATTATAATTGTAGACTTTTAGGACAGTTACTGCTAGGCTCTTGAAAGGATAACATCATTTAGTTACTGACTCTATTGTGGGCCTTTCCGCATTACAGTTCGTTATTCTGATTTCACACGAGCGAACTTAATTACTGTGCATTGATCCAATTGGTTATTCTTGTTTGTTTGTGACGTGATGTATTGTTGTAATAATCAGACTCGCAACAGTAATACATTACACAAGATTTCCAAGCATCTAAGTTTATCAAGGGAATGTAGAAATACCTCAAGTACAAATTATACATACACCCGTTACATAAGCTCATCTTATTCTAAAACTAACACTTCTGTGAAATCATGTGTATCAGTACTAGAAGTATCCAGATATACCCCAATAACAAACCATGGGTCACTGCAAAAATTAAACGGGAAATAATTAAAAAGAGAAGATCATATGTCAGTGGCGACAGACAGGAAAGGAAAATAGCACAACGTAATCTGAATGTCGCTCCTGAGGCAGGCAGAAGAAACTACTGCACCAAGTTGGAAGAATCGATCAAGACAAGTGACATGAGACATGCGTGGGGCATCATGAACCAAATGGCAGGAGCACAAGTCAAAAGTAAAAATAATCTTGCCCCAAGAGACGACAAAACATTATGCAACGAGTTAAATGATTTCTATTGTCTTTCAACACTAATGATTTTAATCATCTAAGACTCAAAGCCCTCGAAGATGTCAAAGTTGACAACTGTTTAGAATTAGCGATTACTAAAGAGCAAGTCATTTTCATTTTCAAAAACGTCAACCCAATGAAAGCTGGTGGGCCTGATGGAATAAAAGGGCGAATCTTAAAAGAATGTGCTGAACAACTAGCTGAACCTTTCCTAGAGATTTTTTCTACTTCTTGCTAAACCACGATAGTTCATACATAATACTATGGGCAAACGAATTTTTGACACAAAGACCTCAGAGGGTTAGAATAAACAAGGTAGTATGAAATGCACGCATAGTTAACACAGGGGCACCCCAGGGGGCTGTGACGTCTCCGTTGTGGTTTATTTTGTACACTAATGATTTTCAGTCAGATAGTCCTATTTTTTCCTTCACAAAATTCGCTGATGATGAGGCTCTTCTTGCCCTGATCTCAGAGAGCTCAGACGTAAATTAGTATTTCAGAGAAATAGAACACATTGAAAAATACTGTAAAGATAATTTTTTATTATTAAATGTCAAAAAAACTAAAGAAATGATAATTGATTTTCGTAGGGAAAAGAAGGACAATGAAATTGTTTCTGTTGCTGGAGAGACCATTGAAATAGTGCAAACTTTTAAATACCTTGGTACTATCCTAGACAATAAACTAAATTTTACTACAAATACTAATTATATCAGCAAAAAAGGGCAGCAAAGATTGCGATTACTGAGAAAACTGTCCTCTTTTAATGTTATTGAAAAGGCCTTGACTATGTTTTATCACACCCACATCTGCAATATTTTAAGTTTTAATATGACAGCCTGGTATGGCAATCTGAGCATTAGAAATAAAAAGAAACTTCAAAGAATTCTAAATGCTGCTGGTAAAGTTATTGGCAAAAACCAAACCTCATTTGGGCAGCTGTTTGTGACAAACATTCACAAAAAAGCTAAAAAGATTCTAGAAATAAAAAATCACCCTTTGGGTCAGGATTTTGTGATTTTACCATCACAAAAGAAATACAAGACACCGATAGCGAAGACTAACAGACACAAGCTCTCTTTTGTTCCCCTGGCAGTGAAATCATTGAATAGAAATAATTTGATATAAACATAAACTTTTTTTTTCACATGTAAATTTTGAATGAGTCAGGTATGAATGTTTTTTTTAGGCTTGATGTATTGTTTGGTGTAATGCACAAATTGTAAGACGAATTTCCTCACGGACAATAAAGATTATTATTATTATTATTATTAAGGAGGGTGTCATGTATCCAGCACAATAACCAGCCACCATTACTTCCTTGACAAATGCTAGGTACCCACAGGAGGTGGGTGAGCTTAGGGTTCAAAACCCCTGAAGTTCATAATCCTAGTGTTCACAAGGATTCAAACTCAAGACCCATTCATTTGTAAGCCAAGCACTCTACCATTTGGCCACATCCATAATTTATTAAAAGTAATAACTAGAATAATAGCTTTTATAAACAAAACAAAATACAGAATCAATATAACTAACTGATCAAGGTCAGCTTGACAGTTTAACTGACCTGTCTGACTATAACGCTGTAGAGCATGTCTATTGTCTTCATCGCTTTCTGATGCCTGAGCTGACCTCTGGGCTGATCTGTGAGCTGACCTCACCTGATCCAGGTTGATATGGTCCCAAGGTGGGTCATACACGACATGTTCATGTGCAGGGTGCGGGCCCTGGGGGCCCGGCCTGTGGTGCTGGTATAGGGATGCTTTACCCTGAAGTGGGGCCTTAGCCTCTGATTCTCCATCTGAATCATAGCTGTACTTCCGACACACTGCCCGCGGATTCAGATTTGAAGAGTTTGAAGAATTAGGCATTATGGAAGAGACGGCATGCTCATCAGGAGTAAGCCCTAAAGTTTCAGAGACAAAAAAAATGTTTATAGCTTAGCAGTGCAAAAGTTGAAACTTAAATAAATAAAGGCATCACAAAATTTTAACTGTATAAATTTCAAGTAGGAATCGAACAGGTATAGGCTTTTAAGAGTATTGGTATAAATGTCAATGAATAAGAAGCAAAATTTCCAGATTTAGTAAGCTATTAAACTTTAGTTGTTCCCTTTGACAACAAAACTTTTTTTTTACTATTATTCAGATATTTTTCTTTTTAAGTATATGTTAAGCTAACTGAAAAACCTTTTTAATGCTGCTGAAATGAATTAATGAAAAAATGAATGAAATATTTCTTCAACCATATATTAGTTGCCATAGTTATAAATGTAGAAAAATTAAGTTAATTATTTTTAATCTTTAAAGTGCTAATAGATAACTTCATTACACAGTATAGATCTAAAAGTAAGTTCCCCTTTCAGACCTAGTGGTCTATAGGGCAGATGATGTAAAGGTCATCTGATTCTGTGGCCCACGGTTAACGAGGGTGTCATGTGGCAAGCACAACGACCAACCGCCTTTACTTTTCCCTAACTAATGTCAGGTACCCATTAGAGCTGGGTGGACTCAAGGGCGCCCGAAAATCCCGAAATAAAAATTCCAGCCTTCACCAGGATTTGAACCCGGGACCTCCAGTACGGAAGCCAAGCGCGTTACCGCTCAGCCACCACGCCTATAAGATTTAGATTTATCAAGGCCATAGTCACATTAAAAAATCAAATCCTCCTTCTATTATAATATAGGAATAAAAATGTGTTCTTTTGCAGAATCTAATTCTCATATGGGTATTATAATATCAGACTAATTAAATTTTTAAATATTTTAAACTAGTATAAAATAGTAGACCTATAGTAAAAGAAAATTGCTGCAAAAGTTGATGCTTTTTTTTTTTAAAGATTCTACTTAAAAATTTGAAATTTTAATTATTATGATGTAAGTTGGACTTTCCCAAAGTGATACAAATAGGTACATTCTCTCAGAGGAAAAGGGGGGGGGGGGGAGACACTAAAAAAGACTGCAAAATAAAAATGGTCTAAACAAGACTGCAGAAGAATAAAGTTCTAAAATAGAATGCAGAACAAATAAAAAATATTGTATGGCTAGACTAGCTAAGAACATCCAATACATCACAAATGAATGGCTTTTTTTAAAAAATTACTTGCTGCCAACATTGAATTTTTTAAAGTGTTCCGACCAACAACTGAATTGCACTCTCAATAGAGCTAATTTTGGATTTAAAATTACATAAACAATGCATTAGAATATTCAATACTTTTTATATATGAACAATTGTTGAGCGTTGATATTAAGCTACATTAGGCTACACATTTTTAAGTGTTAATTATGCCTCTGAAACTTAAGCCAGGCTAGAGCAGGCACACAAAGACTTAGTGGGGGTGAGACCATCTGATCAAGGAAATGCTAGCTTATCACATTATCATATTACAGAATAGAATGGGGTGCAGACAGATACAGACTTGCACAGGAGGGCATTATTTAATTATAGCCAAGGACATGGAGTTTTGATCTTGTTTGAAGAATTTTATTTTTTACATAGGACATGATTTTAGAAAGTTATTTACAAAATATTTTTTGAAGATATCACTAGGAAATAAATTTAAGTCTGTAATTAACATGTGTATGACTGTATTAACTCTTTCACTCCGATACAACATTGATTTGACCCCATTAAAGTAAATTAATTTTTGGTTTTATAAACTTTAATTTGTGTTATATAAAAAAAGCATGCATTTTCTATAATTATGTACCTTGTATAACATTTCCTGATTACATATAAAAAAGTTATTGAAGTTTAATCATAACAGGGTAGCAAAACACAAATGAGCAAAATGAATAATTCCACCAGAACATGGCTATATAACTACAAAGAGAAAGAGTTAACAAATGAATATGGGCAGGCCACACAGAGGCAGAGATAAGTGCATTGCATTAGTTACAGAACTTAGTTTCCCTACAGTGTGTTGCTAACTTATTGGTGACCCACTGGTTCATACTGGCAATCTGACCAGAGGACCTTGGGAATGATCACTGGGCAGCTTAGTTTGACCACAGGGGTACACAGGCTAATCAATTTCTCTCAATAGTCAAGTGACTTTTGTGTTTGAGAGCCAGGCCTCAAGATGAGGTTCAACTCGTTTATGACACCCTGCTACATGGTTTAGAGCCAAGACTTCCTGCAATGTTCTCCTATTTATACAGAAAACACAGTGGGAGAAACATAAAGCTACAAACGCAACACTACAGCAAAAAAATTATCAAATTTTTTGGCATCTAATTTAAAGAAACTGAGACAGGGCTGATGGGTTAGGAACAGGAGTGGGATGAGAGGAAGTCATAGTTTTTATCAAGGGATTAACAATTCTGTATTTGCATTGTCATTACAGGATCCATATTTGAAAACTGATCAAGCAAAAAGGACATTACCAATTTAAAAAAAAAATGAAATCCTTAAATAAAGAAGAATATTTTCTCCTTTCAAGTAGGACCTTTATGTATTTTTCTTTTTTTGTGAATAGCGTCTGCAACAAGATTGACCCACAATGCTTTCTTGCAGAAGACATTTTACTATCACAATTAATGAGAAAACATTAGTAGAGATCTTAAGCTTATTCTTCACTTTTCTTTTATAATGATAACAGTTAGGATTTACTTAACCTAGTGAGGCAGGAAGGAGTATAGAATAAGTTTGTGATCATTCACATTTTTGTTTTCAATATGACTGTGAAGATGGAATGTTAATATGTTTTGCTTGTAACTTTTATTACACAACAATCTCATGGATGTAGAAGTTGACAGCGACAATGTTATTTCCTTTGCATTGTAAAGAAATGGCCTTGAGTGCTGTGCATATCGTTTAGGGTAGAATATCCTCTGAATTTCTAATATTTATATTGATACTACATATTAATAAGTAATTGAAACATATAGCTGGACTGGAAATGTTGAAATTATGCTTCTAAACTTTAAAAATACTAAATATTTGTACAAATTAAATTCAATTTAGTAAAAGTGTAAAAAATTGTGTATTTCCCAAAGGAAGAGAGACAGAAATACAAAGTGTATCACCCACCCAGACAAGGATGTGTAAAGGGAAAAAAACTCCAACTAAACTTTAAAAAAAATGATATTTTAGACAAGTATTTTACTATTGCAAAATTTATGTTAGAGGCATGATATTCTTTATATAAATATTGGATATACTTTAAATAATAAAAAAACAACTACTTTATGCTAATATCCAAACCTTCTTCTGAGACAAAATCTAAATATAGTTGGGAATGTAACTACAAGATAGACTTGCATTACAATGCATTCAAGAGTCAAGAATTTGTGGGCTTTGGTATTTATTAGCTTCAATAAGTTTACAAATACAGCTATTCTCAGCTTACCTAGGCCTGTTAACTTTTTGTCATGGTGTGCGATTTTAACCTCCTCGTAAGGTCGAAGGTTGTCATCAGAATGAAGTTCTTCATCATCGTCGGAGCTGCATGTCTGGCTTCCTCTGTTTTTTGTGCGGGCCCTTTTAGAAGAGGACCGCTGTACAGGGGCCACGGGCCGCACTGATCTAATGCTTCCTGATGTGCTGCCACTGGTAAAAGAAGCAGCACCTGGCATATCCATCCCACAAAACTAGGACGTCATTGTAGCTTACTGCCTGAGAACTACTCATCTGGAAATGTAAAAAAAAAAAAATTAATGATATATGTGCCTATTTTTTTTTTTTGGGAAATGAAATCCTAATATATAAAGCAGAATGTAAGGTGTATGATTGTATGTATGTCCTGCATAAAAATCAAAACTGTTTGACCAATCTTGAACAAACTTGGCATAAATGTTTCTTAGATCATATTGGAGACCGTAGTTATAATTTAAGTCCCTCTTACAGTCAGAATGGGAAGGGGGGAGGAGCTAAAATAAAATACCTAAATTTATATCTTTCAAAGAGTGAAAATCTTACAAATTGGGTGCCTGGTTATACGGTTTGGGTGCTGGACTGTCTTTTAGATTTATCGATAGTCCCGGGTTCAAACCATGCCCGCTCCCTCCCCCCCCCCTCATTCTGCGGGAGGTTTGGACTAGAAAGTAAACTATCTTCATCTCTGAAGGAACATACAAAACATGTAAATCAAACAAACCCACAGACCGCTGATCAGATTCGGCTAGTATACAATATATAGGTAAAATTGCCATGAAGCATCTGTCTGACAACAGTTATTGGATGGCTAATAGATGACTTATAATTAGGTAAGCAAGAAATAGAACATATCTGTGATTCCCCCCCCCCCCCCCCATAATGCCCATTGTTTGTGAAATATGCTTCCCAATGTATACTCAGAAAGTACAAAGCAACATAAGAAGAATCAAGTGTGATTTCAGTCAAACAGAAATGTCAAATATACACATTTAGCATTAACTGTTCAAGAAAACATTCAGGCCGTAGTGCCAGTGGTATTGGAAACAGCAATGTCCTATAGACTATCACACAGTCTGACAGATCGAGTTTACTATATCAAGAGAAAATTCCATTATTACAAAGCTTCTATCAACTCACTTTGTCTGATACAAATGTTTCACACAATATGTCTCACACTTCCCATTCTCAGATCAAGTTTGAAACTTCACACAATTATTTATTGTTGATGACAACACATTAATCAATATAAACAAAAAAAACAACAACTGTTTCGTTAATTAGTGATAGTTAATTTTGTTTAGGGCAGAAAAGGGAGATAAATCAATTATTGATATCTATGGTAGTAGTAATTGTAAGTCATTAAGCACTGTTGAACTGTCCATGGAAACAATGTTTTAGGGGTTCAATAGAGACCAAGTGAAATTATTGACCCTTCACATGCTCCTCCTTGTCCGATTTTTACCTAATATCGTGCAAAAGTGGTCACGTCGCCAACAGAGAGATTTAGTCTCACGCCAAAAGAGAGATTTAGTCTCACGCCAA
>JADKLZ010000728.1:5441518-5463778 GCA_021533235.1 Biomphalaria straminea | reverse complement strand
ATATTCTTGTATGAATGTAACTCATGTTTTCTATTGGGATGTTGTTTTTTTCACGTCTGCTAAGACTGCACTTCCATTGAATGAGAGATGTGTGTCTAAGTGGCATAAACCGCTTGGCTTCCGATCAAGGGGGCTCGAGTTAGAGTTTTCAGAGCGCTGTTATGGCACGCAAAGAAATTTGGCGGGAAAAAAAGTTGTTTTATAAAAAAAGAAAAGTTCTGACTTTAAGACAACGGCGCGCGACGAATTAAAAAAAAAATAAGTCGATTTTTTTTTTAATTTTTTTTTTGGGGGGAAAGAATAGCAAAATGTAAACAGACTACTTTTGACGACTTTAGAGAGAGACAGTTCTTATGGACTAAGAGATTTAGCTTGACAACATTTGACGGCTACCTTCGTTATTATTTAACTTCTTGTTCGACATTCGCTATCAGCGTCGACTAACTTATAGTGTTAGCATTTCGTTATTTGCGTGTTAACTCCGTTTGACATATCAGCGCAGAGGCGCCTAAAGGCATCACGAAAACGCTCTCCGAGATCTCCCAACAGAGAGCAATATCCCATGATAGTGATTAGTTTACAGTACCAAATAAGTGCATGTTATTTTTTTTTTCTGTGATCTATCATCTGCCCCTTACTGCCATAGATCGCAAGGTCTGAAGGGGGGAGCTTAATTTTACTTACTGTTTTATTCGTCCTCTAACCCTAACCCTATGCAATATTTATCAAATAACCTTTGTAATTTTTATAAACTCAGTGATGATTTCTCGGTGGAAAAACTTTGAATAGTCACTTTCACATTAATGCAATGGCCTACAGCTAAGCATTGAGGATTGCTTAATAATGCATTGTTGTTTTTAAACATCATTTGAAGTATTATATTAAGTATTAAGTATTTATTAAAAATAAAATAGTAATATAAAAATATTTAGATGGCATTCGCAATAACATGTTTATTTTTTTAATCAGTCAATAACAAAGCATGAAATGGAAAGAAAGAAAAAAAAAAGGATGTACTTCAAACTATGTCTAGCAGTTATCTCCCATAGAACACATTTATTCTCTACAATTTCTTCCATCAGTTTTGTAAAGTATGAACAAGGTAGATAAAAACTGTTCTATCGACCACCATTTCAGAGCAGCTGCAAACTCGTGCAAGCGTAGACGCATACACACACTAATACACACACACATTTGCGCAACAACCAAAAAAAAAAGTCTGTGGCTCTACCCAAACGTTTGCAAGTTAATTACATCGGGTACAAGTCAATGGTATCTTTTGTGGCGAGTAGTCCTGGGGCAATCGTGCAGTCTAGCTACCAACCTATTGATCATTGTAACAACGTGACCACCTCACGTGATGAATAATAGAATGGGGGGGGGGGGACTGCGTGATTGTACTTTACATATTTGTTTTTACCCGTACACGACTTGATCTCTACACAAGAACTACACACAAATAACAGCATATATAGGTAGTGTTAGCTCTATCTTGATATAAACCTTACATTTACTGGTTTAGTTAGTTTCTGTACGTTATTTACGGTTCTTTCAGAAATAAAGATGATCACGAGTCCCCCCCCCCCCCAAGAATGGAAGCGTGCAGGACTCGAACTTGGGACCATAGTGACGACAGCTCGAATTGCAGCGGTTCTCAACCTTTTAAGCTCGGCGACCCCTTTTTTTTACAACACACACAGCAATAGAAGAATAGACAAAAACAATCCATATTTTCGATGTGGCAAATCGTCAATCGATCCCCAGGTTGAGAACCCCTGTCGAATTGCATACCACACGACCAAAAAGCCATCCATTTCATAAGATATGATCACAGCTAAAAATGTACCTAATGTTTTTATATTATGTTATAAGAAGATGTTATAAGTAGATGTTATAAGTAGATGTTATAACTAGATGTTATAAGTAGATGTTAAAATGGTTGCAAATGTGTTATTACTCTTTCGGGTGTAGCTTCAAACTACTAATACAACTAAACCAAATGTAGACGTATTATCATTATTATGATTACACTGACGTCACAGTTATACGATAGTGGTTGATTTGATCTTATGTTATCCTAGTTAACCATTCTGGACACTAACGTTGCATGAACAGCAGTTGATAAAAATGTAATTAACTTTGGATTTATCACAAATCCAAAAAAAACAAGGATCTCAATCGCAATGTGCATAAGGATGGCAGTAGTTAGGATTTTTTTTAAAAACGAAGCGGGATTTCAGAATGTGTGTCCTGATAATGACTGAACAGCAGGAGCAGACAGGTGGAGCACACAACAAGATGTGGGGGGATTACGTGGCTTTAAGTGTGTGTGTAGGAGGGGATGCGCACGGTAAAAGCCAGGCACTAGGAGGAGTTAATAGGTAATGTGGTAAACTCGCAGAAGATGAAAGGCGAGTGCTGGGCTAAGAGAACAGGAACAAGAAGCTTAAGAGCAATACAAAACAAATTGAGAGAAACACACGGGGGAAGCAGTGCCGGCTAGGACTAGCTGGAATAGGGCTCAGACTTTGGGGTGGAGGAAAGCAGCAACAGACACACCCCGGGCGCACCCTGTCGTTCTTGGTTTTTAATAGAAATGTATAACATACGTGTTCTATACATAACCAAACATACAGGTTACTTATAAATAAAGCGACTTTATTATTAGTGACAACTCTAAACTTAGCTATTATTGTCCTTTTATCCTTCAATATTATATATGTGATTGTAATTGCAATAAGCATAGCACAAACTATTTAGATATTTAATGTCTGTTACAAAACAGCTGAACGAAGGAGGTATAGTTGTTTTTTTTTTTATAGTAATAATAATAAGGGTTGTCCAAAGATTATAAATGAGTAATGCATCACACGTGGCTACACAGACCCAGCTGCGACCTAAATATTTTTTTCACATCCAACGCAGACATAAACGTTGTCTACCGGTGGATTCTATTCTCGACGTCTACGTCTGTCCTCACAGTGGATTTTCCTTTGGTCTCCAAGTGTATCCCGTGGACTTACGTGATAAATCTCCAGCTGTCTCGAGAATCCGCCTGCTGCCAGGTGCTCTCTTCTATGTCAGTTAAAGCAAGTTGCTGCGTAAGCTGGTCTTAAAAGCTATTTTGACAAAGCTTATATCAACTCACTCTGTCTGCCTGTCTGGTAGTTAGTACACGTTATATCTCCCACACCCAATCTTGGATCAAGACAACATTTTGCATAATCATTTCTTGTACCTGACAACACAAGAATCAATTAAAAAAAAAAAATTAGTAAATTAACTATTGATACGCGAACAAGGGAAAGAAATAGTACTTGACTGAAGTGGTGTACAAGGTGAATTAGTTTCCTTAATACATCGACGCAAAATATGAAAAATAGGACGAGACTATAAAAAAAATTATTGAAAACTATACATGTTCAACAAGCTCTCCACTAGTAGAGTTGTTTCCGTGTCGGCTTGAGAAGCCTGAGGAGATCGTCGCCCCCCCCCCCCCTCCCTTTTATATATCTTCTATATATATAATCCTCAAAGTATAAGGTCAAACACACAAAAGTTCAAACAACAAGTAAATGGGAAGATCCCATTGCGCAGCACGCGGTGTGAATGGAAATTGGTGCATCCCAATCTGCACTATTTTCATTCACAAAATAGCATAGACATAAATAAATATAGACTGGAAAAAGGAAGTAACTTCGTGTAACTTGAAAACATGTATATATATCTACTATTGAATTCGAATTTCCAAATTATGAATTATTTAAAAATTGCATGATCTTCAGTCTTAGAGATTAAACACTATTTATAGACATACAATAAAGTACACACAATTGCAATGCACAAATTTTTGTTTCATACAACTCTCTTATGAATTTGTATAGTGAATGGAAGGGAGGTTTAAAAAGTGGAAGCCGGAAGAGATTATATTGTGTCGTAAGACTCTTAAAACTAGAACGACAATACACAGATAGATACTACTCTCAGGTTTAACTTTAGAAGTACTTTAATTAATATCACACATTACTTAAATATTACTTTACAAAAGATATCAATAATTTCCGGAGATTTCCAGGACTTTCGTAGGTCTATATTTAATAACATTTCAGGAGATATCCAGGGGCTCCTGGTAAATCAAGAGGCCTCGGGAAATCTGTTATATCATGTTATAAAATGGTTCAATATAATAATTTATACACCTAAAAATTAGCACGGGTCCAAAGTTCAAAAGTTCAGCCGAGTAAGCAACAAGTAATTGGGAAGATCCCATGGCGCAGCACGCGGTGTGAATGGAAATTGGTGCATCCCAATTCGCACTATTTTGTGAATGAAAGTGGTGTTTATATAATTCTCTTCTTCTCAATTTTGTCAAAATATTTAAAGTATTTCCAGATTATTGTGTCGTAAGACTATTGAAACTAGAACAACAATACACAGATAGAGTATACTCTCAGGTTTCACTTTAGAAGTACTTTAATTACGCACATTCGTTCATTAGACATGATTACGAAAGGTAACTCATCTCTCTATTCCTAGATCTAGATCTAAAATTCGAATTCAACTCTAAGATTATAGAACTTCTCTTCGCAACGATAGTTTTATGCTTTATCACATGAACATACTAATTATAGTCCATTCATTTCATATTTTAATCAAATTAACATTCAAATTGTTTTTTCTAAAGCATTGTTACATGAGTGCAACTCTATTCTTAATATCGCGTAAATTAAGGTCAATTAGCAACCCTTAGCTCCATTCATAGAATTTTATATACATGAATTCACGCATTCGCTTTACTTATAACAAGTAAATGGGTAGATCCCATGGCGCAGCATGGTGTGAATGGGAAATAAAATATCCAAATCCGCACTATTTTCATTCACAAAATAGCATAGCATATTTTTTTTTACTTTAAAAAGATTTTAATAATGTCCGGAAATTTCCAGGACTTTTTTGACCGGCGGCATAGCATTTAATAACATTTCAGTAGATTTCCAAGGGGCTCCTAGTAAATCAAGAGGACGCGGGAAATCTGTTATATGTTATAAAATGGTTCAATTTAATAATTTATACACCTAAAAATTAGCAGGGGTCAATAGAAAGTGCGGGACCCACTGTGGTCGCATATGTTGCAGTGCCTAAGGCCTGCCTGCAAAATAGCGGCGTATGCTATGCCGCCGGTCGACTAGTATATATATAATATATATATTTGTAAAAGCTTATTTATTGTTAGTCTAGATCTATTACATTTTTTTACATGACTGATCCAATCTAATTGATACAAGTACTCCTAATATAACCTTTTTTAATAAGTATTTTTTTTACTATCTATTTGTTTTTTTTTTACTTACTATGAATTAAAAAAAAACTAAGCCTATTTAAAAGCGAACCTATCAAAGCTATCCATCGTCATAGCGTGCCTCTAAGAGGCTGCCTGCAAGTTTAAAACACCTGCACACAAGACATGTGCTGCCTCGCCCTTGAATCTCTGATGCTGAACATCCTCCATGTTTTGTTCCGTTGGGGCAATCAAACTTTCACGGCTTTAACAAATATCTCAGTTCAAATGTCAAAATAACGAGACAAATTGAAATGTCAGAATAGCGCCGTAAGTTTCGTTTATACAGGCGTCATACATCTGATACAAAGCATTAATTAAAAAGACGGCGAAGTCTAGTAAAGGGAGGAAACATAAGGTAATAGAATATTTATGGGAGCCAATTTAATTCATTTTGAAGTAAACATAGATAGCAGGGCGGGTTAAAATGTGGCTCGCGTCGTAAAATGTGGCTTACCGACACATTTTCAAAATTGTACTTTAGTTGCTTTTTTTAAAAACATTTTTTAAAGAAAGGTTAAACTTTTAGCATGCAATGCAAAACATTCATTAAAATGATCTTTTTACACAATTTGGCTCTTATGTAGCTCCACTTCTCTGCCCATAGCATGCTCAGAGCGCTATGGTCCAATCTCATTTGTGGATCAGTGGGGAGAGAGGGTTTCCGTGCTGCCTTTAGGCGCTCAGTAAACTCAACTCTGAGTTGAGTATCGTACTTGACGAACCTCGAGTCCCCTTTACAGGTAGCCAAGACAAGCCAAGTTTAAGCGTACTTAGCCTCTCGATCACGTTTCCCACAATATAACAATGTACCTATGTTCGCAACGTTTTGTATATACATATAGCAAAATAAATCTTGATTTACTTCCCTAGAAGCTAAGCAATAAATTGGACAAACAAGTACTTAAACAGAAAGTGGGGGGGGGGGGGAAAGATAGGGTCAATCAAGTCATGCCCTTGCAAACTTAAATACAGGATGGTTAAGTAGTAATTTGGTAAGCGCTTTGGGGTTTCGTCACGATGGTACCGGGTTTGAATCCAGCTCGTCGCCATTTCCCTCCCATCGGCATGGAGCATCGGCATTTTATCACGTTGTTCATTACTGAAAGCTTCAGCTAAAACAGTAGATCTTAAGATAAGCTTAAGACGTGCTATAGGTGTTTATTTTCATTGAAATGTGTATCATTAACTTGGAAAAATGCCCTCCATTTAAACCTATATTCTGTCAACTTACTGGAAAGAAGATGAATCATCTAATAACAATACCATGAAGTAAAGTTCCCCTTTCAAACAGGTAAGGGTCATCTGTTTCTGTGGCCCATGATTTTCGATGGTGTCATATGGTCAGCACAATGAACTACCCCATTTACTCATCCCCCACTAATGTCAGGTACCCATTAGAGCTGGGTAGACTCAAAGGCACCCTAAAGATCTAGAAATAAATTAAAATCTCAATCTTTACCGGGATTCGAACCCTGGACCACCACCCCCCGGTTTGGAGGCCAAGCGATTTACCACTCGGCCACCGCGCCTCCAATACCACTACCATTAGTTCAATCTATAACGACAGGAAAACTTTGAGACACCTTGAGGCAAGCAATATAAATAGATCTTGCCCACGCTAGCGGGTGAAATAAACGAACACAAAATAAACCCCACCGACGCTGTTAAGACAACACCAGTACATCAGCTGTAAGATTATTGCATGGTGGAAAAAGCCACAGACTTAAACATAGCCCCTATGCAGACCCCCGTCTAATGATCCAGTCTGGGATAAATAAAAGAACATGGGTCCCGTTAAATATTTATGCCCAACTCCAGAAGGATGAGTGCTAGCCCCCGCTTCTGGTTGAGTTCAAGGGGACGATGCTGGAGGGGGGGGGTATTGCAGCATGTAAACAAATGACACATTCTTACAGCATGTGTACGGGGGGGGGGGGTAGTACCGTGAGGCTGATAATTAGTTTGGAGAAGGCGAAGACGTTAGCCACACTTAAAGTTATGACACTATGGGGGAACAGAAACCTTCCGAAAAAAAAAAATAGGAGCTGAGGGTTGAATCAGGACTCTTTTTATCTCCTGGTGGTTAATAGAAGTAGTGGTTTGGTACGCAGGCTATCAACTAGTTTTGTTATCCGGGATTCTCAAACAGGCGTAGGCTTACCGAAACGATTGTTTTCAAACAAAGCTCAAACAATGTGGACAGACTGTTAGGATAGATGCCTAAGCCAGGACTGAAATAGATCGGGGTTAATGGTAAAGAATCCTCGTAGATTTATAAGCAATACGTGGCGTGGTGGCTGAGCGGTAAAGTTCTTGACTTCCGAACCGGAAAGGGGGGGGGTGTCCCTGGGTTCGAATCCTGGTGTAGACTGGATTATTACTTTCGGGATCTTTAGGGTGCCTCTGAGTCCACCCAGCTGTAATGGGTACCTGATATTAGTAAGGGAAAAGTAAAGGGGGTAGGTCGTTGTGCTGGCCACATGACACCCTCGTTAACCGTGAGCCACAGAAACAGATGACCTTTACATCATCTACCTTATAGACCACAAGGTCGGAAAGGGGAACATTTAGGCGCTTCTGCGCTGTATCGTATGCAGATAAGTCAAACGGAGGTAGCACTCAAATAACGAAATCAACATAGGCGAAAGGCAAACAATAATCTAGTCGACGATGATTGCGAATAGGGAACTTTATTTCTTTACTTAATTCTAAAATAGTCATCAGTAATGCAATGTATTGGCTCGGATGAGATCAAGATGAATGCAGCCACAGTGGCTAAACAATGTTTTAATGTTTAAGCAAGGATTAAGAAGGACATCCCTCGTCTAATATCAGAGTGTGTCACTTCCTTATTGTAACAAAAACTAAGGCAAACTGAGGTATAAAATACACACACACACAGAGTTCAACAATGGAAGAAGATTTGGGGAAGGGGGGAGTTGCAAACATACAAATCGCTGTCAGTTGACGTCCAGCAGTTCAATGCGGGTCCCCCCAACAGAGTTAAGTAGCCAGTGAGGTAGCCTAATTGTATGCACAGCTCAGTGGTGGCGAACAAAATACTCTCACTTGGCTAAGCTTGTTGAAAGACGAGATTAACAATGCTTTTTGATTCTTCATTTGTTTTTATCACTCTGCCATTTAATCTACTAAATTTTTTTTCTAAAAAAATACATTTAATTTTCATATTATCAAAGTGAAATAATTAGAGGCAGAGTGGTTGAGGCCGGATGTCCTGGGTTCGGACCCTTGTGAAGACTGGGATTTTTTATTTCGGGGTTTTTCTTCGTAAAAGACCCCCGAGTCTACCCAGCTCTAATGGGTACCTGACAATAGTTGGGGAAAAGTAAAGGCGGTTGGTCTATGTGCTGGCAAGTTGGCAACATGACACCCTCGTAACAGTGGGCCAACAGATGACCTTTACATCATCTGCCCTATAGATCGCAAGATCTGAAAGGGGAATATTACTTATTTTAAAGTTAATAACAATTTCATGTTTTTCACATCTAAATTAGTGCTGTGCACTTATCATTGTCCTCCATAACGACCTATTAGGCGGTGGAATGAAAACACAGCATGTTTTGTGGCTCTTCTTATACGCTCACTGGTGTATCTAATTCTCTTTACGAGGAAGTCTATCTAATAACAATGTCTGCTTTAAGGATAAGTCATTTACACTATTCCCTTCTACGTGAAGACTTCTCAGATCATCACGGGCCTATTAAAGAGAGAAACAAAAGATGGGCAGACTATTTGCTGGCATTAAAGAGCGCGACTGTGGGACGCATTATTATGGAGCTCATTTACTTTGCAACTAGGCCCAGCACACACAGTATACGCCCAGAAGGCTTCAGTCACCAGAGCTGAATACAAGTGCCTACAATGATTAATTCACAAGGCCAGTGCGGCGGCCATGTTTCTCTCTCAACAGGGATCAATCAATGAATGCTTTAGCAGAACGGATGACTGGATCAGAGACGTGGGCTCCACACTGAGACAATGTACATTGTTCCTATAACATAACTATACATTTTAACGTTGGCACACACACACACAGTTGCTATACATTTTAACACTGGCACACTAACACACAAACAAAAATGGATTTATTTCGCCATTAATAATGCAAACGCATTTTAAAACAAAGGCTGGACTCTAACTCCCCCCCCCCACTCTTTTTTTCCCATTTTCTTTCATTCTTAACTTAAATGTTAGCATTGGTATGGCAAGGAAGAATGGAGCGCCATTAAAAAAAACAACAACAAAAAAGCAGATCTATTTACCATCTACTTGATAAGGACAGCCTAATTTAAATAACAAGCTTTCCACATAGTACGATTCATTAACATGTTCTATTTCAGTGACCCAATAAGACAACCATTTCAAAATAGGACCCTCCTCTTCCATTCACTTGCCTATAAATCCTCATACTAAACTCATTTTTACCCAGCCCAGGAAGAGTATGCATTCAATCGTTCGTGTTTAGCCCAATCGGTATGGCGATGCGCATGCGCGAGGAAGATGTGTACCATTGTTTATAT
This sequence comes from Biomphalaria straminea, assembly GCA_021533235.1. Taxonomy (NCBI): domain Eukaryota; kingdom Metazoa; phylum Mollusca; class Gastropoda; family Planorbidae; genus Biomphalaria; species Biomphalaria straminea. The sequence continues at coordinate 5,453,896 of JADKLZ010000728.1, read as the reverse complement.
AATTATTTGGCCTAAGCAGCGATATTTATTGGAAAAACGGATGTGAAGCCACAGTCAAATAACCGCGACTAAGAATTAAACACTGATTAAAAACATAATAAAATGCGCATTTAAGCGATCAATATCTGACAATGAACATTTCCGTAAGGATCAATAAAGCAGTCTTAATATTAGTCTTATGTTAAGTTGAAAAACAAATATAAGTACTTACTTATTTCTATGATACAGAACAGCAAAATGCAATCAGCGAGGCTGTATTACAACAACTAAGAATCTCTCAAGCTTACTTTCTAATCTAACCAGTTTCACTTGACTTCACTTGGTTTTACAATAGTTAATAGGCTGAAAAAAATACTACACTAAAATAAAAACAATCACAACACAGCTGGTATTGGTAAACACGCCATCACGCAATGAGATATAAATATCCTGACTAAGTCACATGGTTTGGGGCAGGTAATGACGAGAGAGAAAAAATTCATAACGTCATCTCCGGGAAACTAAACGTGAAACACGGGTGATGACGTACTCTGACTAGTAACACATCCCGAAAACACTTTCCCGCGCAAGTATAATCCTGTAATTAGTGTAATCCAAACTGACTTTTGGCACTAGAAAACGAAACGAAATATGTTTTTTTTTTTCAGCAAGTCTGGTTTTAAATAGGATAATGCCGAAGACAACTGTAGACAAATAAATGAGAGAGAGAGAGAGAGAGAGAGTGTGTGTGTGGTAGATAAGGGAGAGAAAGAGCACTAGATCGATGCTGACCAAACAAGATAGATCAGAATATCCCTCATCACTAGGCTTCTTCGAAATGAGAGAGAGAGAAAAAAAAAACGATAACAAAAATCCAGCAATTGCAGTAATGGAACTCACTCTCACAGCACGCACCCCTAGCTAGCACTTAGACCAAGCGATGCCAACACAATCAATACGCGACCGCGACTAGGCCTGGCATAGAGGGGGGGAACTACAAGCACCATGAGAGCTAGTGGAACACGGGGGAACGGGATGAGTGTGATGCTACTACATGCAGGACCACCGTCCCCCCTTTTCCCGTTCGGGCAACCACCACCGCCCCCCCCCCCTTTTTTTTTAAAGTTTATAGCTTCAGTAAAGTGTGGTCTTTAAAAAGAACGTTACCGCTTTAGAACGAGGGAATTTGATTGGCCGATGTGTCGGTACTATGAAGCAGATCAATGAGAACTCCCTGACTTTTTTTTTTAATTATGCAAATGGGGGGTGGGGAAAGGTCACGGTCGTTAGGCATTTACGTAAGACAGGTGGAAAATAATGAGCTGGGGGGGGGGTGCTCTCAAGTGGTTGTGTGGTGGGAGAAGTGGCTCAGTGGACGCGAGCTCAACTTATGCAGTGGAATCTTGGTGCTGGTGGTTGTGGACTATCAGAGTGTAGGATGATTTGACGTTGGTGCTCGTAATATTGTATTACACGGATGTGATATAGGGTTTACGAGTTGATAGGGGGGGGGTGCATCAGAATGTCATGATGTTCGATGCCATGATGATCGATGTCATGATGATCGATGCCATGATGTTCGACATCATGATGATCGATGTCATGATGTTCGACATCATGATGATCGATGTCATGATGTTCGATGCCATGATGATCGATGTCATGATGTTCGATGCCATGATGATCGATGTCATGATGATCGATGTCATGATGTTCGATGCCATGATTTTCGATGCAATGATGATCGATGTCATGATGATCGATTCCATGATATTCGATGCCATGGCGTTCGATTCCATGATGTTCGATGCCTTGATGTTCGATGCCATGATGTTCGATGCCATGACGTTCAATGTCATGATGTTCGATATCATATATTCGATGTCATGATGTTCGATGTCATGACGTTCAATGTCATAATGTTCGAGGTGGTTATATATGAAATATATTAGTAGCCACATTGGGGATGGAAGATCTACGTGGCTTTCAATTTAGGGTTCAAAGTGGTTTAGACATGCACTCTATATTATTAAAACAGGGGGGGGGCAAGAGTTGATTCTAGTTGATATGGTGATCCGTGGTTAATATACACAAAATAGTCATTAAAATTCAATTTTTCTTAACAATAGTTGTTAATCCAGCTAAAAAAAATAGAATCCGCGACCGTAACCAAAAGAAACAAAAAAATTAAGTTGGAATTGGAAAACAATATGGTTTAATACTTTACGTCTTTTGAAACAGGCAAATATTAGAATGCTCTCTGGCTCCACTCTTAAAACACTTAGAATCTTATTATTTTTATTGTGAGCATTCTTTTCTCCTACAGGATCAAAGCGAACACAGCAATAGCCCTCGTCTAACTCAATAGCTTTAATCCAGCTAATGTGTACGTGTTCTTAGGCTGTTTCTTACTTTAACTTTGAAGTCCAGCTAGAAACTGTATTTAAAAGAAAAGCCTCTATGGAGATAGTGTGTGAGTAAACAAACAATAGCATGCTCCTGAGAAGTTACTTTAAAGGGAGTCCTGGTTTTATCTCTGGTCGTGAGAGGTGGCACGTTTTGAAAGACTTTCCTCCTTTCTTCCTCTGATGCTACTGTCCTGTAACAAACTCTAAGCTCGTACTATCCAGATATCGTGCGTTTGTATGGCGAGATAGAAGCGTGCTGTGTGTGAAGAAATCATAGAAGTGTTGTTTATATATCTGAATCAATATAGATCTACTAATATCGAATATTGGTGGGAGATGTATCTGAAAGAATATAGCTGCTCTTTCTCTGGTTTTAAAGTAGTGTTCAATGATAAAGGATAGACTCACAGGGTGGATAATCAATAGCAATGTTGAATCACTGCCCTTGAAGTGTGTCGAAGCCACATTCTTATATGCTTGCGAACTACAGAACTAGAGAGGAGGATTATAACACTAAAACTGGGATGCTACAGAAAGATCCTAGGTATCCACATACAAAGGCCGCATAACAAATGAAGAGATTAGAGACAGGGTTAGTTCAGCGATAGGACGACTGCTATCGACTGTCAAAAAATGTAAACTTAAAGTCTATGTGGTCATATCACAATGTCGTCAGGTCTCACTAAAACCTTCCTTCAGGGAACAGTACCAGAAAAAAAAAAGAAGAGTCATTCAGAAAGCGATGGGAAGACAACAAAGAGGAATCAACGGGCATGTCATTTAAAAAGATTATATGAAAGGCGAAAAAACAGAGCAATTGGAGAAAGACAGTCAACCGATCTTGTGTGGTGCCCCAAAGGTCCAACAGATTAAGGGGTGGGTGAAGGTGAAGGGGTGTCACCAGATAATGCTGACCATGTCCTCCAAAAGTTAAATGATATTTCTGAAGAGGATACTGACCCCAAAAAAAAACAAAAAAAAACATTTAGAATAAAAACCTGTATGAAGAGCCCTGATATGAAAACCATTGCGCAGTTCACCTCAGATGTAGGACTGGTTATCTGAACCCTCCTACTTTATGAGACCGCATTAGAGACACGCCCCTGACACTCTACCAGTTACCACAGGTAACACGTTAAATAAATATCCCCGTGTGTCTCGGTATCATCCGGCACACTTCAATAACAACCCCCCCCCCCCCCAAAGTTCCAACCATCAACAATAGTTTCAATTCTAGCCCGGAACGTCACGTGCCTGGAGTCCAATCTCATTAGGACGGGATTAACCACGTGAATTAATAAAAGCAGACGACAGAGTAGGCCAGCCGTGATGTCACGACACTGGCACTGTTCAGTGGGGTAGACTTCATGTCAGAACACACGGCTGCTTCACTATAGATATAGGCTATGTGCTATATCACTATCCGTACACAGGTAGGCAATGCTCAATAATCACTACTATTCTAAGGGTCGGATATGCACTATGTCCTTACTATTATAACATAGGAACAATGTTACGACATCCAATATGATATGAAGTCCAGTCTGGGGCGTAGCTAAGAATTTGTCAACATTTGGGGGCCCTTGTATTTTGCTTTATATTTAATGTAAAAAAAACCCCACTCATTTGGGGGCCTCCCTCAAGTGGGGGCCCGGGGGGATTTTCAAAATCTCCCCCTCCCTAGCCACGCCACTGAGTCCAGCGTGGTTTGTTAATCAACGAAAACAATATTTTAGCTTGGCCTTTCTACATCAAAAAATCAAATAGACCTACTGGTTGAATTTTTAAATGACCTAAATTTCCTGAAGCCATTTTGGTAATGGAGATTTTCCCGATAAACTACACAGTGTCAAGGATGCTCTACTGCGGTTCAAAATTGCCAACTAAAAATGAGTCACAAACACAAGAGATTGTTTGTTAAAAATTTGATTCTGCAGTGCTAAAATGTGCACACAAATGTAACTTATATAAAAAAGAACAAGGTTACAAAGACAGTTGGTGTGAAACACAAACTCAAAATCGGCCCCCAAAGTGGTCCAGAGTCTTCACCAGGACTCAAACACAGGATGTAAGTCTAACTCGTATTATGAAGATATGTAAATCTGGGCGCTATTTCGTCCTTCTTAGACTGTCAAGTGTAAAATTAAAGAAAAGTTCCCCTTTCAGACCTACTGGTCTATAGGGCAGATGATGCCCCTATAATAAGGATATGTCAAAACTGTTCGTATAAAAGTAGTTTGTTATTTTTGAAATCTATAACTAAGAAAAGTTCGTATCAAAACTCTTTTTTTTTAAATAACATTTGAATCAGTATTCTATTCAATGAGTTACTTAATAAATGGAAAAATATTTTATAACGATCCATTGACAATTTTACCATTGTGACCTTAGATGCAAATGTTTTGTACCAATGCGCTAATCTATAAATGAAGTTTGATTTTAAGTTAAGAAGTCCATGGCCTTTAAAAAGGAAAAGTTATCTCCCCTGAAGCTTTTCATTGAAAAGTGGTGTATTTTTTGAAAAATCTGCTTGCATATATAATTTTAAACATTAGATGGTTCACTTTTGAAAAAGAAAAAAGTAGCCGTTGCATCAGAACTTTAAATGATATAAAATATCATGATGTCATTTTCCTTTCTAGTCTCTTAGATCTAAACGGGACGGACAGACAGGCCACACAAAACTAATAGCGTCTTTTCTCCTCTCGAGAACCGCTAAAAAAAACAGCTTATTAACACTTCATTCATTTCGTAAATCGGCTACACCAAAACAGCTTGTTAGTTTTAGGCTTTCCGTCATGTATGAGAATCTCCAATGGAATCATGACATTATGTACAACTAGATGGTTTACGATGTTGTTACGTAGTAAAAAAAAAAGTATTGTACGTGTGATGCTGGCCTGTAGTTCACTGGATCAGATACATCTCCTTCTTAAGACGAATGACGAAATTCTATTCTATAAACACTATAAAGGTGTGTTGTTGTTTTTTTTCCCAAAGACTGTTTCTATTAAGTAGAAGGGAAACCGAAAGCGGAAGTGTCCAGTAAAGTTCCTGCATGGCTTACTAGCAGTGACAATAAGCTTCAGGCGACATTTTGATTGACAACCATTCTTACTTGCCATGAATAGGGACCTGAGTTTTTTTTAATTAATTGATTGTCAATGCAGGACAATTTTAAATACAGGAACGGATGAAACCCCCTTTGTTAGTTTAAAGCAGCCCAGCGTTCCAAGTGAACCAGTCTAACGCAGACCAACATTGGATCTATGCGCTCAAAGTGTATGCTATAGATTTTGGTCAAATGACTGTGTTGGCAATGTCGCAAGGTTTACAGTGAATGCTTACTTTGAATGCGACATCAAATTGAGGTGTGTTCGAAATGAAGCTCATTTACAAGAGCAAGAAGACGAGTCGATTCTAAAACTTGACATTTTAGAGAGCAACGCCTAAGTGGCTTAACTTGTGGGACGCAAACATACTCAGCGTGGAAAAAACTCTTTAAACAGAGACTAATCTTTCTAATCAAATCTTTCTAGATGGCACAAGATCTATAGCAATGAGATCTTACAAAATCACAATAACTATTGACAACAAGATTACAAAGAGAGTTTGTGTGATACACAAACTCAGAGGCGGCCCCCGTCGGAGTTGGATCCCTGTCAGATCCGCTTTGATCTCTCAACGGATGGACAGACAGACAGACAGGCCACACAAAACTAATATACATCTTCCGTGCTTTGATCTCTCAACGTTAGCCTTGTAAAGCCGATGTTCAAGGCAACTGCCACACTTGTTTTATGAGTTGATTACTTTACGAGTAAATACTGGTATGTTTCTCGTATGTTGGAACAAAAAAAAATGTGAATTCATGTGCAGTATATTAGATTATTAATTGTCTTAAAGTAGGTTTCATTTATATTGCATACTAATTAGGTTTTTTCTCTTTAAATACTGTTTGCATAAAATATTTTTAAAAATTAGATTTTGAGCTTTTAGAAAAAAAAAAAGTAGCCGTTGCATCAGAACTTTGAATGCTCTATATTATCGTGATGTCAGATTTTCATTTTCTCTTCTACTTTCTGAGCACTAAACGGGACGGACGGACGGACAGACAGACAGACAGACAGACAGACGGACAGACAGGCCACACAAAACTAATAGCGTCTTTTCCCCTTTCGGGGGCCGCTAAAAATGAAAATTATATTTCAAAATTTTCTCATCTTTTAGTGATGTTATATTGACCTTTCGTTCCCTGAGGTTGTCATTGCCGAAAGTGGTTATGGAAATAAGCAATCCACATTGCATATAAAATGCTTCCAATGGCATGTGTTGCAAAGAGTATCTGACAATCAGAAATTAGGTCCTGCGAAACTGTTTATCACTAACGGGAGAAGAGGCAAAGGCGAGTACCAGTAAGCTTCAGGGGCTTGAGAGCCATGACTGTGTACCCACCTAGGAGAAGGAAAACTCGTCAATTCAAACCTCTGCTGACTCAAACACGGGAAAGGCTGCGGGAATCAACCCTGACTAAAAATAAGGATCCGGCGATCATTAGGCAGGACATAGAGCTACACCCTGGTAGAACCTGCGATGCAGCTGATCCCTAACTGTATTGTCACTTGCCGTTCCTCTGAATATATTATAAATAGATAAGCTGCGTAGATGTGGGAATAGTACCAGTGAAAAGAAGAACAGTACCAGGAAAAAGAAGAAGAGGCAGACAGACAAAGCGATGGGAAGACAACATAAAAAAATGAGCGGGTCTGTCAATGAAAGAGATTCGTTCAAAGACTTAAGACAGAGAGGAATGGAGAAAGACTGTCAACAGATCTTGTGTGGTGTCCCAACGGTCCAGCAGACTAAGAGATAGATTAAAATGAAGAATATTTTTAACAATAATTATAGTAAGGGACAAAAAAAGGTTCATGTCATTAGTCAATGTTTTCCCACAGGCTCCAAAACCATCCAGTTATTCACTTAGTGTTCGGTCAGTCAACGTTCCTTGTTGGTCAAGACATGGTCAACGTTCCACTCAGATTAACACAAATGTTATTTTCACGTTGAGCGCCCCTCCCCCAGTGGTCCCCGCTCACGCTATTTCTCTGTTGGTTGGAGGGAAGGTTGCGTTACGATACCCGGCGTGTTTCTCTGCCATCAGATCGATACTTGGCAAGTAATAGCCAGTGCACCCTCTCGTCCAGATCAATCAAGGTCTTAACCGATGTTCCAAAACAAACAAATCCAACACTGAGGAGGTTCAATATATAAGCACGTTCGTCCGAGAGAAACATGTCCAACTAATTTGAAAAGGCTTCAACTGTTCACAGATGACCGGAGCTTAGACACAATAAGTCTCCCCGCTCTGCCACACACTCACAACCAGAAGATGAACACAGAATGAACTTGTAAGCCGTACAACTTATAGACTAAGCTGCTCCATCAACAGATGTAAGTGTGGAATGATGAACTGTCCCGTATTGTTGAGAGGGAAATTACGAACTTACAAGCACTGACCTAAGTTTGTATCGAGAAAATAACGAGCTTACAAGCACTGACCTAAGTTTGTATCGAGAAAAGAACGAACTTACAAGCACTGACCTAAGTTTGTATCGAGAAAAGAACGAACTTACAAGCACTGGCCTAAGTTTGTATCGAGAAAACAACGAACTTACAAGCACTGACCTAAGTTTGTATCGAGAAAACAACGAACTTACAAGCACTGACCTAAGTTTGTATCGAGAAAACACCGAGCTTGCAAGCACTGGCCTAAGTTTGTATCGAGAGGAATAACGAGCTTACAAGCACTGGCCTAATTTTTTATCGAGAAAACAACGAGGTTACAAGAACTGGCCTAAGTTTGTATCGAGAGGAACAACAACTTTATAAGCACTGACCTAAGTCTGTGCAAAATATACTTTGTCCAGTAAGAACGATGTAGTAAAAATGGAGGGTTTCATTGTGGCAAGTTAACTCCTAACTTGCATTGACACTAATTAGACTAACCTAAAGGTTTTGTTGAATGGCTAAACTGTATTCTGTGGTAATTAAATAATAAAAAAAAACATATAAAATTAAATGTATTCTGTACTGAGTGATTCAAATAACATATAAAAGGTATTCTGAACTAAACGAGTGATTCAAATAACACACATCAAATGTGTTCTGTAGTGAGTGATTCAAATAACATATTTAATTTAAAAAAAATTAATCTGTACTAAGTGAGTGATTCGAATCGAACATCAATGTCAGAAGAAGAAGTCAAAAGTCAGAACTGGTATTCACTTGAGAGAGAGAGAGAAAGGGGTTGGTGAGAGGAGGGGAAGCGAAAGATAGATTATTTTTATTTTTTTTTTTTTTGGGGGGGGGGGCAAAGGTCGAGAGAGATGAAGTTCTACATTGGAAAAAAAAAAGTAAATTGTGTTGATTGCCATCATTACAATTGTATAATACATGTTTTAATTAGCATGTTATTGTGCCACCTTTTGTATACAGAATTATGAAGTAATTGGTTACCCCCAACAGATTCTTATAAGGACATATTACAACAAGTGACCGACATTTTAAGAAACAGCTCATATTTTTCAGTGTTATTTCTGATTGGGTTTTCTATTACAGAATATAGGGATACCTGAGCCTTACAGACCTACTTTCTAATACATACTGAACCACACATGGTCTAATTAAGCAATGCGAAATTGCAAAGTAAAAAAAATAATCCTCGAACTTGTTAAGTGGACCTCATTCACCAATCGTAAATAAACACATTTAGCCACGTCATAATATTGATAAAACAATGGGGAAAAAAACGTATCACGTGACATCCTTTATGGATTACATAATTTGTAAAGAAGATACATAGAATCACATTGCTAAATGTTGTTTGTTTACGATTGGTGAATGAGGCCCATTGTGATGACTGTATTAAACCATTAAACACAACTCTAAAATAGATTATCCTCATAGTATGAGGAGTAAGAGACCACCAAATGGCGCCCCGGTGGACGCGCGTAACAAAGTTCCCCACTTCTACTACCCAGAAGTCTTTCGAACATATCGACCAGTGTTTCCCAAACTGTGTTCCGCGGAGCCCCAGTGTACCGAGAGTCCCCAATGGTGTTCCACCATAATTATCTGGTAGGCCACCGAGTGAATTAACCCTTTAAAAAAAAAGACACTCAGAATGTGCGAAGTGTTAAGTAAAAGGGTTGAGATGCACTGAGACAAACTATTCCACTCTTTCCTGAGTTCCAGAAGGCTGTCCCCTGAAAACTATATTATGTATTAATTAAAGATTTTAAATTGACAACAGTGCCTCACAATTCGTAATACTTCTTTCATTTACCTACTGTACTTTTGATTTAAAACACACACAAAAAAAGAGATGCCGAGCCCAAATAGTTTAAAGTCAATAAAGAATTCTCACAGAGCTATCTGAAACCAACCCCGAAGTCATTTAACATAAGCTTCGCAGTCTTTAAAAAAACAATGTAATTGACCAATGCTTAACACTATCATGGCAGACCTTCGAGCAGCTAAGCAACTTGAAACACTGGGACAGACGCTGTGCCAAACGCCAACCGTATTGATTGTGCAGGAAATAGAAGCTGTCGGGGGGTGCCGGACGGAAAGGGAGGGGGGGGGACACAGGCCGGGAAGGGAAACCTTGGGGAAGAAGACGTCCGCATACCAAATATCATTTAATGTCAATATGATAGAGTGTTTTATATGCCGGGGCTGTCTTTAGACACCACTCCACCGATGTTTTGGTCAAGTAAGATGTGCTGGAGAAATGGAAGCTATGTTGTAAAGATGATCACGGTGTTTTTTGTTTAGGACTTTGGCTTCTCTTTGACTTCAAGTAAAAAAAAAAGTAAAGTGTCCCCTTCAGACCTTGCGATCTATGGGGCAGATGACGTTAAGATCATCTGTTTCTTTGGCCAACGGTTAACGAACAGGGTGTTATGTGGCCAGCACAACGACCAACCGCCTTTACTTTCCCCAACTAAAGTCAGGTACCCATTAGAGTTGGGTGGACTCAGGGGCGCCCTAAAAATCCCGAAATTCAAAATCCCAGTCTTCACCGGGATTCGAACCAAGGACCTCAGGTTCGGAAGCCAAGCGCTTAACCATTCGACCACCGCGCCCCCTCTTTGACTTCACAAGCGAAATAAATGTGTGGCCATATATCAAACCTGTTTCAAAATGAATTGCGTTATAATGGCATTGATTTTGGCAGTGAGATTGTAAAACTATATCCGTTCTTGTTTAATAGCCAACTTTATTCAAGAGCAGTCACACAAAAAAAATATTTAAAAATTGGTGTGATCTTAGTAAGTTGACCACCATTAGTAATAAATTGGTTTATACAGCTGGAGTAGAAAATCTATCCCAAGATCAACATACAAAGAAAGGCAATTCCAGAAGTCAAGCTTTAAGTGTTTATGTGTGCATACTACTTCGTAATTATCTTAAGAGCCGACTCTAAAGCACTTGTAACTCTAAACATTTTAAAGCTTCTGAATAAACTACAAGCTGGGAAAGATCCAAGAAGATGTAAATTATTAAATCCCTATTAATGGTGAAACATATCCAAAGACGCTCGGGTTAGAAGTGAGGCCTAAGGCCGAGCACAAAGGGCAAACTTCCCCCATTTTCATACAACTGGCTCATCAGACATAACTTTATAAATGGTAAATGCATGCGTTGTCCAGATGTAGAAAGCTTAAGTCTTATTTCGATTCAAAAGCTAGAGATGGAAGTACTTTCTCATGTTTATAGTTTAAACCAATATATTTTTCTTCCAGTCTAATTTATTACATAACGAGGCCTCTGCCAAGTAAAAAATAGTTATTTATGAAGGCGTTGGTATGACTTTTTTTTGTAATTGAAATTTACAAATCAACACTAATAGTTAATATAAAAAATATAGAAACTGGTCAGTAGCACTGGTCCTCAGCGGTAGCACTAGATCAGTGTTTGAAAAAAAAGAAGTCTCGCTGGATATATTCTAAGATTTATAAGTAAAACACTTTAAGAAGTTCAAATGGTAATAATAACGAACTATGTTATATTAAGAAAAGTTAGAATATTATAATTGTAATGAGACCACAACTGAATCTAGAGCGCTGAATTTGTTATACAGACTATACAACTTAGTATTTTCGCGTCTAGGTTCAACCAAGAATGCCACGTACCACTGTGATACATAAACAAAGCATTAATCCTCAACACTACAACAGCCCTTTGCTGTAGCACTTGTGTTCTGGGACTAGTCAAGCGATGCCACAACAAATTATCTTTACAAACATAGTCGTCGAACGAAGGGAACACAAAAAGGGGGGGGGGGAAGAGGTCCTTCGCGAAGATCAGAGAGAGTCTGTCTATTTTGTGTTCCAGCCAAGTTTCAGCACAAGAGTAATGTGTCAATGTAACAAACTATTTGCTAGCTACATCATGACAATGTCTTTCAAGTCTAGTGTTTGAAAATATTTCCTTTCCGCCATAGGTGCGTCCGCTCAGAGGACTTTTACCGTATTGATAAAGAAGAATTTATTTTTAAAATAGATAACGCATATCAATCTTCTTTATACTAGCCGGATATGATGACCCGCGCCCTTAGTTCACTGATCTAGCGCCATATACCTAATATAAAATACTGTGAAAATGGGTTTACCCGATTTTTTTTTTTTAGCAAAGTTTCATTAATAGAGATAAATTTAAATGATTTTTTTTTAGTGCCGAGAGACATTTAAGATGTATTGTGGTCTCTGCTATGATCCAAGGAACATTCATGCAAAATTTTATCACGATCGGTCAAACGGTTTTAATTTCTTTTCGGGACATACATATCCTACATGTATGATACATACATACAATACATACATGATATACATACTCTATATCGTGCTTTATATATATTTATATACACACACACACACACACATATATATATATATATATATATATATATATATATATATATATATAT
>JADKLZ010000728.1:5422687-5439538 GCA_021533235.1 Biomphalaria straminea | reverse complement strand
TTATGGTATCACAAGAACAAATGTAAGAACGCATTGCACACGTTGGAAGATGAGTACATAGTAAAAAAAAGCGCATTCTGTTATGAAAGTTATATGAAGTGTGGACTGCGTTTAAGTTTAGGTTACAAGATCACTGCATAAATACCATTAATAACAAGTTATATTACACTGGAAAGTTTTCCACAGGATGGGAACCACTTCCTGTCATGAGGTAGAAAAAAAAACATGGGGAAAAAAAACAACGGATAGTTACCGCTTGGTAAAGGTAGGGACCCAAAACCGAAGCAAAAAATCGCACTTTTCAAGAAATTGCGTAACATTTTTTTTGTTTTAGGCATTTTTCACCCTGCCATATCTTAAGGTATAAACATCCGATTACAGTAAAAATGGTACCGTTAGAAAGGTTATTTTAAGCCCTTTAATAATATATAGAACATTTTTCCTGTAGGTTAAAAAATAAGGGTGATAATCCTTTACGCGTAACATCACCGTGCCGAATAATCGTGCTAGCGGCTGTGATCGTTTTATACCTATTTGTTTTTTCGTAAAATGGGGAGTATGTCAACAAATGAATATTTTTTTTGAACATATGTATTTTATAGAAAAATGAACGAGCTTTACAATGGTACCAATATCTAATTAATTAACATTGTTTTTATATAAAGAAATTTAAAAAATAAAAAACAAAATGGAATTTCTTTACGATAAAGACATGTAATCGTTTAGTTAATGTCACCATTGAAAAGCCCGTCTATTTTTCTTTCAGAGTGTGTACATTTTATTTAAAAAACAAGCGTTGACATGCTCCCCATTTTAAACCGAACAAGACGCATAAAATAGCGATTTCGCCTGTGTGCGTAGTCTGCTATAATGTGCAAATATGCTCCTTAGCAACACACGAGTCGTTATAGCAAAATTATTTTTATTAAATCTACATCGTATAATTTGTGAGAAAAATGTCTAAGATGGGTCAATAAGATGTTAACCATTAGAGATTTATTGTTTTTTCACCTTCTTTTATTCCGAATATTAAAAAATAATTTATATTCCAACGTTAATGAAAGGTTAATGTGTAACAAATCTGTAAGTATTTTGTGTTTCTAAGGGGTCATGTCTTCGAAAGTAAACCTAATTTTTTTAAAAACGTATTTTGTAAAAGTGATTGATACAAATTAAAGAGGAGGGTTTACAGTTCATAAAAAAGTAATGGTTCAAGATATTTAATAAATAATTATAATTGTAATAAATGTATAGAAACGCATCACATATTGGCCTTATCCGTTGCTAATATCAACAAATTGTGGCATCGAATGAAGCTATTCTAATATAGAGTAGATCTGGTCTTTTAACTAGATCTAGATCTATATTATATATACAAAATAGATAAAATATAAGACTAAATTAAATCTATTGACATCAGTACACAAAGATAAAGTCTTAATCTAAATTTAGACCTATTTCTCGAGTTCTAGACCTAGGGACTACAAATTAGATCTAGACCTAGAGTACGACTACGAGAGTTTTGACTTATCCATGTATACATCTAGATATAGATCTAGAGGCTAGTCCTAGATCTAGAGTTAATCTTGGTCTAAACATCTGGAACAAGGGTCCTTCACGTTATTCGTTAAAACTTAAAACCAAATAGCTTCTTTAAAAAGAAACCATCTTAGGCATAATAGCTTATATGACAGGCTATTTAGATCTACATTATATTGTTATAATACATATGATATATATATATCAAGATCTAAGTCTAATTGTCTAAATAGATCTAGATGTAATTTTTAGATTTGAAATATCTTTTCGATGATTTTATTAGCTCATCATACACTACTTCACTGTGAACTATATCCCTTAGTCTGACGAACCGTAGGGGCACCGCACAATATCTATACTATATGACTGTACGTCTTTGTCCACTCCTCTACGTCCTTTTCCATAGAATCTCTTTTAATGACAGGTCAGAACATTCTTTTATATTGTCTTCCCATTGTTTTCCTAGGTCTAATATAATAGATAAAGACTCTGATTAGTAACTATAACTGCATTTAAAAAAAATAATAATAATTCCCATTTCAAGAATAAAACCTCTAGGCTATATTAGTATTTTTTTTTAATTTGATAGCTCAGACAGGTCCAAGAAAAGAATTTTTAATATCTAGAAAGATATCTATGTGTTTATGTTTTATAGTCTCTAGTTGCAATAAAAGATCTTCTTTTATTATTAATGAAGTAGCCCTAAGTCAATAGGTATTATATTTAGACTACTGATCACAGTTCAAAATTCTCAATATCACTATAAGCCTGTTTTGTAGACTTCAGTTAACTAAATATCCACACAAAAAAAACACCAAAAATTAATTCATATTCATATTAATTCATTTTAATTCTTATTAAATTAAAAAATGGATTATGATGCTGTAATGAACTTAAGATCAGTAGATGAGTAGGTTTTATATGACCATATTTTTAAGACATCTAACTATTTATACTAATTATTGAAGCTTTACAAGACAGTATTTTCCAATAAAACAATGATACACTTAGGACCTTATTTTTATTATATTATTTTTCAGAAAGTGTAGTTATAGCTGCATAAACTATTTTAAAAAACTTTAATATTTTTTTTTTAAAGAAAAAAAGTGAAACTTTGACATCTAAAAAATTTATGCTACATACAAGTCTATAAGGTTGATCATGTTGAAGGAAAAAAGTGACTAATCTGGATGTGTTGAAAGTTAAAATCATAATGAAATCTTAAATTGAGAAGAACATATGGAAAGTAGCTAACTAAAATGAATCTTTCTATTTTGATCAACATGTCATTGAGATACTTGCTCTGATGCAAGTATTATAAATACTAATGTTTCTCTTTTTCTGATAGGCAAACTTCTCACAGTTTGATGGCTGAGATTGTAATAACAGCACATTAGCACTGGGATGTATTAATATTTTATATTAAATGTATTTAAATTTAAATTATACTTTAAAGGAGTTAATTTTAGTTAAAAATTTGTGAATTTTAGGAAAAAAGAGTTCAAGCTTGATACTATATTTCTAGTTCATGCAACCTATTCAGTGTAAATTTGCTACAAAAAGATAATGAAAATAATGACAAATATATGTGTTTCTATGGTAAAATTCAGTAGCCTGGGGAATTACAGTTTATATCCTATATTTTCATGTAGAATTCTTTGTTTAGACAGTGAATATGACAAAAATTATGTGTTTAGAATAGTTGAGCTTTATTGAAAAGAATTTACTGGTCATTACATTGCAGATATAAAAAAGCCTTGTTTAAAAATTTTTCTGCACACAAATTGAGTTCTGATTTTCAGTTTATCAAATCAGCTTATATAGTTAAAAGATTCAATAAGAAATAATAGAATAGCATTTAGCTGAATGGCTTTATAGATTATTATGTCAAGAAATCTAAGTAAATGTATGGACTGTATGTCTTTTTTTACCATCATTGGTTGGCAATACACTTACACAGGTCCCTATAAATAAATATATGTTTTTCAATATTATTATGGAAGAAGAGAGAATTATCTAAATTATGATCTGTAACTAGTTCTTATTGCTATACTGGTGTCATATTTTTAGCTCATTAAAGTTTAGCTTATTTTAGAGTTTTAGTAAACCATTGCATATTATTGTATAAGTACAGCAAAATATTGAAATAAAATATTATTTAAAGTAGTTTATTCTTGTAGATCTATAAATTCCCCGCATTTCGACATATAGTACATTCATGTAGCATTTATAGCTTTTTTGTTACAAAATTTTAAAAATGCACATTTTTTGTGTTTTTTACCTCCCTTTTTGAAAAATGCCAAAAATGATAAAATGCAACATTCGGCACAAATAAATAAACTCAAATAATTTTTTGACAAGCTTGAAAAAAATTGAGCGTGTTCTATGTGTGCACATGAATGTTTTTACTAAGTTTCATCTCTGGGGGCATTATAGTTTCTCTTAAAATGTCCTCCAAAAACACGGGTTTGGAAGGCCAAAAAAAATATTAAAAAAAACGCGTTTTTAAAAATGTGTAACTTTCTTAATATTTAAGCTACAGACATACATTTGGTATCCTCGGTCTTAGAATCACGAGCTCTATCCAAATAAGTTAAAAAATAAGCTGCGTGACCATTTAAAAAAATCGGTTTTGGGTCCCTAGTAAAGGCCATATAACGTATTTCAAGGCTGTACCACAAAACACTTTACATTCGCGTGGTATGGCTGTAGTCAAAGTAGAATCAGCCCCACAACAGTACCGTGTCGAATCAAAACGGTACGGTACTTACCAGGGCATCTGTCAAAACATCCAGGTGAAATTTGTTCGATTGTTTACCGCAGCGAGGATTCCCTCCTCCCACCGACAAAGAGGGGGGTTACCTCTACCCCCCACCCGCAAACCCCGAACCATCCACATACTTTTGGGACTTGGGAGGAAAGAAATAGTAAACTTTTTATTGCATGGGGGCTTTAAGGTCAGCTAAAGGTCTTAGCGGGTGCCTCCCTGCGCATGACACATCATAGGAACCTGCCATAAACGAGTGTATCTTCTAGCGTCTTTGTATTTCCGTTCTTGTTTATTGCACAGGTGGATTGGGTTGCCAGCAAGGAAGAGGAGCCGCATTGTTCCAGTCAATGGAACAGGGAACATTTGCCCGTGAAGAAGTTTGAGAAAATCATCTTCTATCTATTTATCTATATATCTATCTACCTACAGATCTATCTATCTATCTATCTATCTATCTATCTATCTCTCTCTATATATATATATATATCTTTATCTATCTATCCATCTATCTATCTACCGATCTATCTATGTATCTATATATAAATAGATTTATCTATCTTTCTATCTATCAATTTATCTGTCTATCTATCACTTTATCTATCTATCTAACTACATCTCTATGTATCTATCCATCTATTTATCTATCTCTTTTCCTACATACCTACTTATCCACTACCTATCTTCCTATCTATCTTCTGTCTTTCTGTCTCTCTCTCTCCATATATATATATATATAAGCTGGTTTCAACATAATGCACCCTTAAAACGTTATCAGCTCACAAGTTTACTCACAGTTTATGCAACTAGCGTGCACCGGTTGTTGTTGTTGTTTTTTTTTTTGTAAAGCAAGCCTTTGTTTATAATACAGAGTACAACAATAGACAATAGTGAGAGAGAGAGAGAGTCATCTTATCTTATCTTATACAATACAGACGTTACTTCAAAAAAGAAGATGATTACGTCCTACGCGTCATGCATATTGCACAAGTGCTGAGACATTAGTCCATGCTCAAACTTACTAATAAGCCATTCAATAATTAGTGTGCAAGTCCTCACTTAGTTCCACATGTGTATGAGTATATAGATCAGTAAGTGGTAATGGATGTAAGCACTCCACTACCTATAAAATGCTTCCTAATGGCATGCGTCTCAAATAGCCTCTGACAACCAGTCCAACTCCCGGCCTTCACGTGGGGCTCAGATATTGAGTCCGGCGGAACTGTTCTTACTAACAGGAGAAGGGGCACAGTCGAGAAACTGGCGCCTTAACCAGTAAGCTTCGGGCAGGAGGGGCTCGTTAGCCATGGCTGGCTACCCACCTAGGAGAAGGAAAACTCTGAATTCAAACCTCTGCTGCCTTGCAGCTATACCCAATCAAGGGAAAGGCTTCGGGAGTCAACCCTGCGGAAAAATCAGGAGCTGGCGACCCTAAGGCAGTTTGCAGCACCCAGTGCTTATGCCCAGGCATTCATCTCATTTCCATGAGATGATCCATAGTCGCTTCGCGACTGACGGTGGCCATAGATG
Source organism: Biomphalaria straminea (assembly GCA_021533235.1). Lineage (NCBI taxonomy): Eukaryota > Metazoa > Mollusca > Gastropoda > Planorbidae > Biomphalaria > Biomphalaria straminea. The sequence continues at coordinate 5,433,702 of JADKLZ010000728.1, read as the reverse complement.
GAGATATTCTTATATTCTGTCATTTTCAATTAGTCAAAATTGTTGAGACCAGAAAGATGCGTATTCCAACTACTCCAGAGAAAGGGCTGCTATGCATTTATATATATTAGATATATATTACCGAGCTTATATCAAGTCCCTCCGTCTGACTTGTAAAAATCTTGAAAACGTTATTTCTCCCACTTCACATGTATCGGATCAAGCTAAAACATGGCACAGTTATTCATTGTGGATGATCACACGCCAATCAATCAAAATATAACCAATTAGATAATCCATTATTCGAAATTAATTAATTTTTAAATATGAAAAATTCACGAAATCGTCGTTGGGGGACCGGTGAGAATGATCACGCCAACAAACAAGCTAAAACGGTTAAACTCACAAACCTTCTATATTTATAGGTACCTTCCATCATGAAGACTCGACTTGGAAATCAGGGGCAACAGCTTTCTTCTCATTTTTTTTTAAATTGCTTTTGAAAAGACAGCATGGAAACCTTCTCCTAGCTAACACCCTCTCCCCCCTCCCCACAAACAAACAAAAAAAGGCCCACAAAAGATATTTCACCATAGCATGCCGAGCATGTTATAAGCATGCTAGTTGCGCTAAACAAGTTCCATCCATAATAAAGTGTTACCAACATTACCAAAAAAGATGACAAAGACATACACTGACTCGACAAACTGTACTAGTACTTTCGGATAAGGGTCATTGACTGTAATGAAGATAATGATAACAGAATCGAAAACCATGTCTGTATAGTATGGCTTTAATAAGCTGAATGACAACACAACACACAGTTCGTGAACACATTCTTACGCGTTATTCTTATTGCTTCGACAACAGAAACAGACTATAATTTCATAACATTGACAAAGCAGACAGTTCATACTATTCTAACAACAAACCTCAAACATATTGTTTATATTTTAAGTCATTAAAAATGACTGCACGATTGATTCAAAATAATCGATGGAGTTTCACTGAACAATAAGCGAGGGTTTTAAAAATTTTTTTTCAATATATATATTTAGCATATTTAAAATTGATATTACAAAATCAAAACTTAGTATAACATATATGTGTACGTCAAGAGCCAATGAAATACTTACATATTACACAACAAACAAAAAAGAGACGTTTTTAATTAATGTGAGTTGACTTAGGTCGTTTGTATTTATTTCATGGAGTTAATGCACAGAGGAACCAAGCCACGCTATTAAAATATACACAGATAAACACGCAAACAAAAAAAAAACCAGTGACTCATGGGGAAACCTAATGGGGGTGTTATTTACGTGCAGTTCTGTCTTTGTTTAATCCTATCTATTACAATGTTAATGGCTCGTGGCGGGAGGTCGTTCTATGTCACATAGTACATACACTGTAAAAGATAACACTATAATTGACTACAATATTTTGGGGTGAGGTTTTCTTCGACTTCGAGGTTATGTTTTATTGTTGTTACTGTCCATTGTTTTATCACGAGATTTCCTTAGCTGTTTACTTCTAACTATGTTTTTTTTTTAAATATTTTTTGCTATGAACAAATCTTTCATTAACATTGTAGCTTCTTTATGAACTGAACGGGAATAACTTTCTAAACCAGTGGTGGACAACTTATGTCCCTGTCAAGTCCTGGTGTGACTTGCTGTCGCGAATGTCGTGTGATTATTAGGGCCTCTTCTGGCCTTATTAGATTGTACCTGCTGCAAGCGCTAGCTCTGATGGTGCGTAGTTGTAATAGCCTCAACTCAAGAAAACAGGAAACACAACAGACACAACATAGAGCAGTGAGATACATAACAAAGGAATATTCACATTTGATTAGAGTAACACCTTTAGTTAAATCACTAAATTAAAATACCCTCCAGGATAGAAGACTCAAAAGTAAATTAGACATTAAACATAAAACACTGAACCATAATCTTCAAATACAAAAACAAAACCTTATAAAATACAAAGAAAGACACAAAGATAAAGGCATATTCCTTGTTTCACATGTTAGGACAAATTTTTACAAATGCTCATTCTTCCCTTGTGCTATTAGAGCAAGGGATGGGTTGCCTGAGTCAGCCAGGAGAACCAATGACTTGGCAGAATTTAAGTCATGCATGACTTGATTGACCTAGGAACACGCGTAAGACGAAATCATCTTCTTGTTTGAAGTAACGTCTGTATTTTATAAGATAAGATACGTTATAAATCATCACATGGCTACAGGTTTTGCTCTTGTTGCGTCAATCACTGTATAATAGCAAGCCATTGTTATTGTTTTGTCTTTGTTTTGGTGTAACGCAAGTGGTATCCACTTTATAGGGGCCTACTATACAACATCAAACTCGTTATAAGCCAAAGGGTCTGAAATCGCTGATACCGCTAGCAACGCATCATACTTTACTGGAATCTCGGCTAACGACCACAATCTGTTCTGGAAACTTGGCCAGTACCTATATCCGAAACAATTGGATCATTTCCCCCATAAGAAATAAAGGAAATAGATAGCATTGGTTCTTAGCCCCTGTTACAGGAAAGTTACAGGCTATATAGGTATGCTTATAAAATAAGATCAGTTATTAAAGCTTGGAGTCGTGGCTGTTTGATAGAGAACATTCTTTATTGCTATCTGAAATGTTCGCTAAAGAAAGCTTTCGCTAGCAGAGGCTCCACTGTAATTACATTTCGCAAGTTTGTTTTGGGTTCTGTAGTGTACAATAATGAAGACTTAAATAAAAAAAAATCTAGAGTCTTAAAAGTGTTATATCTAGGCGCTGTATTCGACTTACGAAGAGGTTACAATAAATTTTGAAAAATCTAAGAAATGCGCCATGGGATCTTCCCATTTACTTGCTCGCTTGTTTGCTCGATTGACCTTTTGAACTTGTCGACTTTGAGAATTATATATATAGATTGTGTTATTTCTCACACATATATCCTTTTGGTTTTGGCGAGTGCATGTGCGTGTTGTGTGGTGGGAATTGTTTTGGAGTGTGTGTTTGTGTGTTTCTATGGTGACGGTGGGAAGAAGTTAGCGATTAATTGTGAATGATGCAAGATAAGTGGCATTGTCATCAGCGCTCTTAGTTACGACAGACGACTCCAGTACGTGAGAGTAACAAGAAGTGTTATTGAAGTGAGATTTTGTTTAAAATACCATTGTATATTATTACTAAAGTCTATAAGATTGATTTCATTTTATCTCAAGTTGAATTTTTGTTATATTGTAATAAAAGTTATATTTAGTACTAGTCGACCGGCGGCATAGCATACGCCGCTATTTTGCAGGGCTGGCCTTAGGCACTGCAACATATGCGACCGCCGTGTCCCGCACTTTCTTTGGACCCGTGCTAATTTTTTTGGTGTATAAATTATTAAATTAAACCATTTTATAACATAAAACAGATTTCCCGCAGCCTCGTGATTTACCAGGAGCCCCTGGAAATCACCTGAAATGCTATTAAATATAGGCTACAAAAAGGTCCTGGAAATCTCCGGAAATTATAAAAATCTTTAGTAAATTAAAAGTAAAGTTAAAAAAATAATCCGGAAATGGAAGTGAGATTAAAAGGAGCAAGCCAGTGAAATTATTATTTTAATGTAATTTGTGAAATTAATTAAAGTAGGCCTACTTCTGAAGTCAAATCTGAGAGTAGACTCTATCTGTGTATTGTCGTTCTAGTTTCAAGAGTCTTACGACGCAATATAATCTGTAAATACTTACTTAATATTATAACAAATTGAGAAGAAGAGAATTACATTAACCACTTTCACTCACAAAATGCTCCTCTATGCTATGCTATTTTGTGAATGAAAATAGAGCGGATTTTGGTTACACCAATTTCCATTCACACCATGCTGCGCCATGGGATCTTCCCTATTTACTTGTTGTTGTCTGAACTTTTGAACTTGTGACTTAGAGAATATAGATTGTTCACAACGAAGTGATTCAAGTCTTTTCAAGTTTTACAAGTTAAGATCTAATACGCACACAACGGTTTAGTTGTCTACCAGCAGTTTGGTGCTACAAGTCAACGACCGTCAACAACATAGACACTATAACATACGTATGTTAGTTTTGTTCACCCAAATATTATTTTTACCTCTACTACGTGAACCTTTTCTCATAAAAGATCCGAAGACGGACTTACGAGACGAGACCTCGTTTTCATTCAAGTCTGCCAGACTGTATAATATATATATATATATATATATATATATATATATATATATATATATTTATATATATACACTGCTTCACTGTTTCCAAGAAGAATGCAGAGGTACTTTTTAATTAATTTTCTTCAGAAACCGCTCCCAGTTTTAGTTATAAGAGCATCAATATTCTATACCATCAAGTAAATGTAAAGTAGACACTAGATACACGAAAAACAACTAGCGTACGTTCGTATGAAATACTGAATGTAATATTCACATCAGGATAAATATTTTTTTGCGCGAGAATAGTATTATAAAGGCCAGAGGTAAATATAAACATACGTACAATGCTACTACAAAGTTTTAACCTACTTTAAGGCTTCTAGTCAGGGTCGTGAGATATTATTGATTACTTAGGCTAGAAACGGTTGATAACAGCTTGGCCCAGGTACAGATGCTGGGGTCAAGTTCAGGTCATATTTGGATAATGTCAGTAAGAAGTAGATTTTGAGTACATTTTTTTAAAACATACGTATCTTCATTAGGAAGCGACAAACTTTAACCGCTTTAATAATGTTATAAAAAACGTAACAGTTTTACACAGACGCACAATACTGACATGCCACAGCACAAATACAATTTATACATTTTTTATTGGTATTTAATGCAGAAATAGACGTTGTTATGAATTATTTAAGCATAGTTGTGTAGCTGTACATAGAATCGAATTTACTTTTTTTTTAAGTGTTCTATCTCAACGTAGATAAAGACAAAAGTAAATTAATTAACTGAATAGTTATAAGGAACAAAAAAGTCTGAAAAAAAAAATCAATTTCCAATCATTTCGTATTTATAGGTTGTTTTTTATTTCACAACATTGTTCAATTAGTGATGAATTTCGGGTCATTTTTTTGGTATCCACTTGGAGACATAAAACCAGAAAATTAAATAGAAAGGAGGTAGGGCGCTACAGCCCTTCCCCCCTTATAGAAAAAAAAAGTATATATTCATATATAGAACGATGACCTTTATATTTTAGCCACTTGGCCTGGTTACTACAGCACCTTTGACATCTATTTACATAGATAGGTCCTCTGGGAAATAAAGGCCAATAGTGGTTAGTGCAGTGTGGTGACTATTATACATGAGGATACATACAGGCATCTTGTTATAAGTTGTCTTAATCAAATTAGGAAAAGATATTAGATAAAAATACATATATATTTCTATGTATGCCTCATTTTAATAAACAAAAAATATGTAATACATATTAAGCAATAGTCTTTATTAAATAATTATATTATGTTTAAAAATTATATTTACTTATTGATATTCTAATATTATATGAAGAAATGTCAACTCCATACATGAGTATTAATACCATAATACACATAACAGATGCCTTCAAAGTAATGAGAAAAAGTATATATTATATATATATATATATATAATATATCAATATAAATTTTTTTGTTAGAATTTTTTTTTTAAATCTAGAATAAAAATGATATGGTAATCAATTGTAATCATTTTTTTTTCATAGCCAATTAAAATTTGTTTGAAATCATGAAATGACTTGAAATAATGACAAATTGAAATGAGTCTTGACCTGAAGTCTAGGATTTTCATTAATTGCCTTATAATTGTGATGTATTGTTCCATTATAATCTGGTTGCATTTTTTTTTACAATCATGATCACACTCACATGATTAAAATTTAAAAGGATTTCAGTATTATCCAATTAATGTAAAATTTTGGTTTTACAATGGTGATCTAATCTTTTAAAAGCATTCATAATTTTCCTGGCTTATTCAGCCTGAAGCCTTCAAAACCTTGAGGGAATGGCACTTGTGAAGACATCTGGGTATTTTTTATTTTAAAATGTATACATTTTTTTGGATACATACATATATATTCTAGGCGGATATGAACCATGGCATTAACTAATATAAAATTCTGGGAAAATGGTTTACATCATTTTTAAAACATTAAGTTCTTCAAAAGAGATACATTTTTTAAAGTATTTTTTATTTTTTTATTTTTAGGCCTTCTTGTTGTGGGAGAGACATTTACATTAAACATGAGTTCACTATGGTCTCCACAGTGATCTAAGGAAAATTCATGCTAAATGTTATCAAAATTGGTCAAACGGTTTTGATTTCTATTTGGGGCATATATTCATGCATACTCCTTACATTGTGATTTTTAGTAATTAGATCTAGATATATATTATTTATAATAAATCTAGAGTATGATGGACTAAGTTGTTATGGTTTAATATAAAGCTTTCTGTATAGTTCTAGATTCTATATCTAGGTTGAGTCTACACCCTTCAACTCTCTTGAGTCATATCATTAGAATAGATCTATCTACTATCTATAATCTAGACCTCTTTTTAAACTATAACTATAGTACTATAGTCTATATTGGTATATTATAAAAAAAATAAAATGATTGATAGAATTTAGAATGCTAGTGTCAGTAGTGTAGATAGAATCTAACACTTTACTTTAAATTTATAGGTTTAGATCTCGACTCTAAGTGTCTCTAGAGTCTTGATTTAACATTAACATCGACACTCTAGACCTCAAAATAATAATCATATTTCATAATAAGATTAGCCTATAATAAGTAGATATGATTATAGATCTAATAATCTAGTAAGTTAGTATCTAGAGTAGAGATCTAGAGTTAGAGTAATCTAGAGACTCTTAGAGTAATAAGAGTATCTAGATCTAGCTAGATCTATAGAAAAAAAAACAATAGGACTCACCTATTTTTTGCTAATTTATTTTGCTCAATTCCAATCAGGTGGCAGTGAAGTAAAGAACTCAATAAATTATCCAAAGTACTGAAGGTAAAAACTTATTTTACTAGAGTGACAGAGTCACTAGAGACAAGAGATATAGACTCTCTATATAGAATCTAGATGATAATTAAAAAATTAAATTATTAGACTAGATCTATACTGTATACAAAAATATCTAGGTCTAGAATAGACGGACCTATTTTATTATAAACTCTACACATAAAATAACAAAAACTTTTAGAATTTTGTCTCGCAGAAGAAATCCAAACCGATTCAAGTCCCGTGCGAGAAACCCCCACTTCGCGGAGCTTCGCTAGTGTCCCTACACGTCTGCTAGCAGCACAGTGTGTTGTGCCGTAGGCTAAGCAGCGGCCTCTTCCATTTGCTTTGCAGTTGATAGACCCCTTTTTATCTTTTTTTTTTAACCATTGTACCTCGGGTTTTCTGGTGGGCATGAAAGGGACTGGGAAAAGTCCGTCATTTTCCTTTTTATTTATTGTTATGATGGATCATTGAATTTATTATCAAGTTGAACAAAGTTCTTGGTTTAAGCGAAATAAAAGGTTCAGCACGCGCCATTTAGATGCGCAAAATAATGAAAAGCAGTGTCGACCGGCTCGACCCAAACATCAATAACGGAACGAACATTTAAGAAACCTGTTAGATCTAGAAATCTAGATCCGTAGCCCAATCTACTCAGGCAAACCATCAGCTTCACTAAGCCGTAGTCCAAAACAGATCTAGATACTCTACTTCACTTGCATTGCAATGAATATAGATCGAACTATAAATTTAATGCTTTGAAAAAAAAAATTAGATCCAGATTAGAGCTCCTAGTAATATAAATTATTGAAAATCCAATCTGCAAAGTTTTGTTTTTTAAAAGCAAACTGTGTTATTTATAATGCAAGCAATTTTTTTTTAAAACTATACCACTTCTAAAACAATACATAGCCCAATTGTAAGGGAGATTATATTACCAAAGAAATATAATGCAAAGTATTTTTAGTAACATTTATTCATATTTAGGCCTATTTGTAAAAGGTGAAAAAATTTATTGTGTGTTTCTCAAACACTTGCTACTAGGCCTATATATAAAAGTGAACAGAAAATATTTTTTGTTTATTATGACCAAGAATGAACTTTGTATGTAGCCTATGCCTAAATGTCACGGACATGTTTTAAAAATGTTTTTTTATGCAGTCACATACAGTGTAAACATACTGTCCTCAGCCATATTATGTCACATATATAGTACCCTAAGAGTGTTGAATAATCAGGACCATGTAATTCCAAAACCCAATTACCCGTATGGCTAAAGCATGTTATTATTATGTGTCGGTTGTCTGTCCATCTGTACACTGCCAATGAAAAAGTATTATACTTTATGAATATTTCCTTGAATTTTTTTATATTTTATATTTTTAATAACTTGTTGTAGAGGAGACATTGAACAATCACTGCGGTCTCCACCGTGGTCTTAGGAACATTTATACTAAATTTTATCAAGACTGATAATTTATTGTGATAATTTTACAGGATTGTAGGTCTACATTGCTGAAAAGTGCACAAATATTGCATGAATTTTGAAAAAAAAAAAAGCATATTTTATGAATGCTTCCGTAGACTTAACCCAGGATAAACAAAAAAAAAAAAAAAGAAAGTTATTCTATCGTGGCCACTATCAGGGGCGGCCCTAGCAGTGCGCGGGGCCCTGGGCGAGCGTCATGTGCGGGGCCCTTAGCCGTAATGGTAGACTATATATATATATATATATATATATATATATAATATATATCGTACCACATCTCGCTAACGGGCTAATCCGTCTCTAACGCTGTAACAATGACAATACAGTATGTCCGCCTCAAAGCTGTGGGCCTTATTTTTGTAACAAAACATAGAACATTACGTAGGTACTGTTTTTTTTTTTACTATTGGCCGCTTAAGTACATTATGTACTGTATTTTAATTGTTCTGCATAAACAGATGCAAATAAAAAAAACACTTTTGCGGAAGGGCTGTATCACGTTTTTTTTTTAAATGATTTCTAAAAACAAGGTTACAAAGACAGTTTGTGTGGAAACACACTCAAAATCTTTCCCCGAAGTAGTCCACCCTGACAGGTAAAAAGGCAGGTTTCAATATTTTCAGAAAGAACATCAGAATGAAATTCTATCAATGACAAATGACAGAGTAGAATGGAGAAGAAGGTTGACAGATCTTGTGTGGTGCCCCAGTGAAGTTATATGTGTACTCCTACCACATTATGACACGCGGCATGAAAAACTACTTATGAATAGTTATTTTAATTTATGTCCAACTTATGTGCATACTAAATAGATTTTTTCTCTGTTTAAATATAGTAGTTAGTATAATAGAACTTACTTAACTTAGCGATACAAATATAAAAAAAAACACATTTTTTTGAAAAAAAAAAAAAAAAAAAAAATACAACAACAACCGTTTGCATATAAATCTGTTTGAAAATAAGTGATTAATCATTTCCTATTTTAAAGAGCTTCCAGTGTTTGTTACCATTAATAATGAATAGTTGTAAAAGTAATGTATTTTTCTGAAAGAAACTGCTTGCATAAGTGATTTAAAAATTAGATTTTTCGGTTTTAGAAAAAAAAAAAAGTACCCGTTGCATCAGAACTTTGAATGGTCTTAAATATTATGATGTCGTATTTTCACTAACTTTTCTAGTTTACAAGACAGACATTTCCACACAAAACTAATAGCGTCTTTCCCCCTTTCTGGGACTGCTAAAAATACTCCCGCGTTTTTTTTTGTTTGTTTGTTTTTTTCAACACGTTCACACGGATTGTCCGATTGGTACTATGTCGTTGTACAGTAGCCAATCGGAAAAACAAAACTTAATATGTCATCGACAAACTTGCTGGAAGCTGATTTGCCGAAATAGCTGTACAAGCACATCAACTGGTGATACTGTTTATATCCGAAACATTTATACGTTTATGAAATTAAACAGCCTTCTGTAAAAAACCTGACCTTTGCGTGCGGTCTTAGAACGTATCACCAGCGACAGTTGAGAATACACTGTACAATTGTTTAGTTATTTTCAGTGCTTTTTTTATAAAAAAAAATAAATGGATTGGCTAATTTTTAACTATTAATAAATTTATAATAAACGCTAAAATTCAAGAAAATTAATATTTTTCCCAACATTGAAAAAAGTGAAGTACGCCGTACCGATGTGACGGTAAAAAAAGCACTGATTATTTTCGTTAAAAAAAATCAATTAGTTAAAAGTTCCATTTATGTTTCTACAAATGACTTTTTTATATACAATTTTTCATAATGCAAAGGGTAGTTCAAACTTTATCGCTACGCATTTTCCAAATAAAATCCGATTAGACGTCGAAACGATTAGGATTGGCTGCTTCCACTTATGTGTTTTTATAGTGAACTGTTAAACGATGATAGCCTTATAGACTCGGCTGTCTTTACCGAAACTGAACGGTATTTTGAAATCAAAAACGCAAGTTAAGAGTTTAAATGGCAAGTAGTATAATAAATATAGTGGGAAAATATTGAGTAACAAGTCCTTGTTTATGACCATTCATTTAGTTGGTGACAATAAATTCTCTCAGCGCGGGGCCCCCCTCAGGCGCGGGGCCTGGGGCGGTTGCCCCACTTGCCACCCCCTAAGGCCGCTACTGCCACTATATACCAAAATACTCACTATTTATGGGTAGGGCTCCATTTTATGAAAATCTCCAAATTTCTCAATTTTGTTCCTATTACCCCACCCTGTTGATGTCTCTTCCCTACACTCTTTTTTTTATATCCCCTCGCTCTAATCTCTATAAAGAGAAAATCTCTTTTCCCTCTTATTTTCTTATATTTTCTCTTCCTCCGTTTGTCTCTTCATCCACTTGTTCTATGGTCGTTCTCCTCCGCTTTTTTTTTTCTCTGCCTCTGTGTGTATATGTGTGTGTGTGTGTGTGTATATATGTGTGTATATATATATATATGTGTATGTGTGTGTATATGTGTGTATATATGTGTGTATATATATGT
>JADKLZ010000728.1:5381614-5394849 GCA_021533235.1 Biomphalaria straminea | reverse complement strand
CGCTTGACGCTCGCCCAGGGCCCCGCGCACTGCTAGGGCCGCCCCTGCATGACACCCTCGTAAACCTATAGACTACAAGATCTGAAAGGGGAAATTTACTTTAGCCTACTATAAAGCTTATATCAAGTCACTTTATCTGGAACAAAAAGTTTGTACACGTTATTTCCTTTGCCTGACAAGAATCAATTAAATAAACATTAGCCACTTAGTTAATTAACTATTGGTATTTAATAACTTTGTTTGGTATCTTTGTACTTTACAGAAGTGTTGGATTAAGCTGAATTAATCCTCTTTATAGGTCTCCACTCTAAATTGAAACAAACAATATAAACTAATGGTGTTACACTTATCAAATGTGAATATTCATTTGATATAAATCTCACGACTCTTTTTTGTGTCTGTTCCAACGACTGTATGTTTTCTTGAGTTCAGGGATCCCCAACAAATAATGCATATTCTAATATTGACCTAACCTAAGTGGGTAGCATATATGAAACCTCAAGCAACCGCCCCCCCCCCAACTCCATAATATATGAGACAGGGCGCTGAGGGCGTAAAGGTTGCCTGTGGACGATTCAATATTTAGAGCATTACATTCGGTTCAATGAACGGACCCATTTCTAGTGTGATCTGGGTCGTGAAAATTGTGGATTCTAGGGCTGAGTGCGAAATCCAGAAAGCAGAAATGAAAAAGAGCGGAAGTTAACCTGTGACCAATGCGACCTTGACATGCATGAGACACCCGATCCCCACCCCTCCTTTATTTTCTTTTTACATTAATTTTTTTTCTTTTTTTTTTGGGGGGGGGGAGTAAGGTACATCTTTTTTTTTTATGGGGCACGGTGGTCGAATGGTTAAGCGCTTCACTTCTGAACCTGAGGTCCTGGGTTCGAATCCCGGTGATGACTGGGATTTTGAATTTCAGGGCGCCCCTGAGTCCAACCAACTGACTTTAGCTGGGGAAAGTAAAGGCGGTTGGTCGTTCTGCTGGCACCTAACACCTTGCTCGTTAACCGTTGGCCAAAGAAACAGATGAACTTAATATCATTTGCCCCATATATCACAAGGTCTGAAGGGGACACTTTACTTTTTTTATAGCGACTCACTCTGTGTGTTCTTCTGTCTGTCTGGTAAAAAAATGTATACTCGTTATTACTCCCACAACCAATCTCGGATCATGCTGAAATTATCTTTCTTACCTGACAATCTTATATCTTACACAATACAGACGTTACTTCAAAAAAGAAGATGATGACAAAACAAGAATGAATCAAAAATTTAACCGATTAATTAATTTACTATTGATAATTAATTTATTTTGTTTGGTAATAAACAAGTGGAAGACATTGTATTTGAATGATTTGGTGGTATAAGTTGAAATATTCTTTTATACTTTGTAGGTCGCCGCCTTAAAGTTTGAAGCTAACATCAGATGGCTATACAACCTTCTTTTTTCATAAGAGTTTCACTGGCAGAGTGGTTAGTGTGTTGTTTTGGGGAGGCTTGAGCATTGATCTCAAATTCAGGTCTCTTTCAACTTATATTTTTTTATATTTGTAAATGCAATTAAAAAAGCGATAACGGTAACATCGTCACAGATATACCCCTTCCCCCCCCCTTTTTTTTTTTTTTCAAATGATCCAGACAAGAGATAGGATCATAGCACATTGAGAAAGCTTAAATTATTAAATAGCACTAAACAAAAACAAAACAAAAATACATACACAAAAATGGGTTCAAATATTTCTAATCACACAGATTAATTGGTCCAGATGACTAGATCTATTTCGATTTTAATTACTTGACTGATCCAAACTAGCTGATACAATTACTTTTATTATGATTGTTATGATTATTATGTTTGATGGGTAGTAGGGCAAGTAAGTGCCCTGGTGTTGAGGCAAAGATCTCATTACATTTTTTTAAAACCAGTAATGTGTAACAATACTGTAATTTATGTCTAGAGCATGGGCGCTTTAGAAAACAAAAGTGTTACAAAACTCACAAAGACTCTAGCTACTACAGCGTGTCCAGCTGGAAGTTTAACATTACGTCCTCTATTAAAACAGGCCTCTCCAGTCACATATATATATGTGATGGTACAGCGTTAGAACGTCAAGATCTCTAGATAGAAGAGGTGGTTGCCATCAACTGATGCATCCTTACAGCCCTTAGACAACGCCGCCTGCGCTGGCTTGGACATGTTCGCCGGATGGAGGACAATCGTATACCGAAAGTCATCCTCTACGGACAACTTGCGACAGGCTCAAGAAAAACTGGTCGCCCCCACCTCCGTTACATAGATGTAATAAAACGTGACCTCAAATCAGTGAACATCAATAATGACCAGTGGGAAGACCGCACCAGATGGAGAGAGACAGTGACCAAGAAAGCTATGGACAGCGAAAGAGCATGGGCCTCAGCTCTGGAAGAAAAGCGGACAACGCGGAAACTGGCCAGCTCCTCTACCACTGTAGCGAAGACCACCTTTACCTGTAATACTTGTGGACGGGAGTGTCTCTCCAAAATAGGGCTCTACAGCCACACGAGGAATTGTGCGAGATGAACCATAGTCGTTCTACGACTGAAGGAGGCCAATGAATGAATGAAATATATAATATGTACGATCTTGGAACTGGGATGCGAGGATATGAATTTGTTGTTTGCTCTTAGAAAATGAATTTTAGATTTTTTTTAAGAAAAGGAAAATTTCTTTAGGCTACCCCTCCCCATTTACTCAAGGATATGTAGCAACTTTCAAATTTCTAGGAGAATCGTTTGAGCCGTTTTCGAGAATCATGTCCACCCACCCAGAAGTTTTCTCCCGGTTTTTTTTTGTTTCCACGAAGTTACAAGGTATGTTACATATTTTAATTAAAAAAAAAATGTTCTCTTTCAGATGACACAAAGTAACCGATGTAGCTACAATTGACAAGCTTCAAAATGTCATGAAACTTTTTTTTTTAAGAATACCTTTTCGATTTTTTTTTTAGATCTAAACGCGATAATCAAAAGGATGGCCGGATATTTTAAAAGATTAAACATAACTTATGGATGTCTGGTTGTGAATGGCTGCCTGTTCGTATAGGCCTATGGTATGCGCTCTGGAGTGTTGTCTTGGTGGTCCCGGGCTGTAACCTTGTCCGCTGCTTTCCTTCACCGTCCTCTTGGTAGTTTGGGGTCATCTAGGGTGCAATTACCTTCAATTCTGTAGGAATACCCGAAACATCAAACAAAACAAATAGAGGTCTATAACACAAGGCGTTTTTTTTTTTTTTGTTTTGTTTTGTTTTTCGAGGACCAATGAAAAACCAATAGGCCTACGAGTCACTTATCAGGATTTTTATATTATACAGTAGCTTCCTGTCATTATTAGTAATAACATACTAAAAAAAGAACTTTAAAAATCCATAAACGTCTGTAAATTATATATAGGGCCTACAAATCTTAGTGAGTCGTTTAGTCGGAATAAAATATAGATCTAGATCTAGTTCAGTGCTATATGAAGCACTTTATTATTTTTCAAACAGAAGAGATTACTGTTTACATTCACGCATTGGCGTCTATTCCAAATATATTTTTTTAGTACAGATTTTAGAATCTGATCTAGATTTAGGTCTAGATTGTAAATTCTAGATCTAGACTTGTCTTTAAATCTATTTAATATTTATTTAGATTTAGAGTCCACTGTCCAATCGTGGGTCGATTGCTCGCAGTTAGTGAGTTACCAACCACTGAACAACTCAACAACTTTCAACAAGTCTATTACAAGAACTTTACAAGCAACTGAACTGCCAACCATCAACTGCCAACACTTACGTTACACTGCAACGCAAGTCCTCAACACAGTGAAGATTGAATCTGAAGCTAAATAAAATCTTTGGATTATTAAATGCGTTGCTTACATCAACTTATTTGACTGGAGGACGCTACAACCCAAAAATTTCAATATTATAAGAAAATGCTTGCTGAGGTAGTGACTAGTCTAGTTTGGTCAATACTTAAATCTTAATTTATACTACTTATTATAATATAATAATATATTTAATATTATATTTTATTAATTATAATCTAATAGATTAAAAGGATGACTTCTTGACGTCTTAATTAACTTAATAAGGCCACTAAAGGGTAAGCTGTTAGTTACTTATATTCCTGTGGAGCAGAGGGCTGCAACTAGCTATGCTACATTCCCGGATGTTTACAGTTTTTGAGTGGCGCTAAAACATGAGAAGCCATTTTGTATTTTTTTTTTACTATGAAAATTGGTTACAATAGCTTTTTACTTTATTAACAAATAAAAAATTATTTTAGGATTTAATTTTGATTATTTCAAGTAAATAGGATATTTTTTATAATTAAATAACTAAAAAAATATGAAAAATATATTTTTGAAGTAGACAATTTTTTGGCCGTAAGTTAAGTAAAAATTATAGTATTTTTTGCAAAACGATTCCAAGAATTAGGCTGCTTCATTTGCAAGGAAATCTTGTTTTTAGTTGAAATCATTAATCCGACCATATTTCCTATCAATCTCACTGTTCTATAAGTACAGGAAATATCTTTTTCTTGATCGTTTGTGAGGTACCCAAAAATCACTAGTTTCAACATGGCGTCCAATGGGACTGACCTTGAAGTTTTGCATTAAGTACAATTCTTTTTAATGAAAAATAACTTCATTATTTACAATCATTACTTTTTTGGGTAGTATATGCATTTTTTTATTACCTTTACATAACATTTGAAAGCTATAGGCCCAGGAAATGTTAAATAATAGCATTTCTGTCCTGCATGTAGTATATAAAATGCGAAAACAAAATAAGTTTTTTATTCCAGTCATGTGACTACAGTGCACTATTTTGGCCTAATTTTTACTGTAGTCATGTGTAAACAAAAAAAGTATCTACATTTCGTAATGAAAATGTTCTTTGGAATTCTAGATCTAGACTATCTATATTCTTCAGCTAGATCTACCTTAAGTGATTAATAATATATTGATTGCTCAAATTGATGCACAAATGTAGATTCTAAATCTAATTTATATATTATAGATCTACTTATTTAAAATTAATTTTAGTTTATTAATCCTATGATACTCAATCATCAATGATAGGCTATAAATATGACATGAGCCTAGGGCTAGGCTAGAGTAGACTAGTTAGAAAGAATGCCTTCTTAAGACTAAGTCTAAGTTCCTTGGCTTGCCTTAGGCCTTAGCCTGCCCTTACTTTAATAGACTTTAAGGCAGGCTAGGCTTATCTTATACATATGGGCCTGGCCTTGAAAATCATAGGCCTAGAATCCTGCCTAGATCTATAAATTATATTATAGTATAATAGATTCTAGATGAGTAGATAGATTATAGATTAGAATTAGATATTGTAGATATAAGATATACTATTTTATACTAGATCTATAACTACTAAAATCTAGTATATTAGATTTAGACAATTTAGATCTAGATTTATAAATTTAAAAAATAAGATTTATTAGTGGATCTAGACTTAGACTTAAGTTACAGTCAGTTACTGAGGACCAAGTGAGTTAGACTATTCTAAACAACTTTAGCATCTAAATAGCCTGCCCTTAGCCTTATGCCATGCAGGCCTTAGCTTTAGTATAGGCAGACTTTTGACTTTAAGTAACTTTTCTAGACTAGCTTAAGCCTAATTTAAGCCAAGTTAAGTTTAGACTAGGACTAGTGACTAGACTTAGACTTAGCCTTGCCTAAGCCCTTGGCAGGCCATTGACTTTGAGTAGAAATACTTTAATTTTTTATATTAAACTTTAGATCTAACTGGTATTTTTAGAAAGATAGATGTGGCCCTTGGACCGTATTTTGCCCACCCCTGCTAAAGTCTATGATCTATTAAATCTATTTAGACTCAGTAGATTTGAGTAGATACTCTACTATCATAGAAAAAGTATCGTTCAATGTGCATATGTCTATACAAGACAATATAAATATAGAAATAGGCAGTCTATATCCAGCTGTAAATCTAGTTGCTTTAATTTATATCTAAATTTATATATATCTATATCTATCTATCTATCTATCTATCTATCTATCTATCTATATATATATATATTGTGGTGAAATAGTTACTATTTGTTTGTGTTTGTGTAAGGTTGTGAGAATGTTTACAACATTGATTTAGTGTGCTACTGTCCATGTCTCCTTTGTCAGTTCGTGTTGTTGTAGTTTAATATAGCCTTGTTTTAGGTTACTCTTTGGTGTTCATAGATTTCTTATTACATACATATATAAAATTTAATAAAAAAAAAAGTAAAAAAAATATTTCCTTTTACAGACTTTGTGGTGTATATGGCATGTATTATAAAACTCGTCTATTTTTTTGACCAGCGCAATGACCAACCGTGTTTACTTTTCCCTCACTAATGTCAGGTACACATTATAGCTGGTTGTACTCAAATTGGCGCAAAGATCCCAAAATGAAGTCCTAGCCTGGGAGGCCCGCACCTTTACAAATTAATTATCCTTAGCTAAAATACCTTTAAGATGAGATGAGATTTAAAACAATTACTTAAAACGTAGCCTTGTAACTTACCTAGCTCATGAAAACTCAATGATGTGTCATAAAGCATGACTATTACTATCATTCTAGATCTTTCATACTAATATATTTTCAAGCTATAAATAAGTTATAAATATCTTGTTAGCTACGGTAATTTATAAGAAAAGATTCAAATATAGAAATTAATTAAAAAGTAAAGTTCCCCTTTCAGACCTTGTGGTCTAAAGGGCAGATGATGTAAAAGTCATCTGATTCTGTGGCCTACAGTTATGAGGGTGTCATGTGGCCAGCACAAAGCCCAAATACCTTTACTTTTCCCCAAATAATGTCAGCTGGGTGGAATCGGAGGCACCCAAGGATCCCGAAAATGAGAATCCCAGTCTTGATTCGACCAGGATTCGAACCTGGGACCCCGGTTCGTAAGCCAAGCGCTTTACTGCTCAGCCACTGCGCCTCCATAGTAATATGTAGATTCATTATATATATATATATATATATATATTTATTAACCCATCATCATATCCAGTGCTGTAATTACCAACTCATTGTTTATCCCTCGTCAAATACACAACCTTCTTCAATACATTGCTTATAAAGCAATCACTTGAATGTCTTCTGATTATTATTAAGTTGTTGAGTGGGGCAACTTCCTCAGGTTCAGAGCATGAGGGGGTTCCCATGATAGAAGATTCCCTTTTTTCTCAATCATTTTTATGATAATTAAAGGACATTAATAATATTAGCGGACTGGGGCAAAATCTTAAGCTGCAAAAAAAAAATTAATTACAAAACAGCACATAATGTAGTCAAGCAGTCAACAGTACACTAGCTACGTAATGTACTATATTAGATGTTTTGTAAAAGAAAGACTGACAGTATGAGGGGGGTGAGCCAATAAGTATGATTTGGAACAGTATAGTCTACGCTTACTGCTTCTTGGCCCACATATGACACTGGCCTGTGGCCATACAGACATTCAAAATCATTTTTCAAAATTTACATATATTACAAAAAAAAAAATTTTTAAAAATAATTTCATATATATTAAACTTTTTTTTTTTAATAATAACAACCACATCCTAAGCTTTTTTTTAATTGCTATTTTAGCTATCTGATAAACGTTTAAATAAATAAAATATTATGTTTTTGTTCAATTTTCACAAAGCATTATTCCAATGTCTTTTTTAGCCCATAAAAAAAAAATATGCTTTTTTTTTACAGTTTGAACTACAACAATAAAATATAAATATGTATGGTAAATAAAAATTGCTTCAATAATCTACAATTTAAAAAGTAAAATAAAACAAAATAAATATTTCACTGCAAAAAAAAATATAAGATAATACCGGATATATAAGAAAAGAAATAATAATATAAATAAAATATTATACAATATATGCTTTATTAGGCACATCCTATTCTTTTTATATATATATTTATATATTTAGCTATGTGATAAAAATTAGCGAAATGTTACACATTTTTGTTCAATTTTCACAAAACCTCACAGTGTTAAAAAAATTCTTTTTAAAAAAAAATAAAAAATTAAAAGCATATAAATATAATCTATATATCTTGGAAAGCTCAGAACAAGTGCTTCCATAATCTACTATTAAAAGTACTATAAAAAAAATCTAAAATCTTATAATAAAATAATATTTTATCACAAAAATAAATTATAATAATGTCATTTTTATTTGATTAAAAAATAGTATAAAAATTTATGCAAAAAATTTTTATAAAACAATTGGATAACTTAATTAAGCACACTCTGAGCTTTGATTTGATATATAGTTTTTAGCAATGTGATGAAAATTAGCGAAATGACATACATTTTAGTTTGATTTTTCAGAAAGTCTCACTTCCAGGGATTCCATTGCTTCAATGTATAAGTGAAAACGCGTCAAATTTTACAACAGATTTTTACAGCATGGACCTATATTAACATTCTATACCTCGTTGGAAAGCTCAGAACAAGAGCTTTAATAATTTACTGTCAAAATTTAAAAAAAAAAATTTAGCAAATTTTTGTCACATAGCTACAGTGCAACCACACCTGTCCACCCCTGAGCAGCTTTCTTCATCTGCTTCAACATCCATGTCATTCCAATATGAATATCTTTTACTTCACTGATGACCAACTTCTTCCAGGTTTGCTTGGGTCTACTCACTTACCCTCTTTTCTTCCTTGTTTCCAATCAAAACATTCTTAGTGCCTGCCTAGCAGCTTTGATACTTGGTTTTCACAGGATGTGTCAAGTATCCAGCTCCACTTTTGTTTGTTTTAATATCCACCGTATGGGTTTTTGCTTGGTTCTTTCTCGAAATTTGACCCTGACCCTGTCCCTAGATATACTTTTCAGGCCACCTAATTTCCAATATCCAGCATAGCCAAACAATTGTTTATCGTGAAGGTTTTTTATAGGCCTATTTATTGTCATGACTCTTAAAATGTCTTTGTTTAAAAGAACTTACTTAATGTTAAAATCTAGACTAATTTGTAGACTCAGATATAGATTTTTATCTTATATAATGAATAAAACTTATTCTTGTCTATATCTGTATATGATAAAAATTGTTTATATATATATATTTATTTGTTTATTAATATATATATATATATATATATATATATATATATATATATATATATAAAAAATGTAAAATGATTTGAACTATTTATATAAATAGATTAAATACTGAATGACAATATCTTTGATTGACATTCAAATGTACTAAAGATCTACTTAGTTACTAAGTAATAGACCTAGAATCTAGATAATCTTTCCCAACTAATTTCAGGTACTTATTTGAGTGGGATGAACTTAGTGGCATCCAAAATTCCTAAATCCCTACCTTCACTGACATATATATATAAAAGTTATTAAAATCTTTGTTTACTTTAGGATATCAAGGCAAAAAGCTTTCAGGCAACAATCGCAGCTGGTGAATTCTCTAAACTTTACTTTGAGACTTTTGACAAAAGGAGACAGGTTAGTGTATATTTGATTTAATTTTGTAAATGCTTTATTAAATGCTATTATAGCCAGTCACTTCTTTTTAGTTTGTTTTATGTTAACTCTTTCTCTCCTAATCGACGGTACCATCGTTGATTTTGACATCATCAAATTAAATAATTGATAATTTTTTTTAACTTGACTTTGAATTATATAAAAAGAGCATGCATTTCCCTTTTATTCTATACCAAATACAACATTTTCTGATAACAAACAACACAGCTATCGAAGGCCAATCATAACGGGGTAGTGAAATAGTAATTAGCAAAATCAAGAATTCCTTCAAAGCGTGGAAAAATAATTAGGGAGAGAAAGAGTTAAAATAAAAATGTATTTTGAGAATCTCTTTTCATTGAGGCAATAAATGTTTACCTCCAAAATCTTGTCAAAAAATCTGTTTGAACTTGGGCTATTAGTACATCCTTCCTGCAGGAAGGCAATGGGTTAGGGTAGGCAAGATTCAAACTCAGACCTTCATGAGGACTTTCACTAAGCACATGCCACATGATGATGCAACCAAATAAAAAAATTTATGATCCAGCACAACATTCAATGGAGGCAGGTAGCTGAGTGGCAAAGTGCTGGCTTCTTACCAGAAAGTCCTGGGTTGGAATCCTGATGAAATCTGGAATGTTTAAAAATAATTCAGCACCTCTGAATTTATCCATCTCTATTGGGTACCTGGCCAGAATTGGGGAAAAGTAATGGCGGTTGTACTAGCCACATGACACCCTGCTAATTTACTGTCGGCCATAGAAACAAATGACCTGAACATTATCTGCCCCTTAGAGGGCAAGGTCTGAAAAGGGAACTTGTTAAAGATTTTTACTTTATAGACTGCATGGTCTTTAAGGGGAAAGGGGAACAATCAAGTAGGTATAGTCTCCTCAACATATTTCATGTATACTGTAGACCCAAAACATTTTAAAATCATTGCCTCTACAGCTTATCTCTTCATGACAACTAACCAGAGAGTTACAAGCTTTATAAAAACTAACTCTTGCTGTGGAATATCTTTAGAGATGCCTCATGTCTCTTATCTGCCCCTTGATAAAGCTCTAAGATTATCTAACAAAGATCACATTAACTAATATTAACAAATATGTGCTCTCTCATATCCACCAGGCTATCATTAAAATGTATCAGGAGAAGGCAACTTTAGTGTGGAATGGCCATTACGTTTCTGGTGCTGATGAAATAATGAAATTTTTTGACAAACTTCCGCAGTCAGAATACACTGTCGAAGGCATGGACACCCAACCGATACTAGCAGGTACCATGTGACATTTTAAATTCATTGATTTTTTTATATATAATCACATTTTATTCAACAGAATTGAAACCTTTTTTTTTTATTATATCTTTTTAGGCTTGTGTTATTGCCTTTATGTTTCCTCTTGCAGAATAAGATAATAGCCACTATGGTGAAATTTTTTTTTTACAAATAAATGTGTTAGCCGAATTCTAAGGCACAGCCTTATCACAATATGTTGAGATACACTGACTTTTTATAAATAAGTATGCCTTAGTGTGAAACTTTTTTTATATATAGATATATGTAGGTTTTTTTTTTTTTGTGAAAGTACACACTGGTACAGCGTACTGGCACCTTTTTGAAAAAAAATATTACTTTTCTTGTATTTTAACGTATATTATTAATTTTTAGTAGTTAAAAGTTAGGCAATAAACTACTGAGTACCTCACCTAATTACTGAGTACCGGGACCAATTTTTTTAACAAAAAAAGCACTGGATATTTGTAATAAGCTTGGGAAGCGTGGCCGAGAGGCTAAGTGCGGTTTGAGCTTGGCTACCTAGAAGGGGGCTCGAGGTTCGACACCCGACTTGAGCAGAGTTGTGTTTACTGAGCGCCCAAAGGCAGCATGGAAAACCAACTCCTAGATACTCCCTCCCCCCAATGGTCCACAAATGAGATTGGACCAAAGCGCTCTGAGCATGCTATAAGCATGAAAGTAGAGCTATATAAAAGCTATAATAAATTAATAATAATAATATAATAATAATAATATTTAAGCATTTTCCTTTTTGGTCACCAATGAGATGGGACATTCCTCTGTTAGTAGCAAACCTATGCTATAAGATGTCATGTAGTCATTTCTCACCAATGAAGTAATTACTATAATTATTAAATTAAATTAATTAATTCTATAAAGTTTGAGATTTCAAACATTCCTTTTAATTTGTCTTAGAAGATTCAAGACGATTGGAAAACCAATAAACAAGAGCAGGACTATCCTGAAGGAGTCATTAGTGGTGACCTTAGAATGACCCTGACAATATGGCTACAAGGCCAACAAACAATTGATAGTTTATAGTAATTCTATCAACAAGCTGGTGTGTTAACACGAAATACTTAAACAACCACTCATCTAACCTTATTTGGTTAGATCATACATAAAAGTTCATGGATAATAATAATAATATCTTTTATATAGTGCTACTTTCATGCTTTAGAGCAGCAGTTCTCAACCTTTTTAGTTCATCGACCCCTTTTTACTATTCCCCCCATGTGTCGACCCCCAACCTTAAAATAATATTGTTAAGTAACTGCAAAGGATAGTATAACCATAATGTTATACCAGATAACCAATGCCCAAGCTTAATGTTTAATTTTGAAATAATATGAAATTATATTTTGACTAAAATATATTTCTGCTTGTAATTGAATTTAAAAAAAAAGAAGTTTCTTTATTAACATTCTTTGTTCCAGATCCCTTAAGAGTTGTTCCATAATAAAAATATTACCTTCAATAATATGGACTTTAAAACAATAGTGAAACAATTAAATATAAACGAAAATGCTTTTCAAATACCTCAGACGATAAAATGTTAAAAATCTACCATCGGCGATACTCTTGAACAACAATAAAATGTAAAAACTTGAAGCATGCTCAGAGGGCTATGGTCCGATTTCATATGTGGACCAATAAACACAACTCTGCCTGAGTTGGGTGTCGAACCTCAGCCACGCATCGAATGAAAGTCAAAGGTTTGAAGTTCAATCTGGTCACTAATTGTTTTGTTTACTTTCAGACACAGTAAGTAAAGGGATCAACTCAATCATAGTAACAGTCTTTGGAAAAGTCAAGTTCAAAGAATCAGGAAACAAAGTACCAGAGAGCAAAGTCTTTGCACAAACATTTATATTATCAGCTCATGACAACAAATGGAAAATTGACAGTGATAACATGAGGTTTATGGATTAATAAAATACATGTACATAGTCCTCGACAGCCTTGGTGTTAGTTCTGTTGAAATATTTGTGTTGTCGTGTATTTGAGAAAAGAGAGTTTACTCCCTTCATAAAAATTTGTCAAAGTTTTTCTAAATTGTTTATGTTTGTAACCTGTTTGTTGTTTATTTATAAAATGTTTAAATGTTGTGGATGCCCCTTCAGATTTGAAGAGGATTACATCCTATTATTGACCAGCAAATGAAAAGCATTTCATTTACTTGGGGACTATAATTACAATAATTAGCAGGCTAATGAAGAGCAACTCAATACTGTGAACTTGTGAAGCTGGAATGGTTAGAGCAAATTGTCTCCATACTGTGTATGAAGTATGTGAGTAGCAAAGTTTGGACAAGACTGTCCTCAGTAACGCAGAACATGGGGCTACTCTTTCTTGTAAAGCCCCAGGGAAGCAAAGTTTGGACAAGAC
>JADKLZ010000728.1:5356414-5374354 GCA_021533235.1 Biomphalaria straminea | reverse complement strand
TCAACCATCTCGTCGAATCAACCATCTCGTCGAATCAACCATCTCGTATTTACTTTGTATGTTGTGGGTAGATATGAAGCAGCGCAAATCTTACTTAGCATTTTCCCATATTATGGGTCTTACCAAAGCTACACATACACATCTTTTTCTGTCAACAATAACTTACTCTGGAGATCAAGTGTACAAAGGCCTTCATATGCGTTCTCCATATTGTGTCGCGTGAATACAAGTTGCAGGAATCTGTCTGCTGGATTCTGGGATCTTGGAAGTCGAGTCTCAAAACAGTTGATGTATTCTCGATAATTTCTAAAGGGGAAAAAGAAGCATATTAAGATTTTATAATAATAAGGGCTTGCCAACAAATTTAGAACTTCTGGTACTTTTCATGTGTTTATATTTTAAAAGTAGACCAGCTGTAACATATATTACCCATGCACTACTGTGTCCAGCTGTAACATACATTAGCCTTGCACTATCGTGTTCAGCTGTAAAATACATTACAATTAAACTACAGTGTCAAGCAGTAACATATATTACCCTTGCACTACAGTGTCAAGCTGTAACATACATTACCCTTGCACTGTTGTGTTAGTGTCCAGCTGTAACATACATTACCCTTGTACTACTGTGTCCAGCTGTAAATAAATTACCCTTGCACTACAGTGTTCAGCTGTAACATACATTACCCTTGTACTACTGTGTCCAGCTGTAAATAAATTACCCTTGCACTACAGTGTTCAGCTGTAACATACACTACCCTTGTACTACTGTGTCCAGCTGTAAATAAATTACCTTTGCACTACAGTGTTCAGCTGTAACATACATTACCCTTTGAATTGGATATAAATCAAACTTTGAGGATTGCGTCTTCATATTTCAAGTCTTATTTAGGACGATACCAATGACCCAACAAAAAATTACCTGCAAATGGATTCAAAGGCCGCCAATGTTACACCTTCTGGATTCTGTGCCACCTGATTCTGCTGGATAGGAACGTTGTTATTGACATTGTTGTTACGGATCTGTTCCGTCAAGCACTGCTGCGCCACTGACTGGCCAGTGGCTATGTTCAACTTATAAGATAACAGGTCTGTAATATATACAAATAAAGCGCTGAACTTACACACCAAATCAGAATCGTAGTTGACACAGGCAAATTAGTTTGGTATGATACAACTAATTAGTGAGAAAAACTACTAATGCGCTGTCCGTTTGAGTGCCGCCAAATTTCGATTTTTAAATAAAATCGGATTGCTAAGGAAAAACCCGATTTCATCATTTCTTTTTCGGTAATTGTGTTTTATTTAAGTGCAACGGCTACTTTTGGTCTTCATCAGCGAACTTTTTGAAAACTAATTATGCATTTTATTGACTTAAACATAAACTATTTTCAAAACAAATATATGTAATACAAAAAATGATCACATCTAATCGCTATTTTTATTGCTTTGTAATTGTAAATATTAAATTACAGCTTGCAACCACGAGTTCATCGATTTAAATGTAGATTTAAACTTGATAAATTATGTAATGTAACTTACCTAAACAAAATTTAGATATTCACTTGAAAGTAGATGTATGCAGAAATAAGAGAAACATAATTAAACTAAGATGTATTTCACTACAAAGACACGTCCTAAATTTATGACGTCCCTCAAAGATATTCCTTTACAGCTATCCTACACGTGATATCTATTAACATCATTATGATAGACTAGCTCATAGTTTCATCAGAAACACTCCAGCCTACCAAACCAGAAATATTCTCTCCCCTTTCTTTATTGTTAAACTAATTACTTTTCTTTCTCTGTTTTTTTTTTAATATTAAAATTAAAAATACGATTCTTTTTTTTTCCCTTTTTTTTAGTATAAAATTATGAATCTCTAATTTCTCATTTTGAAAAACGTTGTTAGATATGTCCTCTTCTGTCGTGCATTCCTTCGGTTATTGTTGAATGACTTAGACAATGCAGTTGAATGCACCCCATCATATAGGCAGGGTATCAAAGAGTAAGGCACACTAACTATAAATAGTTTGCTTTATGGTGTTTAGAAAGAATAATCAGATTGTTATAATCATTGATTAGCTATATACGAAATCTATTGTAAACAAACAACAGTTAGTCACGTGATTCTGCATATATTCTATACAAATTATGTAATGGATAAAGGTGTTCACGTGATACGTATTTTTCATTGATCAATATTATGACGTGGCTAAATGTGTTTATTTACGATTGGTGAATGAGGGCCATTAGTCGATTACTATTGGTAATTAATTCTTTATATCGAATAAGGGAAATAACTTGTACCTTATTGATAGGTGAAGCTTTAAGAACGGAGTTCTTCCCCTTTAAATAAGCTTTTTTTTTAAAGAATGGATTTCTATATTTTGCTTGTTAATTTATGCATTTGTTTTGTTTTGTAGATTAATATCAGGGTAGCTGTAAAAGTAGTTACTTTAGTTATCTGAATTTTCTTTTTTTTTTTGTTCAATAATCTTTATATATGAACCATTTTCTTTTTTCATTTCAATATATTATGTATACTATAGACTATAGATAGTTAAACTTATAGCTACGGTAGCTCTATTCTTCTTTTGGTAATTTTTAGTATGTAATAGTGGGGGCTCGGAGGCTGAGTGGTTAAGCGCTTGACTTCCGAACATGAGGTCCTGGGTTCGAATCTCAGTGAAGACTGGGATTTTGAATTTCGGGATTCTTAGGGCACCTCTGAGTCCACCCAACTCTAATGGATACCTGACTTTAGTTGGGGAAAGTAAAGGCGGTTGGTCGTTGTTCTGGCCACATGACACCTTGCTTGTTAACCGTTGGTCATAGAAACAAATGACCCATACATCTCAGAGTCTGAGAGTGCAACTTTACTTTACTTTTAGTATGCAATAGTATATATTAGGTTTAGCTGTATGTAAATGTATGTTACTTAATGATTAAATCTTGAGCATCTACTCAACCACTAGACATCACAGTATACTCATAATATTTTTTAAAAGTCTAATAATTTAAAAACAACAACAACACACTAACAGCATAGAATAAAAATCATTAAGTAAATTAGGCTAATTATAAAGTTATGCTAAATAAGAACTTACATATAATTATTCCCAACAAGAACATTTCTTTGTTGCACTAGTGTAGGATTAAAAAAAAAACGAAACTATTACTGAAGAATATATATCAGCAGACGATGAAAAGCCCCACTGAGAAATCTTGTAGTATCCGGGCACAAAATGTTGTGTCTAATTTACTCACCACCAGTTTTTATGCATAGATTTCATTCACCTCGACGCACTAAATTGTCATATTAAATATAAGCGTGACACCTTGTGAGATTAGGCTGACGTGAAAGTACTTGATAACTGTCATTTAATTAATCATCAAAGCATACAAATGTAATTATGCGAAGTTTGTATTCTCGACCAATGATGCGAAATAATCTCGGGCGCGAGAGTAACAATATTAACTCATACTGGTAAAATTCCAGTCAGAATGCATAAACTGCACTCTGAACTGATAAAACTATAAAAAGACAAACTTGATTTCCGGTTAAAATCAGCAAAGTCAATTAGTCAATCATGTCGTCAAAAAAAAAGAGTTTTATTTAATGAACACGCTCAAGAAACAAGTTGTAAAACAAATACAATGAATCAGTCAACAAATATGAATAAACTCCCCTTTTTTTGATGTCTTCAGTTTCCGAAGGTGAAGAAAAAAAAATCGAATTACAGCAAACAGAATGCTCTATGAAACAAATACAAGTCAGAATGCTCTATTAAACAAATACAAGTGTACATAAAGAAAAGGGCACGACATGAAACACGAATGCTGAGCGCAATACTGAAAGGTGGACAGGTCGTGAGGACGTGACGGATACAGTGCGGTGAAGATTTCCCGTGGTCAACAATGACACACAGGTCTACCACATCAACAACACTAATGGTGAGGTCAGAGTTCTTTAGGCTGACAATTGGTGTGAGCGGGGGGGGGGGATAAAACGCCTGAAGTTAACATGTAGAATACATCCCCACTAAATATTTATAGACAACACGTGATTTTCAGAGGCAAACTTAGTCAATCATCATCATCATCATCACCATCATCATCATCATTGCACACTTGCTATTCGACGCTAACATCTGGGCAAGGTCGTAGGTACTAATCTCGGCTATAAGTCTTCAAAATGAGCGTGACGGAGTATGATCGAATACGATATACAAATATCATGTGTTTGACTCCATATATTAAGAAACTTTTTCGCATGGCTACGTTGACCTAGCTGTAACCTACATATTGTGCTACAGCCATAGCTTACCATGACGTTATTGTTTTTCGGCCAATGGGTGTATTATCATCCACTCTCCTTTTTTTCAATAAGTTTTCAGCTCATGGAATAAAAGTATAATTCTTCCGTCATACTACAAACGGAAGAGTTTTTCTACAGGGCTAAAAAGTGCAAACCAAAAAAACAACAACAAAATCTATTATATATATTTATGAAAAAATGAAATATTTTCGACATCATTCCAAATTATATAAGAATTGAATCATTAAAACACAGAGAAGTGCCAATGTCATTGCAAACCTTATTGCATAATACCATCATAATAACTATTGGATTCCTATAAACCTTCATGGTAAAGATCATAATTACTTACCTAAGGATTTCACAGGAAAAAAAATGTTATTAGGGGGGGGGGCGAAATAATCTAAGAAGAGATAGAAATATAAATAATTAGTATTTATTATTAACTCAAGTAATACGTTCGTATACCCATTGTGTGAATTCTAAACTAAAATTCGTCCGTCCCCACCCGAAATGGGACCGCCCCCCCACTCGAAAGCTTATGGGGGGGGCCGAATTGATGCCACCGCCCCCACCATATCGACAAACATACAAGAGGGAAGGGGCGAAATATAAATAATTAGTATATATTAATAATAATAATAATAATAGGCTTGTCTTCGAGTCCGAAGATTAGTGAGGAATACAGTGTTTCCCGTGGCTGTGCAGTCCCAGCTGTGATCTACATATTTTGCCACATCCAGGGCAAGCAAAACCATTGTCCACAGGTGGTAGGTTTAGATTTTCTTTTCGTCGTCTGCGTTTGTCCTTGGCGGCAGATTTTCTTTTGGTCTCAAATGTGTATCCCGCGGCCTTTGTGAGTGACCTCCAGCTGTCTCGTTCCGACGCCGCATGCAGCCAGGTGCTCTCTTCTATGTCAGCCAAGGAAAGTTGACGCCTAAGCTGGTCTTTGAAGCGTTTCCGTGGGGCGCCTCTGTTACGTCGACCACCTTTTAGCTCACCATAAAAGACTGCCTTTGGCATACGTTCGTCTCCCATACGGGATACGTGCCCTGCCCAGTGTAGCTGTCGGACCATAAGAAGTCCCTCTATACTGTCCATACCGGCGTTCGCAAGGACATCGCTGTTTGTAGTGAGGTCTTGCCATCGTATGTCCATGATGGAGCGCAAGCATCTTTGGTGAAAGCGCTCAAGGAGTCTTAGCTGTTTTCTATATAGTGTCCATGTCTCAGAGCCATATAGGAGGGTTGAGAGAACCACCGCCTGGTAGACATTTATTTTTGTAGGTAGGCGAAGCGATTTGTTCTTCCAAACTCTCGCCTGTAGGCGTCCAAAAGCGTTACTGGCCCTGGCCAGACGGTTATCAACTTCCCTTGAAAGTGAGGCGTCATTTGACACTATGCTACCAAGATATGTGAAGTGGTCTACCACGATAAGGGGCTGTCCGTTTACTGTGATCCTTGGTGCTGAGTATGTTTCATTGGGTGACTTCTGGAACATGACTTCTGTTTTCCCGAGGTTTATAGATAGGCCGAAAGAGGTGGCAGAGTAGGCAAATTCGTTTACCGCGTTCTGGAGGTCATTTTCATTGTGAGCTAGCAGGGCGCAATCATCGGCATAGAGAAGCTCCGTTATGACCATCTCCTTTGTTTTTGTGTGGGATAGTAGACGTCAGAGATTAAACACGTTGCCGTCAGAACGAAACCGGATGTAGATGCCTTCATGCAATCGCTGCCTCATTTGACCCAGCTTTACGCCAAAGAAGATAGCGAACAGAGTAGGGGCAAGTACACAGCCCTGCTTCACGCCATTTTCTATTGGGAAGTGATCGGAAAGAGCACCATTGTGTCTGATCTGGCCTCTCTGTCCGACGTGAAACTGCTTGAGGATGGATAGGAACGTAGGTGGGCACCCCAGCTTAGCCAAAATCCTCCACAAACCATCGCGACTGACAGTGTCGAAAGCCTTGGTGAGGTCCACAAAAGCTGCGTACAGGTTTAGGTTCTGCTCTTTGCATTTTTCCTGTAACTGTCGCAGAACAAATATCATGTCAGTTGTACCTCTACCGGCTCTGAAACCACATTGACTTTCAGACAAGACCTCATCCACTAAAGACTGGTTTAGTCGGTCGAGCAACACTCGAGCAAAGATCTTTCCTGCTACCGACAGAAGTGTAATGCCTCGATAGTTGGAGCAGTTCGACTTGTCACCCTTTTTGTATAGGGATATGATTACGGAGTCTCTAAGTTCAGGTGGGACCACGCACTTTTCCCAGCATAGAGCGAACAAGTCTGTTAGCCTCTCGGTTAGGGCGACACCACCCATTTTAAATATTTCCGCAGGAAGTCCATGCCAGCGATTCCTCCGATACGTGCCTTTTATCACCAAACAAAGTACTGTAGTGTTCTGTCCAGCGATTTAGTATGTCCGCCTTGCTGGTAAATAGTGTAGAACTATCGGATGATCTTAGCGGTGCTGTAGTCTTGTAGGTTGGGCCATAGGCACAACGAAGCGACTCATAGAATGAGCGTGTGTCACCAGTGTCAGCATGTCTCTTCATGCTTACGGACAGCTCCAGCCACCAATTATTTATTAGTTCCCTGATCTTTGACTGCAGAGTGTGACAGGAAGCTTTATAGAGAGTCCTGGCTGCGTTGTCATTAGGGTTCGCGAGTACAGAGCGATAATAATTACGCTTATTCGCTAGTAGTTCCTTAATTGTGTTATTGTTCTCATCAAACCAGTCTCTGTTGGGTTTGCTGCAGTAACCCACGACTTTGGCCGTCACGTCTTGCAGTGTCGTTTTTAGTTGGCTCCAGTTACTCACTGGATCATCGTCCTGGGGCTTTCGAAGATCAGCCTCAAGTAGAACACTGAAGCGCTCTCGTACGTTAGCCAGCCTTTCGACATTTAGCTTCTTTGCCCTGTGCAGGTCATCTTTTTTTACCATCTTGATGGTGATGTTTAGCTTTGTCCGGACAAGACGATGGTCCGTGTAACAGTCGGCACTGGGCATTATTCTTGTGTGCACCACATCCCTGACATCACACTGCCTCACTATTATGTAATCCAATAGGTGCCAGTGTCTTGAGCGTGGATGCATCCATGTGGTCTTAAAGCGGCTTTTTTGTTGAAAAAACGTGTTGGTTATCGCAAGCTTTGCTTCAGAGCAGAGTTCCAGCAGGAGCCTGCCGTTATCGTTGCAGTTGCCAATGCCATGCCTACCTAGAACGCCTGGCCAAGAGCTGTAGTCATTCCCCACTCGAGCGTTGAAGTCGCCCATGATAATGAGTTTGTCATTAGTGTTCACCTTGCTCAGGACTCTCCTCAGGTCCTCGTAGAATTGTTCTTTGGTTTCAGGCTCTGCTTGCAGCGTGGGAGCGTAGGCACTGACAATAGTGACGTGTTTGGAGCCATCTAACGGTAGCCTAAGCGACATCAGTCGGTCTGAGTGACCAACTGGGATATCTAATAGTTTCTTGGCTAGAGATTGTTTTATCATAAAGGCCACCCCCGATTGCCTGTACTCCTCAGAGCCTTTTCCGGACTAGTAAAGGGTGTAGCCAGCTCCTCTTTTAGTCAGCGACCCCTGGCTTGGCAGGCGTACCTTACTGAGGGCAGCGATGTCTACATCTAGTCGAGCCAGTTCTAATGCCACCAATGCAGACTTCCGTTGAGGACATTCATTCTTGTTAACACAAGTAATAAGTTCGTATACCAATTTTGTGAATTCTAAACCAAAATTCGTCCGCCCCCACCCGAAATTGAACCTCCCCCCCCCACTCGAAAGCTTATGGGGGGGGGGCGGAATTGATGCCACCGCCCCCTCCCGACCTCACCATATCGGCCAACATACTAGAGGGGGGGCGAAATAATCTAAAAATATGTAGAAATAAAAATAATTAGTATTTATTATTATCATAAGTAATAAATTCATATACCAATTATGTGAATTCTATACTAAAATTCGCCCCTACCGCCCCCCCCACCCCTGGATCCGCCAGTGCCAACAGACAACCAACTCCAGAGATTAATCTTCACAAGACAGATCAGGTCCCATCTTGACCTTTTTGGGTGCTCCTACACTGTGCATAATATTTAATGTAAAAAACACTTGTGTGCCCCCCCCCTCTCAAAAGGGGACCCGGGGGGATTTTCTCCTCCTCCCTCCCCACGCCATAGCTACGCCTCTGATCAGTTTTGAATCTTTCTACTCTGGTGATTGTTCAACAAAAGACGGCTTACCCTGTCTGCTGGTCAGTGGACAGGCTGGACCATAGGGGAGGGGAAAGAGGAGCATTAATATTTTTTGGAAAAAACAAAACGTAAGTAATAACCACAGCAGACGTGACCCTTGGCTTTCTCCCGGGATTTACTTGTTAGCTGTTAGTGTGCTGTAAGTGTGCTGCTAAAACAGAGGTGGGCACACCTACACAGCATTCTAAATCTAATGTCGTTGTGACATTGTGATTTCAATAATATTTTTTTCTGAAGAATGTTTCAATATGTAGCCACTGACACTTATTCCAAAAGTGATTTTTCACTTGAGTGTCACCCCAAATGTTCTCCAGTCTTCTCACACCCACTGTTTAACACAACAAATAAATCTTGCTAATGATTTTTTACTCAATAAGAATAAGTTTATTCATCCATTCTTATGCTTGTTAATCTTGATTCTGACACATTTTAAAGTTAGTATTATTATTATTTTTTGGAAAAGTGCATTTTTTCCACTTGGGTGTCACCCCCTAACGGGTGTCACCTGATGCGGACCGCACCCCCCCCCCCCTAGTGACGCCGCTGATTCAAGGCATTCAAAAAGAATACGTGGGGAGTGTAAAAAAACAACATATCTAACTAAACTCTTTCTCTGCCGATCGACGTTGCCATCGTTGATTTGATCCCATTAAATTAACTTAATTTTTGGGGTTTGTAAACTTTAATTTGTGTCACATAAAAAGGACATGCATTTATCTATACCAATCATAAAATTTTCTGATTAAAAGAAAACCATTACTGAAGTTAAACCCTAACAGGCAGTATACTGAAATACAAATGAGAAAAAAAATCATTTCTTCCGAACATGGAAAATAATTACGGAGAGATGGAGTTAAGTATATTGTTAACAGCCCGACAAACACAAACTGAACAGGCTATCAAATTTATATTGTCGGATACGTCTAACTGTCAAAATTACATTTCAAATTACGGAAAGTATGAAATTACAAAGAAAGTTAGATGAATGACATAAAGCATTGAAATGGTCAATCTCTTGATTTTCTGCAAAGGAGAACAGGGGTGGATTGACTATATGGGCATTTGAGCAAATGACCTGTAGCCGATACTATAATCGGTCTGACATAAAAGAAATGATAACACAAACACCAGTGTTAGCTTTTTACAACCCAAACAAAAGTTTGGAGATTCAAGTTGATAGCAGTCAGGACGGATTAGGTGCTATCCTAATGCAAGAAGGCCAGCCCATTGAATTTGCATCAAGGACATTAACACCGACAGAAAAAAGGTGGGCACAAATCGAAAAAGAACTACTAGCTGTAGTATTTGGCTTGGAAAGATTTGACCAATACACTTTCGGATGATCACTTTTCATTATCAACGATCACAAGCCTTTAGACAATATCCTTCGAAAACCTCTAAACCAAGCTCCGAGAAGGCTTCAGAATCTAATGATGCGATGCCACAGATACGATTTTACGTTCAAATGGGTCCCCGGAAAGGAATTAATCCTCGCTGACACACTTTCAAGAGCGTGCCTTCAAAGTGAAAATGAGTCCACCGAAGAAGTGGAAGACAATGGTTATATATTTCAGATATCTGACATTCCTGATTGTCTACTTGAGAGAATAAGAACAGAGTCTACGAAGGATCACAGTTTCCAGAAGCTGATACAAACAATTAAAAACGGGTGGCCTAACGATCGAAAACACGTTGACAACGACCTGAAAGAGTTCTACAGTCTTGCTGATACTCTAAGCATCAGCGATGGAATAATAATGAAAGGAGAAAGGATACTCATACCGAAAAGCATGCGTCAAGAAATGAAATGGAAGTTACATGCCTCTCATCTGGGATACGACAGTATGATGATAAGAGCAAGAAATGTCATTTTCTGGCCAGGCATGGCTGGTGAGATCAAACAACTGGAACAGTTGTGTACTGCTTGCCAGGAACGAAAACCAAGTAATCAGAAAGAGACTCTCTGGCAACACAGCGAGGGAGGGGATTAGCCCATGGGAAAAGGTCGGTGCTGACATAATGGATATTCGAGGGAACCAGTACCTAATCACTGTGGACTATTATTCCAACTTCATAGAAGTGGACCTCTTGACAAAAATGACCACACTGGAAGTAATAAAGAAACTGAAAGGACATTTTGCCCGATTTGGAATACCAAAAGTCTTTGTGACTGATTCTGGAACCCAGTTCACAGCTCTAGAATTTAAGAAATTCACTGAAAAGTGGAATATAATTCACGTAAAATCAGATCCAGGTCATCACCAAGCAAATGGCAAGGCTGAATCTGCCGTAAAAATCATCAAAAACCTGATGAAAAAGGCTAACCAAAGGGGCGAGGATCAGTATGAAGCCCTTTTGGAACTAAGAAACACACCTAGACAGGAATCTGGAGTGAGCCCAGCCCAACTCCTGCTAAACCGAATACCCCGCACCCTAATACCAAGAACAAAGGACATATATATTGCCCCACCAGGCATATTTGAAAAAAAAAGGAAACATAAACAAACTGTCAAAAGGTGCTATGATGAAAGAGCCCGTGATTTACCAACACTAACAGTAAACCAATCAGTATATTTCCAAGACCCTGGAAAGAAAACTTGGCGTCCTGGAAAGATTATTGGACAGGAAACTCCAAGATCTTATAAGATAAGAAGTGAGGAAGGCGGAACGTACATACGAAACAGAGTACACATCAGACCACAGAAATCAACAAGGCAGGAAGATAGAAACATTGAAAGGCAAGACATCTACGACGATGACGAAGATAGGCGGAGAGATTTTAGAACAGTCGATCCAGTCCCAGAGCAAGACACTGAAGCCACTGTCCTATTGACCCCTCCTGTAAACGAAAACAACCATCCATCAAATGCACAACCTGAATTAAACCAAATGGACAATCTAATCAACCCCTCCCCCACGCACACTGAGTCAACCATCAATAGACGACCCGCATCAACAAGAGAAAGGAAGAAACCTGTTTGGCAAAAGGACTATCTTATGTAGTAAAACTACGGACATTAACTTTATTTTCTTTCTTGTTGATAAAGAAAAGAGGATGTTAGTATGCAAGAGCATTAACTCTAGTGGTCAATAACCACTATGTTTATTAGAGTTATCTCCTTTGTATTTATATAGTTTGTTATGATTTTCTTGTAATATGGCGGCTGCTTGGAACGCCCTTATGTTAACTATTAAAGTTCCCTTCGTTTTAGTTGTTCACTCAAAGTTTTGTTGAGTCTGTAGTCAACTAGCTATTAACAAGGCTACTTAAAGGACCTCGTAATTCATCTATTTCAAACATTACGCTGTTAAAACTTTGATATTTTCATGTATAAAGGGCTATATGAGCGTCATGTTACAAAATCGTTTACATACTATTTATCAATGTTCTCGGTTATTGTAGTACATAATTTTTAGTTCAATAAAAAGAAAAATTAAAAAAAAAATGATTTTGCTGAGATTTGAACCCAGTATGCTAAGGTCTAAAATCCAACACTCAACATGACTGCACAGGCCAATATAGAGCCATTGAATCACGGATATAAAAAGATACAACTTAAATTTGCTTTTCGAAATATAAAACATATAATTAGTACGTAAACGCAAGTAGAGCGTATAATATATCAACGGAACAATGGAACACTTTGATAAGTACAAATCGGTTTATTGATAAATACTGGTCAGATATGACGTCATGAAAAGTATAAGATGAAAAATGTATACAAAGTACATTACTTTAAATCGAGAAAATGGTAAGCCATTGGAAATACAAAATAAAGAGAAAGAGGAGCGAGAGAGAGAGAGACTGAGAGAGAGGGAGAGAGAGAGAAAGAGAGGGAGAGAGAGAGAAAGAGAGGGAGAGAGAGAGGGAGAGGGAGAGAGTGAGGGAGAGAGAGAGAGAGAGGGAGAGAGAGAGAGAGAGAGAGAGAGGGAGAGAGAGAGAGAAAGAGAGCGAGAGAGACAGAGAGAGAGGGAGAGAGAGAGAAAGAGAGGGAGAGAGAGCGAGAGAGAGACAGAGAGAGAGAGAGAGAGAGAGAAAGAGAGGGAGAGAGAGAGAGAAACATACCGACAGTGGCGTAGCTAGGGTTGGGGGAGACTTTGAAAGTCCGCCCGGGCCCATATTTGAGCGTGCACCAAAGTCAGTGTTTCTTTACATTAAAAATTTATATTACGCAAAATGCAGGGGCCGCCAAAGAGATCAAGCCCCCTGGCCCCCAAACGATGGAAAATACCCTAGCTATGCCCCTGCTATTGAATAGGTATTTATAGAACATTTAAATTGGTTATTTCAGACAAATGGATTTATCCTCTTATTTATTTTTCACTATGCTTTCAATCATTTTAAATTGAAGTTCAAGTTATCAATTAATTATTGTTTATGATTTGGGTCTAGCCTACAACAGTCTGGAACACCATTAACTCTTTCTCTCCTAACTGACGATACTAACGTTGATTCCAACAGAATGTGGTAAATAATTACGGAGAGAAAGAGTTAACTTAGCCGAATTTAAAGCTCCAATTAACATGAACGACTAGACTAACATACGGATACTTACAGAACGTTTTTTATTTGTTTTAATGAAGTTTGTAATTTATAAGATAAGATAAAATATGACAAGACTAATAATCCATAAAGGTTTAGCTTTGATCGACGTAAGAGGCAGCTCTAAAGGCTAGAACAGCAGCAAAGGTTGTTCCTTACTTGTGCTCATTCACTCAAAACAACGGATCAAATTAACTTTCTCTCTAATTCACAACGCGGATAAAGATTTGACCCCTTTAAACTAATTATTTGATTTAGAAACTTTAATTTGTGTTCTGTAAAAAGAGCTTGCATTCTCCTATAATTCGATATCAATTATAACATTTTCTAATAAAAAAACAAAAAAAAGTTATTGAAGTTTAATCATAACAGGATGGTGAAAGTGAAATGCAAATGAGCAAAATGAATGATTATATCGAAACGAGAAAAATACGTGCGAAGGGAAAGAGTTAACACTCTTCAAATCACTTGTAAAAGTGGCTTCCCTTTTTAGAAGTCTGCCTTTTGGCACACATTTTCAGAAAAGGAAATAACTTGTTATAAGAATTGGAGTCTGACTTTGTTCTTGTCCCAATTTTGTTTTCTCTAAACCTTCTCGGGGGCTTCTTTGCAGGTGTGTGTTTGTGTTGGCCTTATTGGACTAAATCTAGATTAAAAGTGTCCATAGCAACGCTAAAGCAAATAGTTTATGTGTGCCACTTTGTAGCATATAGATCGGATAGTAGTATGTACATTACTGAGGTCCTGGGTTTGAATGTGGGATTTTGAATTTCTGGATTTTTAGGGCGCCCCTGAGTCCACCCAACTCTAATGGGTACCTGACATTAGTTAGGGAAAGTAAAGGCGGTTGGTCGTTGTGCTGGCCACATAACACCCTGCTCGTTAACCGTTGGCCAAAGAAACAGTTGACTTTAACATCATCTGCCCCATAGATCGCATGGTCTGAGGGGGACACTTTACTGTATTTACTATATTTAATCATTAATTGTGAAATTAATGTAGTTCTCTTTTTCTTTTGTTTACATAAATGTATAGTAGTTTAATAACATGTATGCGAACGTCATTAGTAATTTTTTGTTTGAAGTGTAGTTAATGGTATCTCAGAAATTTAAGTACCAGTAATGGACACATTTTTAAAAAAATCTGTTAATTAATTGAATGTATCACATATAGTTGTATAATTAAGTCGCAGTACTTTTCTAAAATACATAATCTCTCTTTTTTAATTGCTTTAAAACTAAATCTGATTTTTTTCTTTGCTTTGTTTCAGGTCATTTCTTGCCCCTTGCCCCCCGTAAAACTGATGCTTATATTAACATTGTCAACTAGCGGTAGAACTCTGTCTCTATTGATCCACCATTTGTTGCTAGATTTATATTGTCTTTTGCATAAATACAACACAAAGTGAAGCAAGTAAAATATTTTATACATTCATGGACAAAGTAATCTTATAAAGTATAAAAATACATTAAATAAAACTACATTTGACATAAAATACAGGCAATGAATTAAAAATTACATAAGTCTACGAAGACTGGAATCTAACGACACGTAGGTTAGTAAGTCAATATTTAAAAACTAAATTTACTACAAAAATTAATAAGGGGAAGCTACAAATAAAATGTTAGTGCTTCTATAAATAGCAGTGACTAATTCTGAATACAATCAATTCAAAGGCTGCTCGTGATGAAATAAAAAAGTTGAACTTTAAAGAGAAGAGAACAAATGGAACATATCACAACCCAGGAGAAACACTTCGGAAATAATGTCTTCATACAACTGTCTGGGTTTTACTGTAAACTGTAGTCTCTTCGTGGGATGACATAGTCTGAAAAGAGAGACAATTATAAGCACTCTATAAATTTGTTTACATATTTATTCACTACAAAACAGTTGAGACAATCTTCTATAAGTCAGTCACTGGTATTTTAAAGCAAACCTTTTTATTTTGCTTAACAGACTAACATAAGAGACTAGTGTCTGATAGGAGATTTTTGAAATATTTTTTTTATCACGATAAACTAGACCATGTCAAGAATGCCAAATTGGAAGTTCAAAACTGCCAACTAAAAATTAAAGTACAATGTAAATAAACTGCGCATTACTAAAATATTGCAACATCAATTAATCACGCAACTTAAAAAAAACATAGCTTAACACTTCCTATATTTTGTACAGTGGAAACACCTAGCTATTTATAGGTTTTCTGACATGTATACAAATCTGCAATAGATTCCTTGAGTTTGATATTGCAGTACGTGGTAATGGATAAAAGCCCTCCAAAAATGCGTGCTTCTCAAAAAGCCTCTGACAACCGAACGAACTCCTGGCCTTCAAACGTGGCTAAGATATTGGGTCCGGCGGAACTTTTTTTCACAGACAGGAGAAGGGACAAAGGCGAGCAATTGGAGCCTAAACCAATAAGCCTTGAGCAAGAAGGCCCTTTTCGTCTTATCTGCCTGCCCATCTAGGAGAAGGAAACCTCTGCAGATATACCCAAACACCGGAAAGACTTCGGAAGTCAATCCTAAGCTGGTGACCCTTATGTGGCTTGCAGCACACAGGACACACTTGACAGAACTCGCGATATACTTCTACTATATGCATGTTTCTATTGTGTTGTCTTTATTTGAGAAAATAGTATTTGTAATCACATCACATTCTCATAAGGATCAATAAAGCAGTCTTTGTATTCAACAATCTAGTGCTGTTAACATTTATTTTTAATGAAATTATTTATTTTTTTCTAAATGGCGTATTATAGGGAATAGGGCTCCACACTGACATGAAAAAGATATACCATAGTCGTTTTATGACTGAATGCCGCCAACTACAACAATTTTGTCATATGTATACATTTTTATAGTGCTGAGTCCTTTTAACCATAAAGTTCAAATCGAGATCTGTGGTATTAAATCATCTATTGGTTTATAAGCTAGGTCTACAATGGACTACCATTTAGACATACAATTGCAATTTTATAAATGGTATTTACAAAAGGTGAGGAAAAAAAACAACAGCTTACTGTAGAAGCTCGTAAAGGCGTTCGTTGTTCATTTGTGTCATCTTCAGAATGTCCGCTGATAGACAATCTAAATTTAGACCTTGCTTCTGACCCAAAGGAAATCTTGGGGGAAAAAAAAAGAAAAAAAATAGTCATTACAAAAAAAAAAACAAAGCCAACAATATTAAACTTCAAATCTGTTGCCGTTTTTAATGTTGTGTTATGGCCATATAAAAAGATCTTCGGGGCTGGCAAAGACATTCCTGCAGGGAACAATACCAGGAAAAGGAAGAAGAGGCAGACAGAGAAAGCGATGGGAAGACAACATAAAAGAATGGACGGCCTACCAATGAAAGAAGTTCTAATCAGGGCAAAGGATAGAGAGGAATTGAAAAGGACGGTCTTCAAGTCTTGCTTGGTGTCTCAACGGTCCACCAGACTAAGGGATAGGTAACAGGGGGGGGGGGGGGAAGTGGCAGAGAAACCTGCAATTAGATTTACTAGCCGAAATGAAAGTTCAAATTTATGAACGCTGGAATTTACGAACGCTGAATTTTATAGAGCTCACTAATCCCAGTAGAAAAAAAAGGGAGAAATCTAATACACATTGAGACATTTTACTAGTTTTGAAAACAATCTAAATGTTCATGTTTGTGAAGCCTTCTTTATTACTTATTTAGTTATAGCTCGTCAAGAATGCTCTCTCATCGCGCTCTGTCCCATAATGCTTTTTTAACTCTTTGTCTCCGTAATTAATTACCGCATTCTGATGGAATCAACGTTGGTATCGTCAGTTAGGAGAGAAAGAGTTAAAAATATGTATTAAAAATATCTGGGAGGTTCCCTTGCAACAGGTCTCTATTTAAACTGTATCAGCCAGCAGCCAATGCCGAGAGAGAGAGAGAGAGAAAGAGAGAGAGAGAGAAAGAGAGAGTCTGCAGATCATAAGAAATACCCAACGGTTCGATAGAATAAGGGACAGGTGAAATTGAAGGATGCAAATATTTCAAATCTCTTCTTTAAGTGGTTACAGCCTAATAGTTTATTTCATATTCTAAACCTCAATGGATCTAGCCATTTGTTCTCTATTGGTCATTTCGTTCGTAAATTAAATATTATTTAACTATTTATCACTCGGCAACTTCACTCGTCCTTTCTATACACTATTAGTATTACATTGTCAGTGTTTCAGCACATCAAACCACCCCAGACTTACATTTTGCTTGTTCGAGTCAACTTTTGTCTTGTACAGAAACTCCAGGACCACAGAGATCACAGACAAGGACAGCCCGGCTACCAGAATGTAAAAAATACCAGCTACTTTGGAAAGCGTCAGAGATGCGTCAGGATCCTGTGTTGAATAAAAAGAGTAAAAAACTCATTTTTAGTCGAAGTTCTACAATGTTCTGACGAGAATAATACATTGTAATGACTTGACGCGTAGAAGTATTGGGAAAATCGGGTATTCATAGAATGACGTGACGTAGGAATTAAAAACTAGGATTAGCGAACGACGAAAGATTAAGAAACGGACAAGACGACGCCTAGAACGAGCAGGACGACAATTTTGACTGTGCCCTTATTTGAAGTATTAAAGTGTTACAAGTTTTCAACTATCGTTTCTCAAGTTATTTACTTTATCTGTTGGTGAGTGTACGAACTCGTAATACAATCTACACAACAAGAACTTTCAAAGCACCACCTAACAACATATAATAAATATAAATAATAACTGACAAAAAAAAATATGCTTGACTTGGTAGCAATTGATAAACCTTGATCTTGTAGTTGTATGATCTCTGTCTGATTTG
This sequence comes from Biomphalaria straminea, assembly GCA_021533235.1. Classification (NCBI taxonomy): domain Eukaryota; kingdom Metazoa; phylum Mollusca; class Gastropoda; family Planorbidae; genus Biomphalaria; species Biomphalaria straminea. The sequence continues at coordinate 5,356,416 of JADKLZ010000728.1, read as the reverse complement.
AT
>JADKLZ010000728.1:5315636-5333453 GCA_021533235.1 Biomphalaria straminea | reverse complement strand
AAAAAAAAGATAATTGAAAAAATGGGTTGTGTTTACTTGGGTTTAATGTGTGTGTATGTTTTGGGTTCTTTTTGGTGACTGGTACGGAGGTATAAAGTAAGAGAAAAGGTAAAAAAATGGTAAGTGAAAGATAGGTTGTGTTTACTTGGGTTTAATGTGTGTGTATGCTCTATGTTCTTTTTTGGTATATAAAGGAAAAACTTTATATAACTTATGATGAAAAAAAATATCTAAGGAAAGAAACACTAATTGCTGCCAATTATATGAAAATGGCAGTGCTTGGCTCCCTTTCTTCTATATATATATATATATATAACAAAGGTAATTAATTAATTCGTACCGGTACTAATTATAACTGGCTAGAGTTGATTTATGTATTGTCATTGACTATGACTGATTAAACTAAGTTTTAAGTTGATTCGACAATGTGAAGTAGGGGAAAAACATTTCCAAACTTTTTACCAGACAGACAGACAGACAGATATACAGACAGAGAAATAAGCAAGAGAGAGAGAGAGAGAGAGAGAGAGACAGAGAGGGAGAGAGGGAGACTAAGAGAGAGCGAGAGATGGTGTAATAATGAAAAAGTTAAAAGAAGAATTTAAAAAAAAATACATAATAAAGGAAATGCTGAAATCAGGGAAAACGAGAAAGGAGGAGTACGAGAGATGAAGTAAAAGAGAGAGAGAAAAGTGAGACAATAGAGAGAGCGAGATGGGGTAAGAAAGAGAGAGAGAGAGAGAGAGAAAGAGAGAGAGAGAGAGAGGTCAAAGAGAATTTGCTTGGTAAGGAAAAAAAGTTAACACAAGATGAAGTAACAAAACATTGAAAAGAGAAACAGAAATAAAGAAAGAGAACAAAAAAAGAGAGATAAGAAAAAAAGAGGGAGATTAGAAACAGTTGGACAAAAAGGTAAAGAAGATGAACTAGATTAAAAAAGAGAGATAGAGAATGATTGAAAAGAAAGAAGAAGAAAGACTGAAGTCTCACCATTGAAAAAAAGTAGATATATGGTCATAACAAACTTAGATGTTAAATGACTTACAATTTTCGCCATCGCAGATTCGGCTTGAACGGGGTCTATGTCCAGGATGATCCTCAATGGTTCGCCCCTGTTCAGGTTGTACAACTTGACCAGTACGTCATAGCACGAGTCCCTCGGCCCCAGTTCATAGGGCTTGATATCAGTGGTGGCGTAGGGATAGTCATGGAAGTAGTCGTGGATCTGTTCGATACGCTGTATGGCTGAGGGCGTGAGATCGAAACATGTCAACGCATTGTGAATAGCCTTATATACTGGTTTGTATTTATTATCAAGATTTATAGAATACGCAGACGAAGAAAGGAAAATCTAAATCGACCACCTGCGGACAATGGTTTTGCTTGGCCTGGATGTGGCAAAATATGTAGGTCACGGCTGGGGCTGCACAGCCACGGGAAATACTGTATTCCTCACTAATCTTCGGACTCGAAGACAAGCCTTATTATTATTATTATTATTATTTTTATTACAGAATATACCTTTTGTTTTGTCTTTTTCAGATTTGCGATGTATAGGGCAGTTAATGTTAAGGTCATCTGTTTTTATGGCTAATTGTTTACGAGGGTGTCATGTGGCTAGCACAACGACCAACTACTTTGGCTTTCCAAAATTAATGCCAGGTGGACTCAATGGCGTCATTAAAAATCGCGACTTTCAAAATTTGAGTCTTCACCAAGAGCCGAGACCCCTCAGACCGGAAGTCAAGCGCTTAACCAATTAGTCACCACGCCCACAATATTTGTTGGTGTCACATATGCAATTCTAGGTTTATTTATATATTACAAAATTTGGTAAGGCCACTATCAAAACCTAGAATCTGGGTTTTTTATTATACGGGTTTAACCCGGGATCTATTTATAACTTGTCTGAGGGCTACCCGGGATCTATTTATAACTTGTCTGAAGACTTTTGGAATTCAAATATATTGGTTATTTTGAATAAAAAGACATTTTGAAAGGAGGCTTTTTACAAAGGCGCCCAAATCAGTCCGAGCTTAGATTCAGTCTAGAGGAGTCGCATTGTTAGATCTGATAAGTTTATTTAAGAAAAAGCATGTCTTTGTGGACTCAGAAGTTTTATTAATATTATTTGTACATAGCTGTACTTATGTTGAATAATGTTAAATAAAGGTTCCTGTATTGTTTCATCAAGGCATCTACTCTGTTGAATCCTAGATCGTCATTGTTCAATATCATATATTCATATCATATATTCAAGATACAATCCCCGGCACACGGTCTGTATGGTCTTGTTTCAATTAATACAGTATAGACAAGGCACTTCAACGAAAGTTATACCAAGATCATATTTGACTGTGACAGTTGGTATTGAGATTGATTACTTTTAAGTCTGATATACATTTAAGAAGAAACCATCAGAGGACGAGTTCCATATCGACTGAATGTTTTACAAGATCAACTACACAGGAAACTAACGCTTCTGTGTTACATCCATAGACATAAATAAATATAGACTGGCCAATAAGAGACTTTTATGACACAAAAATTTGTGAATTGCAATTGTGTGTACTCTTTGTCTATTAATTTTGTTTAATCTCTAAGACTGAAGATCATGCAATTTTTTAAATTTTCATAATTCGGAAATCCGAATACAATAGATATACATGTTTTCAAGTTACATGAAGTTACTTCCCTTTTCCAATCTTTATTTATTTATGTCTATAGTTACATTTCATAAGACTGTCCTTTTGTTAATCACAGACAGTAGAGAGCAACAACAAGAGATTCACGATTCTATTCAGACTAATTTCAGACTCCACACTACAAACAACACAATTATAGGATTGCTGTTTAAAATTATTGGATTGTTCTTTGTTTGAGGTCTTGCAATTTTTCTCATAACCTTAATTTATCTTGTTTAAACATTGACATTAGGACGGTTCCAAATTGTACATTATATTATACAAAGGCGTTGTTTTAAGTTTTCTTTTCGTCTTCCCCTTGTGAGCTCTTCAATAGTCTTTTCAGAGGCCGTCTGCTGCCGGCTACCTTTCTTTATATGAAATGGCGCCTGAATTGATCTTTACAGCGCTTATAGGAGACACGTCGTTACGCATTCACTTTTAAGCTCGCCAAAAAGAAATCGTTTTGGCTGGCTTGTTGTTGGTCGGTCTTTGACCTGTAGCAACAAACTTATAGTACAACTCAAGCGATGTAGGTAAATAATATATAGTTCGTCCATCGTGGTTCGATGATGACCACTTTGTCATCCAGGGGGCTGAGGTATATAATACTGTTGTAACCATAGACTTAAATAAATATATACTGGAAAAAGGAACTAACTTCATGTAACTTCAAAACATGTACATCTATTGTATTCGGATTTCCGAATTATGAAAAATTAAAAAAAAATTGATGATCTTCAGTCTTAGAGATTAAACAAAATTTATAGACATAGTATAGTTCCATGCATAAAATAAAGTACACACAATTGCAATTCACAAATTTTCACTTCATAAAACTCTCTTATTGGCCAGTCTATATTTATTTATGTCTATGGTCGTAACCCTGCCTTGCACCAGAGCTTGTGGTGTGAACGAGCGCGCTATTAAACAATATCAAGATGCTGGGATAGAGGAAAGAATATCAAGCCATTAGGCCGAGTCTGCATTGTTGGGGAACTGAGGAAGGCTGTAATAGGCATTTGCAGGGAATGTGTCGTTGCCCCGTATTCAGGTTTGGTGGAGAAAAGATTGGTAGAATTAGAAACACGATTCTTTGGATGCAGAAGGATGTTATTTGTACTGGTGAATAAACACACGTATTTATTTACTGTAGACTTATTAGGAGTGGCCTGCCTTAGATATACAACAATGCACTAAATATAGAGCTTGAAATAACTTGAACATGCTTTTGTTTAAAAACACAACTAAATTTTAATTTTCTTACACTCCAGACAAATTCAAGGTAAAATGAGATCAAGTTTCCCTTTACTTTTCAGACCTTGTGGTCTATAGGGCAGATGATGTAATGGTCATCTGATTCTGTGGCCCACGGTTAACGAGGGTGTCATGTGGCCAGCACATCGACCAACCGCCTTACTTTTCCCCAACTAATGTCAGGTACCCATCAGAGCTGGGTGGACTCAAGTGCGCCCAAAAATCTCGAAATTAAAAATTCCAGTCTTCACCAGGATTCGAGCCCGGGACCTCCGGTACGGAAGCCAAGCGCTTTACCGCTCAACCACCGCGCCCTCAAAAATGAAATTATCTGAGATTTAAACACTTTCTTTCACTCTCTGGCATCCTGGATTCGTCTCCCGATCATAACATAGATTATGACAGAGCCGAGTATCTTGCATCATTACACAAAACTAACAATTTCTTCATCATCTAACAATTAATTTTCCCTAACTTCATTGTCACCTTAGTAACACACACATTCCATAAGAACGCGGTCGTCCCCAATTAGAGAAAGGTAAAGTGTGTAATATACTGAATCAACACATAACCTTAGAAACAAGGCTTTATTACAATAAAACACAACTGATACACACCATAACACAGTACAGACTGGTCACGATTCACAGACTACGATAATGCGAATACGATTACAAATACTAGCACGATTACAAGCACGGGTAACACAAAAGTTCATTTAACGATTACTCCAAAGTGTCCGACACAGCACAGTTGTAGAATGGAAAGTATACTGTCCAAACTGGCCCCCACGGAAAACGTATTTATTGGTAAGGTAGCCTGGCCAGGTGCCCATTATAGAGCGATGGCAACTTTGATGAAAGAGTTCGGGGAAATTAGATGCCTTTTTGAAGAGAAACCAGGCCGCGGAGCGAAACGAAAATGTAAAGCGATGTCTTACGAACATTGATTTTTATTGTTAGGTGAAGACTTATAGCCAATAATGACCGAAATAAAAAAGAACAGACTACGTTGGGCAGGTCACATTGAAAGAATGGCAGATAACAGGAGTGAAAATCGTATACCGACAAAAAACAAAAGGCAGGTGACCCAAAGGCAGACCCCGAATGCGTTGGATTGATCATGTGGAAGCAGATCTGCAACAGCTTGGGGTTAGAGCGGGGAGACAAAAGGCCCAGGAGAGATCTGAATGGAAGGATGTGTGCAAGCAGGCCAGAGCCCTTTATGAGCTGTAGCGCCACTGAGATGGATGGATGGATGAAGACATATAGAATATAGCTTTTTTTTTGTCAGTAAAATTAAAGTTTTCAGATTTCAGAAACGAATCATTAATTGTTAGTTTTGTGGAATGAAGCAAGATACTCAGCTCTGTCATCATCTACGTTATGATCGGGAGGAGAATCCAGGATGCCAGAATGTTTAAATCTCAGTTGATCTCATTTTACCTTGAATTTTTATGTCAATTCATGTACTGACAAATATTGGGACTCGATACTCTCATTGGCTAATAACATGGAAATAATAATTTTATAGGCTCTCAGGAAGCGGAAAAGCGTCCCGATATGCTAGTTTAGAAGTTTTAATAGCAACATCGACAACAAAAAAAAAATGGGGGAAAAGTGCTGTATATAAACTATTGTTTAATAATTATATTTGGGTCAAAAAGAGAAGGCATACTTTTACAGCTTTTTTTTTTTTAAATTACGGCCTAACAAAAGTTGAAACGTTGACACCCCCCCACACACACACACACAAAAAGAGCAACATAATCACCGTTATGTCACTTGTAAAATTTGTTTAAATTATTAAACATAAAACAAAAATACAAAGAGAGTTCATGTAAAACACAAACTCAGATGCTGCCCACGAAAGGTCAATAATTCATCTGCTTGGTGAGCAATGCAAGTAAAGGTTTCATTCAATATTAGAAGGTATCAAGTTCAAACTACCAATAACCATAATCCTCCTTCCCTTCCTTCACATGAGAGAGTAGCCGAGTTTATCGGCTGACGTTGTTATTAGGCCTATTTATATTTCACAGTTAACAACTCTTATACTATAAAGTATAAAGTAAGGCATATGTATGTATGTATGTATGTATGTAAGATAAGATAATTTTTATTGATCCAATCTAATGGAAATTCAGTTTGATTACAATTGACAACCTCAGCGTAACTACTGTACAAAAACAATATTGATGAAAAATTCAAATAACATTCAAATACTAACACACATACACATTCACAACCAGTGCTGACCTCGTAACACTTTGACCGAAAGTGGGACAAAGGAGTTTTTAAATCTTTCAGTTTTAGTCTTAATGGAAAGGAGACGACCACTTCGTTCAGACTTTATGTTACAATTGTTTAATGGGTGCAGGTTGTCTTTAAGAGATATCTTGTGCAATACATGTTTCTGATTGCAAATATGTTACAAAACAAATAAATTTTTATTTTTAAGACTTGCATTTAGTTACTTTCTATCACCATAAGACTGCCTGGTCGTGAGGTATGTGCGCTAGAATTTGGTTCAGACTTTGCGATGGTCCTGGGTTCATACCCTACCCTCTGCCATCCACCGTCGTCCTGCTGGATAGTTGGAGTAGGAAGTAAATTATCTTCAATCCTGATTGAACATAAAACATATAAAGAAGGATTTTACTACCATTTTACGTTCACTGAGGTCATCAGGGTCACCGAGGTCACCAAGGTCACTTTAGGCAACATGGCTACGAAATTGTTCCGACTGTCTGTGCAAAAACAAGTCAGTGTCAGAGCAAAGGTTGAACTTGTTACTGTTTTACCAAATTATAAATTCTCGGGACAGTTCTTGTAAGAGCACCATCTGAGAATGGGAGAGTACTTCTAAGAACACTATCTGAGAATGGGACAGTCCTTGCAAAAACCCCCATCTGAGAGTGGGACAATCCTTGTAAGAACATCATCCGAGAATGGCACATTCCTTATAAGAACGATATCTGAGAATAGGACAATTCGTGTAAGAACAACATCTGAAAAAAAAAGGTGTCAATCCATACACTTTCTAGTGCTTTATTTCATACCAACCTCGTTTTCAAAACGAGGCAATGAATGTGCTGATTGTCTGCCAAATCATAAATCATCTTATCATTTATCTAATAAAAATATTTCACAAAATAGATTTGAAAACATTCCCAGACAAAGGAAAGAAAAAACATTTTTTTTTTGTTTAATCAGGACGTAAGCTTTATTTTTGCTTTTGGCTGGTAACAGCAATGGAAACAGGTCTGTAAACACACGCAAGACGTAATATAATTGTGGTGGGCGGCCACTGTCCCCGGAGACTAGACCGTGTCCAAACCTTGGGGAGCAACATGGCGGTTAGAGTTAAGCTTTCCCCAATGACGTCATTCCCAAGTTTACGATAGAAGGAAACGTTATCATCCCCTGAGCGTGGAGCTCGCGTGTCAATATAAATTTAGATGTGTAGTCTGCTATTTCGACCAATGAGTGTTTTCTATTATGATGAATTTATTTCAATATAAGACTTATAAAAGAATAACTGCCTCCCCCCAAAAAATCACTGACCTATTAGCGAATAGGTTTATTATCTTCACAGTTTAGAGCAGGGATTCTCAACTGTGACTCGCGACCATCTTGGGTATCGATAGACAAATTGTCGGGGTCTCTCTAGAGCAAAGAAAATATGGATTTTGGGGTAAATTCTAACAAGTAAAACTTGACACATGTAAAGTAGTTTTTTTTAATTAGAATTTACTATTTTTAATTTAATTTATTGATAGATCTAGATGTTGCAGACAACTGAATCAGAATATTGATTTCAAACATTTCAATTGTCACAGAAGAAACATTCTCTTTCAACACTATAATTTAATGCGCATCAATGCATAACGTTTCGTTACATCTGGTCGTGTTTTTTTAAAGTTCTGGACTGTAGTCTGTAAGTTCGAGTCAGTGTGAATATTAAGGTCCTTTTTATTTCCCTTTTTTTTTAAAGGATACCTCAGTTTTCGCTTAAACATCAGTTGTCATGTTTTTTACATCTACATTACTGAACTTAAACTTATGAATGAAAATAATTTACTGTTGGAGGGGGGGGGGGAGTCGAGGCATAGTGAGGAATTGTAAAAATGGGTCGCCGTTCAAAAAAGATTGAGAACCGCTGGTTTAGCGTGAGTTTCTTAAGAAGTCTAAATGTGTTCATGGCGAATGTTCATGAAAACTGTTGTCTGCTGTGGCCAGCGCTAAATGCTTAAGTAAAACACGTCTAAGGAAACTCTGAAGTATTAAGTCGACTTGCTTGTGTGGTCAACACAAAGACGAATTAGCTCCCTTTACTTGACCAGCAAAGGGAAAGAATTAAAGATTGCTCATTGCTCTCCACCTTAACCTTTCTTATTCTGTTGAATCGTTTGGGGCACCAAGAATGATCTGTCAACTATTTTTCTACAATCCTCTCTGTCTTTTGCTTTGGATAGAATCTCTTTCAATGGCAGTCTCGTTCTTCGAAGCTGTCTTCCAATAGCTTCCTTTGTTTGCCTTTTCTTCTTTTGCCTAGTACTGTTCTCGGAAGGAACGTCTTTGCGAGTTTTAAGAACATCGTGATTTGGCCATAAAGTTTAAGTTTGCCTGGATTCCTGGTTGACCTAAAATCCCACAAAAAAATGTCATGTCTTCAAATCAAACTCTAAGGTTTAGAACCATTTGGAAATCAAACGTTTTCACTCAATCAACAGGCTCCATGCGGCAGCAAGATAGCATGATAAGCAGTTAAACTATCTTCTTGAAAGACTGTCAGAATTTAAACAAAAATATAAAAAAAAAAAACAAAAAAAAAAAAACTTTTTGAAAATGAAATACCAACCAAAAATATTCTGCCATATTTTTTAAAGTTTTATTCGCAATGGTCAATATATGAAACTCACCGTCAACTGTGTCATAGATATAATAGATTCGATCCCAGCCATACAGGTTATGAATGATATCAACGATAGTTCTAGTCAGGCTTGGTTCAATATAGATCTGAAATGTAAAGAAAAAATGGAAAGTGACGACTTACTAACACGATGCTGATAAGTTTAGTAAATAAAACTATCTTAACTCTGATTTAACGTTAGGCTTGCCTAACACTGACCTAAGGATTCAATAATACTGATCTAGTGCTTGCCTTACACTGATTAAATACTTGCGTAATCAGATAGACACCATTATTCAAAACAGTGTTTACCAAATTTAATCTTTAACGGAAAACTTCGCACTTCGGAGAATTTATCGGAACACTTTGTTGCCATTTTTTTTGTATATTTTTTGTTGGATTAATTTTATTTGTTTTTATTAAAAATTAATTAAAATCAAACCTTATTCTGAATTTAGCCTTCTTATTTATTTCAAGCATAAAAGCATCTGTAAAATACAGATTACAGATGTAAAGATATAAATACGATTCGTCCAAATGAATTTTAAGTTAGGGTGTACTCGAAGCACAGTCTCCGTTTGTTTCTGATATCAGTGTGGTATCAAGCCTGTTTCTATACTTTGAATTAGGTGTAACATAATAAGATTTGCTTCACACGAATGGCTTGCAGGAAACAGATACTATAACAGTAACCTGTTTAGAAATTTTGCGAGACTTTTCAGACAAACACGACTGGAAATAGTTCTATTGGTTGGTTGAAATTTGTTTCACATTTGAGTCAGAATCTGTATCAGTTCTAATTATTTCGTTAACAAGAAGAAAACATATACTATAACAATAACCTGTTTTGAAATTTTGCGATACTATTCAGACGAACACGACTGGAAATAGTTCTATTGGTTGGTTGAAATTTGTTTCACATTTGAGTCAGTTCTAATTATTTCGTTAACAAGAAGAGCTAATGAGATCAGGCTTTCTTGTCTACATTTATTTAAGAATGAATTCACGTGCTGACTAACTAGTTGATTACTCTAGTAGTTCGTCAAACACCTATTGAGGACTCACAGAACACAGTAATGAGTCTAGTAGTTCGTGAAACACCTATTGAGGACTCACAGAACACAGTAATGAGTCTAGTAGTTCGTGAAACACCTATTGAGGACTCACAGAACACATTTTGAGAAACAATAATTTAGAAAGAAGTTCCAAAGACTGACTAGACCACAGTTAGTTACACGATTTCTATAGAAACTGATTTTTTTTTTTTCATGTACCAGAAAACAATCTAGAAAATCCCCGGGCATGCTACCCTGCCTCATAGTGGCGCCCGGGTGGAAACGATCGTAGGTGGAAACGATTAGGCTAAAGGATAGCAAAACAAGACTCCCGTGGGAGTGCCTAAGGGGGTGCGAGAGCATCCTCATTGCTCTGTGCGGAGTTGTAAAAACGCTCCCACAACCATGTCACAATCTAGGCGCTGTTCCTCAAGGGGCCGTTACATAATTGACATGTCCTGCACGGTTAGCCTGGTATAGAAAAGGAAATGGCGGGGGTCTTAGTGTATGCAGCCTCTTGCCGCGAGTCTGATCCACCCACCAGACAGAACAGAGTGTACTGTTCTCATTCAGGCCGGTGAGAGGGAGCTCTTGTTCACTTTTGCTGGCCTAGAGTTCCACGAGGCTCATCTCTACGTGACAGTTTCAAGAAGAAGAACAGTGTTTCTGAAACTTTTAAATCACGCAACACTTTGCACTTCGTGAGTATTTAGCGGAACACTTTGCTTTTTTTTTTCGGAGTGATTAATTCATGTGGTAGCCTTCTAGTTAATTATTTCAATAGTTCGTGGAACACCTATTCAGGGGTTGATACAGAAACTTGGTTCAACATTGTTGAGAAACAATGTCTAAGAAAGAGTTTACCTGAGGCGCCATCCTGGCATCGTCCAGTTTCTTGGGGTCAGCAGGGTTGTTCAAAAATATGAACGGGATCTGTGTTTCGTTGGCGTAGTCTAAGACAGTCTGCAGGGCTGCCGGTCTGATGTCGCCGATGACTGTTACTGCTCCTTCCGTCAACATGGAACATACTGGGGATAGTTTAACGGTTAGGTAAAGGTTGTAAATGGTCAGTTAACAGAAAATTCGCAATAGAGGACAAGGAGACTGACCTGCGACGTTGCAATCTGTAGGCAGTGGAGACCAATAGCTCGTTGTCAGGTCGTACAGACCTGGGGCATGGCAACAAGCTAACGGTCTCCCATTGCCCACAGGTTCTGACGTTGCAGGTCAATGTTCAGCCCTTCTATGACGATTGGTCTTGACTCTTCTAACACACACTCACACATAACCAAGCACAGGCGACGGTTAAATGATTGAAATATTAATAGGTGGCCAGATTCGAAAGCGCATGCCTTCACACACAGGGACAAGCACGCGCGCACCTCGGGACCCAGTAGGGTGGGCGCGTCACATCTCCCACATTATCGGCTCATTGGGTTCGAGGGAGGTGGAGGGCTGTGTATGTCATACTCTTTAACTTTTTCTATCTGAACGTGTATGTGTTTTCGTGTGTGAATGTTTCAAATTTTCATCTATATTTTTATTGTACGGAGGCGCGGTGGCTGAGCGGTAAAGCGCTTGGTTTCTGAACCAGGGATCCCGGGTTCGAATCCCGGTGAAGACTGAGATTTTTATTTCAGGATCCTTGGGCGCCTCTGAGTCCACCCAGCTCTAATGGGTACCTGACATTTGTTGGGGAAACGTAAAGGCGGTTGGTCGTTGTGCTGGCCACATGACACCCTCGTTAACCGTAGGCCACAGAATCAGATGACCAATACATCATCTGCCTTTTAGACCGCTGGGTCTGAAAGGAGAACTTTGCTTTTACTATTATTGTGACCAGTGTTGTTACTCAATTAACATCTACTTAGATGTGATTAATTTATCTCCTAAATGTATTTTGAATGAATTTATCAATCTATCTATATTTTTAAATTCAGTATAAGTGTTCTTATATTTCAACAGAACGATACCATTAGAAAAAAAATATTCAAAGATGTCAGTCACTACTCAGATGTTTTTTATTTCAGTTAAAATCCCTAAATCTTGGGATTTTCTCAAGACAATGTTTTTAAAACTGGAATTATTGAATGAGTCAATGTTTTAGACCATTACCCAGTCATCACGCTGTGATTAATGCTTTCGGCACCATTTGGTCATTGCCCAGTCTAGGTCACGACCATCAACTATGAAGCTTGTTCAGTTTTATTATCATAAGCAGGCCCTTTGATATCGCTGGATAGTCTAAGTGCTGAGCCGAAGTCTCTTCGAGCTCTAAGTTTGAAAAAAAAAGGCTGAATCCGTCCGAACGAACAAATAACACACAGTAAAAAAAAAAAAAAAACCTGGCTGACCACAGGTCTGTCTGAGAGTGACCCGAGTCAATGCCTTTAGGACATTGCTGTTTCCAATACCACTGACAATCCGGACGCATGGACTAGAAATCATGGTCGAAGGCCAGGTAATTCCGGGATCCGCCGCCATTTTCCTTCGTTATACCACGCTAACCCTGCATGATACGCCATTATTGTAACGCTCCCTTGAGGAACGGCGCATGGATTCGTGACAGGGTCGTGGGAGCTTTCTTTCAACCCCGCTTACCGTGCAAGGGGCAGACTCTCGTCTACCCGTGGGCACCCCCACGGGAGTCATGTTTGTTACTTTTTAGCCTAGCCACTTCCTCTGGTAGCCGTTTCCACTCGGGCGCCACATTGAGGCAAAGTAATGTGCTCGCGGCCATTTGATATCTACCCTGGTTCTCGTACATATGCGATTTGCCAAATATTGGAAACAGGGAGCCAAAGTACTGAAGGCCATCTTCCACATTGTAAAATATACAGATTGAACCAAGGACCATTCTTTTTTTTTACAATCTACATTAACATACGCAACAAAATAAGTCTTCACCATATTTTCTATGACGGTAGTTTATTTTTGTTGAAATCCAGGTCAGCTGGTCTCCATCAGAAGACGTCGATGTATCTAAAGAGTGTCTTTTATTAAGAAGCCAAGGAAAGGGGAAAATATGCTAGCTTTGAGTTGACTGTCTGGCTGTTTTTGGACTGTCTGTCCGTCCGTGCGTCCGTCCAGTTTACATCACAGAAAATAAAAAAAATATTTTTAAAAAATCTGTTTTCATGATATTTTAGTTCTTGCTTCTGGAAGCGAACAGTTTAATTTTTAAAATTAAATATGCAAGCAGTTTTTAGAATAATAACCTATTGGGGGGGAGCATGAGATCGAATCCCGACTTGAGCAGAATTTTAATTGTTTTTAAACTACTTCTGTAAAGACAACACGAGAATCTTCTCACAGATATCCCCCCTCCCCAAACTGGTCCCCAAAAGTTGATAGAAACATGATCGTAGTGCTGTAAAAAAAAGAAAATGAAAAAAAAAATAATCACAACAAATGTATAGCTATAAGGCGAAATCCAAAACAGAAGCGGAGATATTCATTTCGTAAGGTACAAAATTTATTATATAGTGGTTCATGCAGTGGTGTGCTTTCTCTGTACACGGTGGGCTAAGTTAGTCCCGAAAAGTCTCAAATAATAAAAAATTTTGTTTCAGGGGCCCGGGTAAGATGAAAAGTTTTTTGTCGTCTGACTACCACATTGAGATACAAAAACAAACTAGACAATCTTATTTCTTCTTCAAGGCAAAAAAATGTTTTAATAAAGATAGGAAATCTTATTATTAATATTAAGTTATTCTAGTGTAACACCTATTCCGGCCTCGTGGGAAGGCTAGGGTTCCGGGGCACACAATTTAAGAAACACTGAGCTATTCCATTTGATTTTTAAGTATGTTTTCAAGTGAAAAAACAATAAGGTCGAATGATTCTTTGTAAATGTGTAACTTGAGACAATCTAAACTAGTGCATGTTTGAAACGTTCCTTTATCGAATGGGGCCGCTCTTTCGCACAGATTGTCCCTGTAATCTTATTTTGTACAAAACTCATATTTCTTTCTCCCACACGCATTCTGGGATCAAGCTGAAATTTTGCAATTTTTTTTTTGATAAATTTTTTTTTGCTTTTCTGATAAGAAGAGAATCAATTTAAAAAAACTAATTTATTAACTATTGGGAAAGAATTATTTTGTTTGGTATCTCAAAGAATGGAAAGAAATTGTACTTAAGGGACGTGATGGTATTAGCTGAATTAGTCCCCTTTAAAGGTCGTCGTCTGAGGCTTAGTAGACAAAAACAAGAAAAAAAAAAAGAGATAACTCTATATTACTCCATGTTTATATGCTCTTCACTAGCAGAGTGGTTACCCTTCAGAAGTCTGAGAAGGCTTTAGCCCAAGAACTCGAATTCAGGTAGTTGACTAAAAAAAATACATTTAAAAAGCGATCACCCAGATACCATGTTCTTTCTCCCTCACCCTTTCCAACTGGTCCGAATGAAAGTATCATTGCGCACTGTTTGTTTGTTTGTTTTACATGTTTCGGATGTTCCTTCAGAGTTGAAGATAGTTACTTCCTAGTCCAAACCTCCCGCAGGACGACGGGGGATGGGAGCGGGCAGGGTTTGAACCCGGGACCATCGATAAATCGAAGCGACAGTCCAGCGTGCAAACCGCTCGACCAGGCAGCCATCCAGCACTGAGAAAGCTAAAAGCATGAAATAGCGCTAAACAAAAACATAATTGTTAAAAAATTTTTCTAATCTCACAGATTTATTATTGTTTGTCTAGATCAGTGATGCCCAACATTGCTCGGCCGGCGGGCCATTTTATTTTCCGACACTCGTGTCGCGGGCCACATCATCGAATAGATAAAAAAAAATGAAACAGAGAATAAGCCATTATAAGTAATTTTATTAGAAACCCGTAGCACTACTTGGCGTACGTCTTCAGGTAATTAGATAGGTCTCATCCGTTTTATTACTGAAAGGTTTGTCTACTCAAGTTTTGTAAACATTGTGATCAGCCTTAACACCTAATTTCGGAAATTGGAAAAGTTTCTTCATACAACACGGCGAAGAAATCAACTGTCTGCATCGCTCTACATTTCTCAATAACGGATGCCTTGTTTTGTAAGTCAATTAGTTCCAGTTACAGATCTGTCGGAACAATCCTCAGTGGCAATAGAAAACATTTCAAAATCTGCTGCTCTGCCCTTTTAGTTTTGAATGGAAATGTGTACCCATATAGTCCACTCGTTATGCAATGCTTTAACATTTTTTTTTCCTAAAGACGAATTCTTTCTTCACTGCTAGAAAGCACATTTCTCATAATTTGAGCAACAACTTAACCTTATGATGAACTCATTTTCTTATCTCTTTTTTCTCGTCAATTGCTCAACTCACTCAACTAGGCGTAACTTCGCTATCCTTGTCTTTGCGCCTCAAACCAGCTATGCTTTCAGATTTTTGCTTTAAAAATGACTTTGTTATATTTTTTTAAAACAGACACATTTTCTGTACAAATTATGCTGGCTTTTTATCATGTTCCACAAAAGCAAAGATGGATCACATTTTCCGGATGTTTCTACATTCAGAATCTAGTTTTCGTTTCTACAGTTCTAGCATTAATCAACAAATATTAAATGGTACTATCTTTCTCTTTGATAAAAAAAAGAACGTTACCATAAATAATGCAGAATGATGCCCTGTAATACACACAAGATGTTAAGAACACGACTAGCTCAAGACATAGTCCAAGAATCTAAAACAACTGCCAACACTTGTCACCAAAAAAAAATATATATATCTCGCGTTCATTAAAAAATAATATGAATTTTTTTTTTTTTTTTTTTTTTCATTTTGTGCCGATGTATACGTGGAACGAATGGAACCACGTCGCGGGCCGGATTTGGGCATCACTGGTCTAAATTTATTACAAATGTAATTATATGACTGATCTATAGTAATTGATTCACGAACTATAAGCTTTTTTTTAGTATGCTTTTATTTTAATGCCTTTGAAAGTGTATGAGGCAAATACTGTCGCTATTTAACTATTTCCCTCCTAACTGACGATACCATCGTTGATTTCACTAGAATGTGGTAAATAATTACGGAGAGAAAGAGTTAATGTCTTTCTTCAAAGAGATTGATACTTGCCAAGGTAGCAGCGGATTAAAAAAGTGAATGTTATTATTCTTTTACTTTCATTACAATCGTCTATAAATAGGTGAGGTAGATTTTGCATACATTACACTCATCTCCTCATATGTCATGTGTGATTGTAGTCCTATCAATTACAGACTATAGCTCAAAAGCAAAAAGCTAAATCTCCAACCGGCTATTCTCATCCTTAGCCAATTAGGTACAGCACAATAAAGCATTTGTTTCACGGTTTGCTTTCTCTACGCTTGCGTGGCAGTCATGGGCGCCCGCAGGATTTTTTCCAGGGGGGTGCAAATTTCCGTCTACGGAGAATAATAAAGAAAGGAACTGGTTCCCCCCCTTCCCCATATACGACAATAAGTGACCTTTAAATATTTGTTTCAAATTAAATATTTGACATTTGAACAAACAATTTACTTTACGCGTTGATAAGCTTATCCGTTCTGTCTATGCCTACCTACGGTCGATCTAACAGAAAATGTTAACAACGAATTGAAATTAACATCCGCCAAACAAATCATCTCAAAATTGTGACTGGGTTCTTATTTCTCACTCCATAGTGTCTCCATAGGGCCGTTATCTTCAGCTTCAATGATCAGGTCATATCCGAGCATGTTTGACTCAGTTTGACGACGGAGTCAACAAAAAGCTAGCTATAGCATTCATAATACTCTCCCGACTTGACTACTGCAACACCTTGCTAGCAGGTATATCTGATGACAAAATAGCAAGCTGCAGCAAATTCTGAATAACGCCGCACGAATAGCCCATCGGAAAACAAGACTAGATTCTGCTTTTCTAAAAGCGAAAATCTAATTTTTTAAATCACTTATGCAAGCAGTTTTTTCATAAAATACAACACTTTTACAATATTCACTATAAATAGTAACAAACACGGGAGGCTCTTTAGTAAGGGAGGTAATTAGTTACTATATTTTCAACACATTTATGGAATGGTTTTAGACTTTTTGTAGAAAATTATTTTTTTTTACATTTGTGTCGCTACGCTACTTAAATTTTATCATACAAGCTATAACACCTATCCAAAAATAATGTTTCTTTTTTTTAAAGAGGCTTAAATCTATTGAATATGCAAATAAGTGGAACATAATTTAAAACAACAATTAATAAGTAGGTATTCATATTATCATGTGAACTACTAGTTGCACACCGTCCTTTATACCTGAAAATAACTTAAAAAAAAGGACATTTTTTTTTAGAGATTGACCCTTACAGACAATTAGATCAATAAGATATTCATTATAAGATATCAATTATGGCCAGGTTCACATTTGACTCCACATTCACTTTCACATATCCTTTGGTCTACTGGACCACATAAGAACTATCAACCTTCTTTTTCCATTTTTCTCTGAAAGAATTTGATTATGATGTTCTTTCCGAAAATATTGATACCTGTCTTTTTACCTGCATGGGTGGACCACTTCGGGGACCGATAATGAGTTTGCGTTTTCTCACAAACTGTCTTTGTAATCTTGTTATGTTTGTAATGTTATCACAGTGCCTTGAGCCTACATCAAGTTTGTTAACAGCGCTCTATAAATAAAACTGTATTATTATTAAGAGCTTTCTTGTATAGTCTGCAATCGTAAACTGGTGGACGTTTTTAACCTGCTATCAAGAACTAAAACCGACCTTAACTCCGCATAACAGAAATACATTTACACATATGACTGCAGTCCTCATTCTTGTTCAAAGAAGCTTTCACATTTATCGTATTGAAATAAAATCAGCAAAGATTTCTTCTTCAAGTCAAAGAAAAAAATATTTCTCCCATTCTAGGCCCTAACTAAATATAATAAGTATAA
>JADKLZ010000728.1:5260614-5278885 GCA_021533235.1 Biomphalaria straminea | reverse complement strand
AGAGAGAGAGAGAGAGAGAGAGAGAGAGAGAGAGAGAGAGAGAGAGAATGAAAAATTAATGACCAATAGCGAGTAAGTGGGGGGGAGGTCAGAAAAAAATAAGAGATAGAGAGAGAGAGAGAGAGAAAGAGAGAGGAGAAAGAGAAAGAGAGAGAGAGAGAAGAGCGATAGAAAGGAGAGAGAGAGAAACAAAGAATAAAGGAGAGCTAGAGAAGCGTGGATGTATTATATATAATGAAGAGATACGATTCGAACAGCCATAATGCGATATAAAGAACATTTCTATTAGATAGAGTGAAGTTACTGTCAGTAAGAGATATTTATAGCTCAACATGTAATAAATGGCAATAAGAGATATTTATAGCTCAACATGTAATAAATGGCAATAAGAGATATTTATAGCTCAACATGTAATAAATGGCAGTAAGAGATATTTATAGCTCAACATGTAATAAATGGCAGCCCATCTGCTTTTCTTTACCTATCTCTTAGAAAGTTGGACCCTTGGGGCACCACACAAGATCTGTTGACCATCTTCCTCCATTTCACTGTCTTATGCTTTGGATAGGACCTCTTTCAATGGCAGACCTGTTTATTCTTTTTTCACTTTGTAAATATAAAGATATATCAACTATAACTAGAGCTGCCCCTTTATTCTCTTCCTGAAGGAAATTTAATTAAGTTATTTTGTGTGTGCGTGTGTGTGGGTGATTAAGTGGTTGATTCCCATTTGCCACCATTTCCTTTCTGGTTATCTTTTTTTTTAGAAAATCATTTCAAATGTTGCATTAACTTTCTTTGACTTTTGACCTTTATTATTGACGCAATACTTTTTTTTTTAAATAACTTATCAGCTACCAATTGACCATGTGGTTGCCCCCCCCCTTCCAAAAAATAAAAATATATATATATTTTTTTTTTAATTTAAGCGGCTGAGATTTTTTAAGCGGTAAAGTATTTGAAATCTGGCCATTTCTGGCTATAAAGTGTTATGTAATTACCGAAAGGAAACAGAAGGCTAGAATGTCGCAAGATCAAATCAACGCCAATATCCAACCCAGTAAAGTGTAATAAACCGAAATAAAATTGTACGGTCAATAGTAAAAATCTTTTAATGATTTACGTTTTGATATTGGCCGATTTCAGAAATTATTGAACCGATTCATTTTTAGTTGTTTATTTTTCAGAAATTACCTGCTTTGTTGGCTAAATTGTTGTTGATTTTATGATGACTTTGTTGATTATTTTATGATGATGATTGCATGATGACATTGTTGATGTTTGTGTGATGCCAATATTGATTATTGTATGATAACACAGTGGCGTAGCATCCATGGCGCGAAGGGGCTCAATGAACCCAGGCCCACGACCATTTGGGGCCCACTGCGCTTGGGCCCATGACTCTTGATTTGTTGAGAACTTACGAATGATGCCAAAATGAAAAAATAAATTCACTTTTGTAAAAAAAAAACGATAAAAATATAATTTTAAAAAGCTCTTTCAAAATTTCCATAACGTTGTACCAAAAGTAATATAAACTTCAAAACTAGTGTTTGAAGCTTTAATGTAATGATTTCCTTTCTATTTAGTTTTGTAAATTGTAATGGTGGCTAACCCTAATCGTTCTTTCGAGGTGACAATCATTTCCATATCGTTCCATTCTTTTTCTCCTTGTCTGTTCATAAAACCATCGGTAGTATTACAGAAATGTGGTGCGAAGTGGGGAGACTTTGGTTATGAAGTAGGGATAGTCCTAATTGTCACTAATTAAAATTTGGATACAGCTTCAAACTATTCAATTTTCTCAAAGCTTAATAGGTTTATATTTTGTTTTGTATTTAAAATACGTAATTTCACATCTATGTATTGTAGAAAAGTGCTAGTAATTTTCTAATCTTAGAGTTCAGGTTGATCTGTCAGCTGATTTTGTTGTTGACCACTATATCTGCGACTATGAAAAATTAGTCTGAGATTTAGATAACTAAATTGATCATGGAATTGTGTCTTTCTCTGACCAATGCTTAATATTTGGTTGAAACTTGGTTCATTGCTCTAAAAGAAATTTATAATAATAATAGGCTTGTCTTCGAGTCCGAAGATTAGTGAGGAATACAGTGTTTCCCGTGGCTGTGCAGTCCCAGCTGTGACCTACATATTTTGCCACATCCAGGGCAAGCAAAACCATTGTCCGCAGGTGGTCGGTTTAGGTTTTCTTTTCGTCGTCTGCGTTTGTCCTCGGCGGCAGATTTTCTTCTGGTCTCAAATGTGTATCCCGCGGCCTTTGTGAGTGACCTCCAGCTGTCTCGTTCCGACGCCGCATGCAGCCAGGTGCTCTCCTCTATGTCAGCCAAGGAAAGTTGACGCCTAAGCTGGTCTTTGAAGCGTTTCCGTGGGGCGCCTCTGTTACGTCGACCACCTTTTAGCTCACCAAAAAAAACTGCCTTTGGCATACGTTCGTCTCCCATACGGGATACGTGCCCTGCCCATAGTAGCTGTCGGATCATAAGAAGTCCCTCTATACTGTCTATACCGGCGTTCGCAAGGACATCGCTGTTTGTAGTGCGGTCTTGCCATCGTATGTCCATGATGGAGCGCAAGCACCTTTGGTGAAAGCGCTCAAGGAGTCTTAGCTGTTTTCTATATAGTGTCCATGTCTCAGAGCCATATAGAAGGGTTGAGAGAACCACCGCCTGGTAGACATTTATTTTTGTAGGTAGGCGGAGCGATTTGTTCTTCCAAACTCTCGCCTGAAGGCGTCCAAAAGCGCTACTGGCCCTGGCCAGACGGTTATCAACTTCCCTTGAAAGTGAGGCGTCATTTGACACTATGCTACCAAGATATGTGAAGTGGTCTACCACGTTAAGGGGATGCCCGTTTACTGTAATCCTTGGGGCTGAGTATGTTTCATTGGGTGACTTCTGGAACATGACTTCTGTTTTCCCGAGGTTTATAGATAGACCGAAAGAGGCGGCAGCGTAGGCAAATTCGTTTACCGCGTTCTGGAGGTCATTTTCATTGTGAGCTAGCAGGGCGCAATCATCGGCATAGAGAAGCTCCGTTATGACCATCTCCTTTGTTTTTGTGTGGGATAGTAGACGTCGGAGATTAAACACGCTGCCGTCACAACGAAACCGGATGAAATTTAACGCCATATATATTTATACAAAAACCTTCGAAAATTACCATGAATTGAATATTCAAATTTGACAGGAAATCAAAGCCCAACAGATTCAAAACGAGATAATAGATCGGTTGGGTAGTGCAGTTCTGGAAAAAATACCTGTACCACAAGATATCAATTCTGTACCATTAGTCTCCTTCATTTGTGGCAGCGCCATGGACCAATAAAAAGTTGATATCAAATTTGTATTTTTTTTGATACTGTTTAGTGACCTACGTTGACAGAACATCCAACGAAATAACAATTAGATAGTCATTTCTATGTTTTCATATAGGCTTTGTGAGAATCAAACGTCAGCAGAATTGGCTGAACAAATGCTCCAAGTAATAAAAAACCAAACATTTATCCTTAAATAAAACTACTAGGCTAAAGCTATGAAGGTGTTTCCAATATGATTGGATAATTGAATGATTTCTGGGCATTGTTTCATGACAAACTAAAATACTAGTTTCTTATTTGGCTACTGAGAATGCCAGAGAAATGCTCAGTAAAGAAATATTCAATCAATTTAATGTTAAGTAACGGACTTAGAACTAGATACTATTTGTATCAATGTTTCAAAGTTTTACACCTAGAAGTGTTTTAGGAATGTCAATGTGTAGAATGGGAACTAGAACACGTAAAATATTTCTTTATATATCTGAAAATCCGTTAACTCGTTTCATTATGTTTAAAAATTGTTCCAACATTGACTTTTAATTCGTGTTGGAGTTTTGAGAATATCAAACATAATAAGATTCTTAAAAAGCTACTCTACTTGTATTGGAATATCTTTTGGTCAATATACCGATACATTCAGATTACTCAATTGTTTTGTCAGACATTGTATTCGTTTTATTGGGAGAGGGGCCCACCAATTTATTTTTTAACCCGGGACCACGGGTATCATGCTACGCCACTGTGATGACATTGTTAATGATCTTATTGATTGTCTTGGTGTTAATCTTGACGATGACCCAACTGTTGATGTTCTTGTTGATGACTTACTGTTGATGTTCTTCTTGATGATCTTATTGATGATGTGGATGTTCTTGTTGATGACCTTACTGTTGATGTGGATGTTCTTGTTGATGATCTTATTGATGATGTTGATGTTCTTGTTGCTGAACTTACTGTTAATGCCGATGTTCTTGTTGATGACCTTATTGTTGATGTTGGTGTTCTTAACTTCTTGTCGATACCAATTTGATGACTTCGTTGGTGGTTTTAGTAGAATCATATGTTGATCTTTTTATGACTTTGTTGTTCATCTTGTCTTTGGTTTCTTTGAAATAATTCCTCTATTTAATTTGCAAATTCTTCATCTGCAAAACATGGGCAGAACCTGAAACCTGGACACTAATGATTTTCCTAGAAATTTGACAGTTTGTGTAAATCATTGGGGAAACAATTACTAGCGAGCACTGCAAAAACTCTATTTTCACCTATATAATTTTTTAAATATAATAATCTAAAAATTAAATTTGGCTTTACCGCTCAGCCACCGCGCCTCCAGGGTGAGGGTGAAAAATTGTTTTTTTTTTAATATTTATCTTTCATTAATTCAGGGCCGGCCTTAGGAAGGCAACTAAATGTTATTGTTGGAGTACTCAATGTTTTTTTTTTATTAATTGCACATTTTTTTTCACAGTTTATTTTGTATTTCTTTATTTCACTTGCGGCCGCTAATTCACTTCGCTAAGGGGCCTCAAATTAGCTAAGGCTCTGCTGAGTTATTTAGACCAAAAAAATATTTTAATAAAGGTTATACAGCTCCATTAAGATGAGATTGTCTTTTAAAAAAAAATATACTTTTGGTTGATCTTGATTGTGAGAATATTGATGATCTTGTTGATTAATTTGAGGTTGTTTATGGGTTCATGGGTAATCCTTTTCGTAAAGTCATTTGTAATCTTGGTACTAATAATATCAGGTTATCTTAATAGGGCTTTTTGAATCGTGTGTGAGTTATGTTCTTGTGGCTAAATTTTTACATAAATAAAAATAACTTCTTTAAAAAATGAAATCTAGATATATACAAAAAAAAATTGGAACTACTCTCTACAATCAGAGACCAGAATCGATTTCAGAATCAACCCCGGACCAGTCATTACTTGTGACAAGTAAGTTTTTGAAGCCAACCAGTAATGGACATTAAGTCTGCGAAATCATAACAAACCCGCCCCTTCTCTCACATGCTATACCCCCCCCCCTTTTTTTTTTCTATAACCTAAATTTAAAAAAAAAACAAGGCGGTGTAGTGCGAACTTCTATCTCGTGCTATATCACGTGATGGGGTAGTGTGAAAATAAATTTTGACAACAGGGGGCTTTATGGAGGAGGAAGCGAGAGAGATTAGGGGGGGGGGGAGTGGAAGATTATGTGTGAGCATTTATATTAGTGTGTTTGAGAGTCTGTGTCGTATACCAATGTTTGTAGTTAAAGAGGTAGAGATGTTCCCGCATACCCCGCGCGAGCGGTCTGGAAGTGTATATTTAGGGGCCAACAGAAAACAATCTCCAGTGCCGAATTCCCAAGGGAAGTAACAATTTCGTATCAATAATGTATCAGAAACTGTTAGCGTTCAGCGAGAGTTTCTGTTCGTTCAACTCATTCCATTTTTGTGGTATTCAATAATGCACGCAAGCTATCAGCTAATGCAAAACGAGACTTTGAGTCACGTGGGTTGGGCTCTTCCAATGGAGTCTCTCCGTTCCTTCAATCTATTGACTCACCAATTTATCAAACAGTTTATCAAACTGTTCATTCTGCATTGACCCCAATGTATTTTGTGGGTATTCAGCGATTTTTGGTTTAAAAATGGATGTAATCCATTTGACACACATTTCCCCAATATTGTAAAGTGAACCAAGTTTGTTTTTGTTTTTTTTACAAAGATTTTATCAACTCACTCTGTCAGTCTGTCTGTCTTGTAAAAAGCTTATATACATTATATTTCTCCTACACCCATTCTCTGATCAAGTTGAAACTTGGCCCAAATATTGACGATATTGGCAATAAATGAATTGATTTTTTAAAAAATCAATTAGTCATTTAACAACTGGTAATTAATTATTTAGTTTTATACCGACAAGGAAAATGAATTCTTCATATTCACAGGTATCCCTATATATATAGGGTTTGGTCCCCCTATATCATTGATGATATTTTTCCCACACCCATTTTGGATCAAATTGAAATTTTAAACAATTAATGTACCTTTAAAAAGACGTATTTATGTTTAAAAAAAAACCAATTAGTCAATTAATCATAGGTAATTAATTATTTTGTTTAATATCAAATAAAAGAAATGACGTCTATATTATTGAGATATAGATTTAAATGCGGAGTTCTTCCCCTTAGCCTAGCTTTGTTTTTTAGAAAATGATTTTTGTTTGTATTTTGTTTGTTTGTTGCTGTTTTTTTTTTTCTTATACAGATGACGAACTATGGCTCGCAGTTTTATTTGGGGATTACTCAAAAGCAATGCAAAAAATTTCATTAATAAAATTAATTTTAAACAAGATTACAAAGAGAGTTTGTGTGATACACAAACTCAGAGGCGGCCCCCGTCGGAGTCGGATCCCTGTCAGATCCGCGTATTCGCAAGATGTTTTGGATGTTCCTTCTAAGTCCCTGGCTCAATTCCTGTATGCTCCCATCCTTAAACTATCGCAATATTTCTGAAAGAACAGTAAAGGTTAAATCATATTTTCAAAAGCCTTTAGTGTTTTTTTCTAACCTAGACGGACAGACCAACCAACAGACAAAACGCACAAAAATATGCTTGTTTCATTCTATTGGGGGCAATAAACAATTATTTTTTTTTTAAATATGATTTTTTTTAAAAATTAAGAAATTAGTTTAGAATCATGTCATTTCCGGGCTTTACGCTAGTACACGAAAGCCGCTGCTAAAAGTTCATTTTAAAAAATGTGCGTGATATCTGCCTGTAGTGAGCATTTCTTATAGTAACATTTCCTCCCTTACATTTACGTAATTGTTTTAGAATTGGTGTTTTGTTATTAAGAAATTTTATAAATTAAACGGTTTGCTTTTAGAAAACTAAAAGTAGCCGTTGCACCTAAACTTTTCAAGCCGCATTTAATGGTGAAAAAATATTTTTCGTATCTCTTCTAGTTTTGGCGCCCTGAGTGTGACAGACGGAGAGACGGACAGACGGACATTTTGCACAAACCTAATAGCGGCTTTTTCCCCTTACGGGGGCCGCTAAAAATCATACGCCAAATAAAACCGGCCTATAAAATAATAAGAATTATATATTCAAGTCATTTATGTGAGCATAGCCGCGTTCAGTCGTCGTGACACGATATAAGAATATATCGTCAGAACTGTGCACTGCACCGACGCTTGTGATGCGCATCAATGCACTGAGAGAACAGGAACACTGTGCATCCAGAGAAACAGCTTCATGTGCATCCAGAGAAACAGCTTCATGTGCATCCAGAGAAACAGCTTCATATTCCTATAATAGGCGCATCGTAGTGTAAATGTGGAATGGTGCGAACCAAAAATTGAGGAATAGAAACTAAATAGTGTTTATAGTGTTAATGGAACGTATTCACCAATCGTAAGCAAACAACTTTTAGCCACGTGATTCTCTATCTCTTCAATACAAATTACGCAATCCCTAAAGTCTGTCACGTGATACTTTTTTAAAAATGTTTTATCAATAAAATGGCTAAATGTTGTTTGTTTACGATTGGTGAATGAGGCCCATTAAGATTAAATTATGTATAAACTATAATTTTGTTGTTTTGGTGTTAGTGAATCGCTAAAGAGTCTCATCACATATTAAGTTGTAACAGTACCACTGCGTTCCGTGGGGGAACCATGGCCGTCCGCATGGACACCGCTGTGGAACGGCGCAATGGATGTGGACTGGTTAGCAAGCCTTTCTTCCCCACCTTTACCCAGAGCAAGAATCCTGGTTAAGCGAATGTTTAGAGAAAGCGATGGGAAGACAACATTAAAGAATGAACGAGCCTGCCATTTAAAGAGGTTCTAACTAAGACAAAATACAGAGAGGAATGGAGAAAGACGGTCCACAAAACTTGCTTGGTGTTCCGACGGTCCAACAGACTAAGGGATAGGTACAAATAGGGTAAAAATAGATCTACTAGAGTAACTATATTCCATATTCCAATGATAGGATTTTGATCTAGTGTTAGAAAACGATTCGCAAAATATTCCTGAACATTTAATTTTTTTCAATTCTTCAATGAATGCGGAAATACCCGATGACGTATATCCGTTCAAGATAAATATTTTCCGAACAATATACAACAACAGTCCAATTTCTAAAAAAAAATCGTTAGAGCAGTTTTCGTGATCCGTGTTCAGGTTCCGCACAGAAGGTTTATCCCACCCAGAAGTTTCCACGAAGCTACGAGTTGAATAGAGGTATTGTAAAAATATTTTGCAAGTTTAATTAAAAAAAAAACAACAACAAGAGGATTCACTTATAGCATTCTACAAAAAAAATGATGAAATGGGATTAACAAGGACGATTTTTGTTTAGGAGATCGAAAAGTGACAGACAGATAGACGGACAGACAGACAGACCACACAAAACTAAGAGCGTTTTTTCCCCCTTTTGGAGACAAATGAAAAAAGGGAAAATAAAATGTCTGGCCTTAGCGTTTTCTTCATTATCGCTCCGATTATTTTTTTTTTTTTCATTTCATGTTTATTTGTCTATCGGTTGGTTGCGTTTTCAAGTCTCGCGATCAAGTCTCTGGGATCAAACGTAACGTTAGAACACGAGAATTGAATTAAATGCAATACCGTTTAAAACTCCCAGACTAGAACAATCAATGGTAGGGAGTGAACCACTAAGGGGGGGGGGTGAATGGGAAGGAGGGATAAAGAGATCAAGGGTAAGGTGGGGGGTGGGGTCACGTAAGGTGGGGGGTGATTAATTTTGTGGTTGTTGGTGTCTGCCACGTCAGTTGAATGGAAGAGAATTAAAAGTGTGTGTTAGAGTCAGAAAACTATAGAGGGAAACGAAAGAAAGTAGTGAGAGAGACAGAGAAAGAGGGAGAGTGAGAGACAGAAAGAAGGAGTGAGAGAGAGTGAGTGAGTGAGAAAGGGGGTTTTCGTGGATAGAATGGGGTTAAGATTGATTGAGTGACTTACAAAGAGCTAAGAGTAGTGGGGAATTAAAACAGAACTGTTGGTCAAATATTGAGTTTAGATTGAATAGAACAGAGCGATAGTAAAAGTAAGATAGAAAAAGAAAACACCTGAATAGATAAATAAAATAGTGATAGAAGAGAAAACAGAAAAACGAAAGACAAACAACAACAGAAATAACATCAAGGAAAACAATTGAAGTAAAAAAAATAAACGCCATGTTGTCAATAAGTCTTTTTTTTTTATTATTTTCCTTTAATGGATTGTAGATAACAAATATAGATTTGACCAACAGATGGACTGGAGGAGTACTGAGGCAAAGGATGGACCCAGACAAAAGTTTGACTTGACGACAGAAAAGCTAGGCAACATGTAGACCAGGGCCGGTCTTAGGCCACTGCAACCAATGCGGTCGCAGTGGGCCCCGCGCGTTCATAGGCCCCGCGCAAACTCAGGGTGTAATTATTAAATTGCAAAATATATACGAAAAACTCCTGGAAATCTGAATTTATTAAAATCTCCTGAAAACTCCAACAAATCTTCAGAAAAATAGACAAAAAAGTCATTTGTGGTTGTCATTCATTGCGGAAAACGCCAATCCTACGCTCGATAAAAAAAAAGGTATTATCAGCTTTCATGTAATAAAATGTAATAATCTGGTGAATTTATACCTTAATCGGAAGTTCCAATATTTTTTTTTACTTTTATTGGCTTTGGCATATATATATATGCCATTGGTTATAAAGTCATAAAAAAAAAATACAGATCGCAATTTTTAAATTATTTAAGTCAATTTTTTTCTTATACAAAATCTTAATTTTCACTTGTTATCCTTATTAACACACAGACTAGGCCCCGTGCAATCAGTTTCGCATGGGGCCCCGGAATTGGTAGGACCGGCCTTGATGTAGACAAAAGGAGTAAAGAGCATGAGACAACAGATGGATTTTGGCAACCGTTTTACTGGGCAACAGTTTGACTGGGCAAAAGACAAACTAGGCAACAGGTAGACTGGAGGAGTACAGAGTAAGAGAAAACAGATGTCAAGTTCTTCAAGTTGGTAATATCGTATGGTGCAGTTTGAAGTGCGCTTGGATAGAGAGAGTCGTTACAATATCTACAGAGATAGAGAGAGAGAGAGAGAGAGAGAGAGAGAGAGGGAAAGAGAAGACATCTAAGAATTTGATTGACAGTCCTTAACAAAAAAATCTTACTCATGTTGTGTTCCACCTTTCTCGTGCTTGGGAAAACATTTCTGACACGCATGTCATAATCCGCATCATCACTAAAAAAAAGTAATAAAAAATAAATACTTATAAAAAAAGAAACTTAGAGTGTAATTGTATCAATTAGTTTGAATCATAATGTAATCTTATGCATGATTGACCTCTGTGGCATTTTACATCTCGTGAGACGATCTTTTCCCTTTGCAACGTCTTGTATGGCTAAAGAGGCCAATCCTTGATACACAGCTGCGGTTGCAGGTTGGACATATAAAATCACCTGGCGGAGCTGCATTTTCAGCCTTCTTTCTGCTTCTGTTGTGTATGGCATCTGCAATCCGAGACCCTTCTCTTATGCTCTCTTTCCATGTGGATCTATCCAGTGCTACTTTTTCCCAGCTGCTAGTGCATGATTGACCTGGACATAATAAATCTGTACGATTAGAAATATTCTTACCGTTTTTATTTAGCATTAAACTTTCTCAATGCGCTATGATCCTGTCCCTTGTCTGTACCGGTTGCGAAAGGGGGGGGGGGGGGAAGGAAATAAGGGGATGACGTGCTGAATTTTTACATGATCGTTTTTTTTTTAAATGCATAAAAATGTTCACCCATGGCTCGATATTCATCAAGGGGACTAACTCAGCTTATACCACCACATCTGTCAAGTACTATTTCTTTCACTTGTTGAAAATATCAAGCAAAATAATTAATAACCAAATAGTTAATTAACTAAATGGTTAATTTTATTAAAACTGATTCTTATGTTTAAAAAAAATAGTAATTGTGCAAAACTTCAGTTGAATCCTATATTGGTTGTGGTAGAACTAACCTAGCCTATACAAACTTTTGTACCGTTCAGACAGACAGAGTGAATTGATATAAGCTTTGGTTGACCACTGGTCTGGGTCTTTGCCACCCCAATAAGCGCTGTGGACACAAGATTCGTGGGTCCGCATAGCACCACCACCCGGGCCGGATATGGCCCGCGGGTTGTAGTTCTCAGCATCACAAATGTTACTAGATACTAGCCCACTCGGCGTGCATCAGAAACCACACGGCTAACTGGGTGAGATCGAGTTTCAAATCCCAGCGGACACTAGTACATTTTTAATTCGAATTTTAACTCGAGCTGAGTTGAGTTTGCTGAGCACTTAAGAGGAACCACGAAATACGTTGACCAGATCCCCCCCCCCTGCACCACATATTTACAAAGATTGACCCAGAGCGCGATGAGCATGGTGGAGTAGTTTGGAGACGCTTGCAACTATACTAACATAGAACGGTAATGTTAGTACTTCGTAGTGTAGTACTAAATTTACCCGTCAACCATAGACATACATAAATATAGACTGGAAAAAGGAAGTAACTTTATGTAACTTGAAAACATGTATATCTATTGTATTCGGATTTCCGAATTATGACAAATTTAAAAATTGCATGATCTTCAGGCTTAGAGATTAAACAAAACTCATAGACATAATTAAAGTACACACAAACGCAATTCACAAATTTTCATTTCATAAAGCTCTCTTATTGGCCAGTCTATATTTATTTATGTCTATGCCGTCAACTTTTTAATTGACCTAACTATTAAAAGTGGTTGAAGAAGTGGTAAGCATTTAGATGTCAAAATACAAATCCACTTTACAAGTCCTTCTCAGTAGCGTAGCTAGGGTGGAGGGGGAGGAGGGGGGAGAATTTGAAAATTTGAGGGGGGCCCCTAAATGAGTGTTTTTTTACATTAAAAAATTAAGTAGTACGCAAAATGCAGGGGCCCCCAAAGAGGTAAATCCCTCGGGCCCCTAAACGATGGAAAATTTGTAGCTACGCCCCTGGTCCTTCTATTAGCATACATTCTCTTCATGTTTGGAAACTGGCTGGGTGGTAATTGAGCCAGGAACCAACGATAAATCCGAACTACAGTCTAGTGCGGAAACATCAAGATAAGGCAGGTTTATACCCTGCTCGCCATCCTCCGTCGTCCAGCGAGAAGTTAAATATTTTCAACTTTGAAGGAACATCCGAAACATCTTGCGAATAGGCGGATCTGATAGGGATCCGACTCCGACGGGGGCCGCCTGTGAGTTTGTGTATCACACAAACTCTCATTGTAATCTTGTTTTTTTTTTTCGTTTTGACATGAAGTTCATGAAACTGTCCGACACGTCGAATCCAGTCGAATCTCAGCATTTTCTTCTTCGCTTTGAGCAAACGTTTCATGGGGCCTACAGCATACACGTCGAATACAGTCGAATCTCAGCAGCTTCTTCTTCGCTTTGAGCAAACGTTTCATGGGGCCTACAGCATACACGTCGAATCCAGTCGAATCTCAGCAGCTTCTTCTTCGCTTTGCGCAAAGCTTTCGTTGGGCCTAAAGCATACAAGTCGAATCCAGTCAAATCTCAGCAGCTTTTTCTTCGCTTTAAGCAAACGTTTCGTGGGGCCCAGTGGCGTCTCTAGGTTGGTGCAGGGGAGGGTGCGAGGGTGCGGTCCGCACCGGATGACACCCGATAGGGGGGTGACACCCAAGTGTAAAAAGGCACTTTTCCAAAAAAAAATATTTAAAAATTTTAAAAAAATAAAAAAAAGAGCAACTTTAAAATGTGACAGATGCAAAATCATAAAGCTTAGAAATGGTTGAATAAAATTTATCTAAAGGGGGAAAACATCAATAGCAAGATATTTCCATATCACAAATAGTGGACATGTCCACAGCGAGAAACTCGAGAGAAGACTGAAGAACATTTTCAGGCTTTCAAATTAGGAACATTTTGGGAGCAGGACTTTAGCTTCAACAAATTGACAGGGACGTCACTGCTATGATTGACGTATAGATGGGAAAACACAGGAACATCTTGTATTATAGATTGCTTACTATCGTATTGTTTCTAGCAAAGAAAAAGTTGGTATATGGTGGGGAATTGAAGAAGACTTTTCACTGAATAATGAAATTTTTTTCTTGGGATTGTGGAAATGTTATCCAAATATGAGCCAATGCTGTATTAATAACTTATACGATCGCAAGTCAGCGATGAAAAAAAAAATAAAATTAATGAAAGTTACTTTCCAATCATGTACCAAAAATATATATAAATGTTTTAGTAAACCATTTAATGGATTTACTTATCAGAGATGAGAGACATAAAAGCTGCAAGGTACTCTGGTATCTTGTATTTCAGCACATCTAACATAGATCTTTAAGTTGTAAGATATATAAATAGTAGCAATGGTAAGATTCAAATGACGAAATGACGTTACTCTCATTAAAACATCAACTAACAACGTTCTCTCATTAAAACATCAACTAACAACGTTCTCTCATTAAAACATTAACTAACAACGTTCTCTCATGAAAACATCAACTAACAACGTTCTCTCATTAAAACATTAATTAACAACTATTAATAATTTTGGAAATCAAATCAAGCAATTCTGTCCATTGAAAACGAAGTCGCAAAGTATATTGAGTTTAAAGTTTTTTATACGTTTTCTAATTTGAAATCCTGAAAAGGAATTTAAATATTTATTTTCTAAAGTTATTGTTAACTTTTAAATGTTAAAAAAATTCTTGTACCTATCAATATACTTTTCATTAGGTTGCATTTTTCATTAGTTTTCCTCTTGAAACTACCACTATATGTGACTATAATGTTTAAAAGTTCCCATTAAGAGCTGTTTAATGTTTACTTAGGAAAGCATGCTCAGTTGGTTTTTAATTTGTTTCTTATTTGAAAATCGTAGAGTGTAATGTATGTAATGATTAACGATAATATGTAAGAGAAAAAATATAATAAATACTTATTTAAACTTTTTGTAGCAGCAATCAACGAACTGTATTATTGCGCAAAAAACAACAACTGAACAACGATATTTTTTTATTTGAAGAATAAGTGGAACGCGGGGGGGGGGGGGGGCGTTTTTGACACCCTGATTTTACCGCACCGGGTGACACCCACCCTAATTACGCTACTGGTGGGGCCTACAGCAAACACGTCAAAACCTGTCGAATCTCAGCGACAGCTTCTTCGCTTTCAGCAAATGTTTCGTGAGGCCTACAGCATATGATGGACGAATATGACATCACTGCTCCACATTATCTTATCTATGATCTTCTTCTTATGTTGGTGGGTAGTCTGGATGTGGTGTCCCTACAAGTTTCATTCGTTAGTTGCGCCCCTTCGATGTGCAATTTTTTTTTTTTGATAGGCAGTGCAGCGCTGTGCAAATTCATTCAAGATGGTGGTGACGTAATTGGAGAATGACGCCAGAGTGGAAGCAGATAACACGAATGCTGGTCGCCATTGATAATATTCAATGCGTTAGCTAGTCTTACGGAGTACTGTATATTTTTATTGTAATTTTCACGAGCAGTTTTTTTTTGTTTTGAATGATTGTAGTCTTTTATCCACGGATATTTTATGTCCATTTTGCAAACTCAAATATACTACGATCAATTAACGCATTGAACACTTGTTGAAGATGAACAAAGATGATCATAGAAAGAAATATTTGTCCTTTTGATCGAGAAAATGTGTATACTGCATAGAATTTAGATCTTGATCTATCTTATATCATTGTGAGTGATGAATATAGATCTGAGTGGCATAGAGGCCTGAGTATCAACAACAATGGATCGTGAAGGGAATAGGAATTTGTTTTGTGTATATCTCCCCCTCTCTCTCTCCCCCTCTCTCCTTGTTTCTTGAGTTCAATCCTACAATTTGGGTGAACAGTATTGATTTTTCTCTCTCACCCAGAGCCGTGAGTGAAGTCCAACTGGCTCTCTCTCTCACACACACACAATAGTCGAGTGTGAGCACATCTTTCAGTTCGTGTATTTCCGCGACTCTCCCGATGGTGTCCTCTTGGCCAGCACGCATGTAGTCCACCCCTGGAGAGGAAGGGGGGGGAGAGGTCCACACACTCACTAAAAAAAAAAATGAAAATGTCCAAGTCTAACACCTCTGGGAAACAGCGATGACAATGTGCAGGCCTGACCATCTTCCATCAGTGTAAGAAACGCGTTGTAATTCTTAGGGCTAAGCTTTGTTTACTATTGGCAATGTGAGACACGGGAATCCATTGGAAATAAAGGAAACCGGTTGCGCTGCATTGTGTGGGTGAATACCTGTTGAATCGTCGACTTTCACTTTAACCGGATCGTTGTTTAAATGAAGTGTGTTTTTAGTATAACAAGCAAAGTATATCAATGCCCTTATTTCAAGAAACATAAACAGAGCTATTACGATGAACGCTTTCGTGTGTATATATGTTAGAAGTTTTAATGCTATTGTTTTTATAATTTGTTTGGAATGTTTAAAATGAATCAATATTTAGGTTTCATTGTTTTAATGTTATGACAAAGTGATATGGTGCATGTGGTAATTTGTATGCTAATTTTTGATACCACTATTAATTGCAAACATTATTACTTGTTTTTTCTGCTCTCACAATCGACAGTATAGCCAACATTACATCACCGAAATATTTGCATTCATTAAGAAACATTCTTCATTGATAATTGACGTTCAAAAATCGATCATGTGGGTTCTTTGTTAATTAGATAGATAGATAGATAGATAGATAGATAGATAGATAGATAGATAGATAGATAGATAGATAGATAGATAGATAGATAGATGGATGGATGGATGGATGGATGGATGGATGGATGGATGGATGGATGGATGGATGGATGGATGGATAGATAGAGATAGATAGGTAGGTAGATAGATAGATATATTTTTAAAAAAGTATGAAAACAGTTTTTAAATTTTTTCAAAAATTTTTTACTTGGTAAGTATTATTTATTTCTTAATACGTGTGTTGTATTGAATCAGTTGTTAGAATTCACTAATGTTTGTTGAAGTTGTTTTTAATTCTTTTATGAATAAAGTTTTTTTTCTAAATTTAAGAATGATAATTATTATTATGGGTTAAAGCAAAAGCGGTTGATCAATGTGGTGTCCACGTTACACCCATGTTGACGTAGGCCTCACAAACAGAAGACTTTTACTTTATTTGTCCTATACATCACATGGTCTGAATTACTTATTTGTCCTATACATCATATGGTCTGAATTACTTTATTTCTCCTATATATCATATGGTCTGAATTACTTTATTTGTCCTATACATCACATGGTCTGAATTACTTTATTTGTCCTATACATTACATGGTCTGAATTACTTTATTTGTCCTATACATCACATGGTCTGAATTACTTTATTTGTCCTATTCATTACATGATCTGAATTACTTTCTTTGTCCTATAGATCACATGGTCTGAATTACTTATTTGTCCTATACATCATATGGTCTGAATTACTTTTTTTGTCATATACATCACATGGTCTGAACAACATTTTTTTGTCCTATACATCACATGGTCTGAATTACTTTATTTGTCCTATACATTACATGGTCTGAATTACTTTATTTGTCCTATACATTACATGGTCTGAATTACTTATTTGTCCTATACATCATATGGTCTGAATTACTTTTTTTGTCATATACATCACATGGTCTGAACAACATTTTTTTGTCCTATACATCATATGGTCTGAATTACTTTATTTGTCCTATACATTACATGGTCTTTAAGGGTCCTTTTATTTTTACGTTAATAATAACAATAACAATACAAATAATATCATTATTATTAATATTATTATTATGTCAGAAACGAACGAGTATTTACTCTCTGCTGTTAGTAATAACAATAATATAATAATCATTGCTATTGGCCCATTATTATTACAAATGGTTGATCGATTTATTTTCCTCAAAGTAAAAATGACCATTTAAGTTTTATGTGACTACTTGGTATCGATAACATTGCAAATATTACTTTTAAAATTACAATGGTCATTTTTTTTTCTGGTTGATCAACCTGAACATAATGTCTCCAACAGATCTCAATATAGTTTGATGTGTCTCCAACAGATCTGCTACTTCTCCAGCTAACGGACATCCAATCGTAAAGATCTGAGATCTCAAAATGTTGGACTCGTTGTCTTGGATTCTATTCTTGACTTTGTCTGTATCCTTCATGAATCTACTCGCAGTGGCCACTGAAAGACAAATAGGTAAGTACTTTGATATTGAGAGAGCATGTTCTATTTGAAATATTTCGTATGTTTTGTCAGATTTGAAGATTTGTATGGAACTGTATGCATCTACATCTCAACCAAATACCCAACAACAAATATACCTATAAGCTCATTACCTTTACCTACAATCTACACTGGCATATCTCCAATACTATAGCATGAAAGACACGTCATACAGAAGAAATTTATCTTTTAACATTATTTTATTTAAAGATTAACCAAAAAACTTTTTTTTTTAAATTAATTTGCCTTCATGAATTGATCTATAACCCTTATTATATTTATTTCTTGAATGCGAATGTCGATAGGAGTCTTTCTAGAAACTAGTAAGCTTGCACAATTAAGCTCTTCCAAAATACAGTACCATTCATTTCCACGTTAGATGGTGCACAAAATGTTCTTGAACGTTTATAATATCCCAACTAATGACAATTAGAGCTGGGTGGACTCAGAGACGCCCCAGGTTCCCCGAAATAAAAATCCCAGTCTTCACTAGGATTCGAGCCCAGGACCCCCGGTCCAGTAGCGAAGCGCCTTACCTCTCAGCCACCGCGCCTCATATACGGCTTTTCAAAAGAAAAACTGCAGACGGACACAGCAGCAGACGATGAAA
>JADKLZ010000728.1:5238842-5260604 GCA_021533235.1 Biomphalaria straminea | reverse complement strand
GTGAAATTAAATCTAAGCTAAGAGAACTAGTAACTTACTTTTCAAAAGAAAAACTGCAGACGGACACAGCAGCAGACGATGAAAAGTGAAACTAAATCTAAGCTAAGAGAACCAGTAACCTACTTTACCATTTGTCTGGGAAAATGTTTTTCTCGGATGTTTTGGATTTGATTTTTTTTTTGTCTGTTCCTTCTCGAAGTTATTTCAATTCTCACGTGACTAAACGGAAGGATTCCTTTGTCAGCAATAGGCTGACGAATCACGTGTTGATTGGGTGCATTGTGGGATAGGACGACAAAAAGTGAAGACGTCATAAGCGTCGGTGAATATTTTACTTCATAAAATTATTTTAAAAATATACGTAAATATTCATGGCCTTAGGCCACTGCAACCTATGTGACCGCAGTGGGCCCCACAATTTCATTGGGCCCGTGCTAATTCTAGGTATAAATGATTAAATCAAACCATTTTATAACTTATAACAGATTTCAAGCGGCCTCCTGATTTACGAGGAGCTCCTGGAAATTTCTTGAAATTGAAAAATATTTTTTTTTAAGTCCAGAAACTCTGTGGAAATTATTATAATCGTTTGAAAACTCACAAATAATATTCTGAAATATAGACAAAATTGTCATTTTTGGGGTGTCATTCAATATGGATATGGAAAACGCAAATCCTACCGCGATAAAAAAAAACGGCATTATACTATACCCGTATTTGAGGAATCTGGTGAAAGAAGCTTCTCGCGCCTCAAAGTAATGAAGAATTGCTTGAGAACGACAATTCTCGAAGATATATTGAAACATTTAGTAATTCTTGTTATTGAGTGTGATATGTGTAGGACATAAAATTCGCTACAAGCAAGGCTTGTAAAGTAATTCTGTACCTATTACTTAGACTTAGGTCCTCCCGCGCCGTTCGGCGCATTGGGCGGCAAGCTGTCTCCATAATGATCTGTCATTGGCAATGTCTGAAGCCTCCTCCCATCCGGTGTCCACTGTTCTGAGGTCCTCCATGAAGGTATGACGCCAAGTTATACGAGGACGTCCCTGTTTGCGTTTTCCTCGTATTGGCCTCCATGTCATCGCAATTCTTGGTATGCGTAGTTCATTTTGTCGTAGAACATGTCCCGCAAACGTCATGCGACGTTCTGTCACAACCTCACTGAGTGTTCGACTCCCAGTTCGGCATAGGACTTCCTTGTTTGAGACCCGATCTGTGTAACTGACTCTCAGAATCCGTCTCAGCCATTTTTGTTGAGCCACATTTAGTCTCTTCTCAATTTTGACAGATGACTTCTATGTCTCACATGCATATGTTGCAGTTGGAATGACAATTGTGTTGAGAAGGTGTATTTTTGTCTCGAGTCCAATGGCTTGGCTTGTCCAAATAGGCTGCAGCCTTTGGAAAATGCTCCCTGCCTTTCCTATTCGGCACACTTAGAGAACGTACCTGTACCTATTAAAGAATGAATAAAATGCAAAGACGAATTTATTTTCTAATACAAACTCTTAATTTTCACTTATTATCCGTATCTCTATCCTAATCCGAAACTGGGCCCGCGAAATCCGTTTCGATAACGCCTCGCAAGGGTTAAGTCCTGCCCTGCTATTTAGTGACGGATGAATACGGAGAAGAGTAGGCCTACTTGTTCTCCCACCCCCCTTTATTATTTTTATTTTTTTTTTTTGCCGCGAAAGTTACGTGGAGTAACACTAGTCCTACTTGCAGAAATAAAAAGTTATCTTTCTATGATGCGTGTCCCGCATGGTCTGGCGGCGAAGAGAATTATATAGATAGATAGCTAATCACATACAAGGAATGAGTGCAGACGACCAGCCTGCTCAAAGAACAAGAACCAGAAATACAAAAAATGTGCGGTTTGAGCTAGGCTTGAGCTAGGCTAACTAGAAGGGGGCTCGAGGTTCGACACCCGACTCGGGCTGAGTTGTGTTTACTGAGCTCCCAAAGGCAGCACGGAAAACCAACTCCTAGATACCCCCTCCCCCCACTGGTCCACAAATGAGATAGGACCAAAGCGCTCTGAGCATGCTATAAGCGTGAAAGTAGCGCTATAAAAAAGCTATAATAATAAAAGCTATAATAATAATATGCCTAAAATATCTATTGTATACAGGACTGATTCTGCAAGATGATCCTCCCACGCAGGACCAAGACTACGAGCAGGCTTTTGACTTTGCCACGATGGTCATCAACAACAACCTGCTGAAAGAATTCAGACTCGAACGTGACCAGGCGCGGGTGTACAATACAGTCAGGAACAAGACCATCTTTAGCGACAACTACAAACTTGGAGGCGCAAGTGAGTTTTATTTTCGATTATTTATGCACGTTTTGAGCTAAATTTCGAAATCAAAATTCCCAGCCTGCATCGAGATTTGAATTCAAAACTCTCGGTTTGTCAGGCGAGCGTAGTATTTTGGATCCCAATTTGTTGACAGATGTTAACTAGAAAATATTAGGATTGTGTTTCTTTGACATTATTTGAGACATTCATTAAAGTAACTAATAAACAGAACAAGTATCTCAATTTCTTCCTCCATAGTCTTCAAATACAGAAACAAAATTTAATAAGATATTCAGAAAGACACAAAGATAAAGGCACATTCCTCGTTCCATATGCTAGGACAAATCTGTAGAAATGCGCCTTCTTCCCTAGTGCTATTAGAGCATGAAATGGGTTGCCTGAGTCAGCCAGGAAAACGAGTCACTTGGCAGAATTTAGGACGTTGGTTAAATATGCATGACTAAATGACGCGTAGGACGTAAACATCTTCTTTTTTGAAGTAACGTCTGTATTTTATAAGATAAGATAAACCTATACTGGAGTTCTCTGCTTTAGGGAGTTGGAAATTATTCTGTGCCCCAAATAAATCCCTTACTATTTTTCTTTTTTTTTTTGGTCAGAAAAGTTCCCAGAAATGGTATGCTAAATTATCCTAAAAACAATATTGGGTAGATGACGTAAAGGTAATCTGTTTCTATGATTGGCGGTTAGCAAAGGTATCATGTAGCCAGCACAACTAACAACCGCCTATATTTTCTCCAACTAACGTCGGACACCTATTAGAAATGGGTGGACTATGGGAGTCATAAGAATCCAGAAATGTAAAATCCCTGTCAGAAAGCCAAGCGTTTTACTACTCAGTCACCACCTGCCCTCAAATAATACAGTACTTAATAAAATTTGGGGAAATCAGATTCAGTGTCGTAGCTAGGAATTTGTCACCATTTGAGGACCTTTGGTGCTTGACATCTTTGAGGGCCCCTGCATTTTGAGTAATATTTAATATTTAATGTAATAAAGCACTCATTTAGGGATTTTCAAATTCTCCCCCCCCCCTTCAATTCCCCCCACACTATCTACGCCTCTGATCAGATTCCAACTAAAATTGAATTTGACAAATGTTTGATCTCATTGAATTCATAACAAGAGAAACTCTAAACCAGTTTTACCTTATCTTTTTCTTTTATTAAGTCACTTCATATATATTCTCCTCAAACTTACACAGCTGGCATCATATTCATTACCTAATCGCGTCATTTAGCGTCCCTTTTTGTTCCCCACAGTTTGTGGAATGGCCAGCGAAGGAGTGTCAGTTATCGTGGGGACAAGTCTAGCTTCCAGTTTCAACACTATACAGTCCTACTGCCAGGCACTGCGGCTGCCCTACATCCTGGCGACGCCCTCGCGCCCCAGCCTGCTGGAAGGCTATCAGTATGACGTCAGCATATGCCCCCCTTACGTGGAGGCTGTTATGAAAGTGGTGGCCAACTTGACACTTTTTGAGAACAAAATTTTCTACGTGTATGATAGCGATGATGGTAAGTAGATTACGAGGGATGTCAAGTTGGCAGGCGCCTTTATTAACGATATGTTTCCAATTCTTTTAAAAGTCTGTATCTGAAAACGACAGAATCTTTTGTAAAGAATCTAATCATTTAGAAGATAATGTTTAGAATCTATTCATTTAGATTATTTTGTAGATGATGATGTATCGCAGAATTTTCCAAACTTTTCCCTTAGCGGAACACATTCGCACATTCTGAGTATTTAGCGGAACACTTTGCTTATTTTTTAGGGCTACGAGTTAATTATTTCCGTAGTGTCGAATCTAGTCTTAAAGAGGATGATATAGGCCTTTATAATCTAGTCATTTAGAGAATGATGATTAGTATTTCTTAAACTTTTTCTTTAAAGGAACACTTCGCTCATTGTGAGTATTTTTTTAGAGAGATTAAGTCACGTGATGGCCTACTAGTTAGCCTAATTATTTCAGTAGAACGGGGAACACCTGCTTAGGACTCGCGTAACACTAAGGTTTCTCGGAACAGTTTTGTTAAACACCTGATGTATAGAATCTAGTCATGCAGAGGAAGATATTTGTACTCTTGTCATAAATAATGTAAAGAATCTAGTCATGCAGAGGAAGATATTTTTACTCTTGTCTTAAATAGAATAATGTAAAGATTCTAGTCATCCAAAGGATGATGTAAAGAATGTAGTCATGGAGAGATTCAAAGACGGATCTACGGTAGTGCAGACTGTTCAACAGCTTCATGCAGGATCTTCTCAAGCTTAAAATAAACAACAAAAGAATATTGTTATATTAAATAAATGAGACTATATTATGGATGTAGTACATAAAAAGTAAGTAGTCAAACTTAATTTCGTTCTTTACAAATATGACGTGGTCTTAGCTTTCAGCATTTGTAAAAGGGCCTCCACAAAGAACCTTACCCTGGGCGTCCATCTACTTAAATCCGGCCCTGTCATGTCATTGGTTATAAGAAACGTAAGAGTTCAAATAGAGGTTTAACAAAAGCTTGTTGTCATTTACCTCAAAAGAACAAAGGTTTTGATATGCTGGTTTGGTTTTTGGTTTTAGGCACATCGGCACAATTTAGGCCATGTCGTGATACGCTGCATTCTCTTCACAGGACTATGGCGAATTCAAAGACTGTATCAATTGTTTCAGCGGAAGGACATGAACCCACCAATTTTGGACGCATTCCGAATTCGAGACGTAAAGAATTCCTACACTATTCTGCGTAGCCTTGACCTCAAGCAAACTTTGGATAAAACTATAGTCCTTGACCTTTCCTCGACCGAAGCTTATAAAGTTGTTCTGGAACAGGTTAGTATCTTGTGCATATATTCCCAGCCTATTGGAGATGAAAAAGTAGTACATCGTAGCGACCCTCTTAGCCAGCTAGATGGTTCACCAATCATCATATTCTTTTAACCTTGATGGATAGAATTTTATGTATAGAAAATGAATAGCAAATTCATTGATATACGATTGATAAAAGACAAAAAGGCCTATTTCAACCATTGAACATTTCGGAACATGTAGTTTACTTTAGTTGTTTTTTTTGTTTAGTTAAATCATAGGCCTAAAAATGTAACAAAATAAAGGTTAACAAACAAAAGTCCAATCATGACATATATAGTGTTTTGTAAGAGCTATTACTTTGCACCTAATGCAAATTAAATGATTGTTACCTGTTACCTATCCCTTAGTCTGGTGGACCGTTGGGGCACCAAGCAAGACTTGAAGACCGTCTTTCTCCATTCCTCTCTAACCTTTGCCCTGTTTAGAACCTCTTTCAATGGTAGGCCCGTCCATTCGTTTATGTTTTTCTTCCCACCTCTTTCTATGTCTGCCTCTTCTTCTTTTTCCTGGTAGTGTTCCCTGGCGGAAGGTCTTTGCGAGTCCCGAAGATCTTGTAATATCGCCATATATTTTGAGCTTGCGTTTTTTACAGTATTTAGCAGGTCATAATGAGGTCCGATCGCTGCAGTAACCCTGTCTCTAATCTCTTGGTTTGTGATGTGGTCTTTAAATGTGATGCCTAGGATCCTTCTGTAGCATCTCATTTCCATTGCTAGGATCCTCCTCTCTAGCTCTGCAGTCAGCGTCCAAGACACACAAGCCACATTGAATGATAGATTTTTTAAAAATTTGTTGTACAAACCCCAAACAGAATCTTTCTTTAGTACGTGTATAACTCTACTCAGGCTATATACATTTCTAGTCTTTGTATACAGATCGGCAACTTTGAAACATTAAAAGACAGTAGTCTAAGTCTACACTAGAATACTGGATCTAAAGTTATGGTATAGTTACTATAGTATATTCTAAGTTTGATGTAAGGCCTATTTATCATGACTTAGAAGACAGTGTGCAATTTCTTCCTGAATGTCTATGTATTTAAGTTTTTAATGAATACATGTGGGAATACCGGGGATGTGTTTGTGTTCAAGATAGAGATTTTGAGGATCTCCAGACCAAATTTAATTTTAAGAAGATTTTATTCAGAAAAAAAACTATAACGGTCCCTGTGTGATTAATTAGCTAGTTTTCTCCCCAACGATAAATATAAATATATAAACTGTCAGATTTCTTTCAGCCGTTTTTCGAGATCTGTATCAACTCAGGTCTTTTTTTTTTTTTACCTATGAAGAACTGCAAGCTAGTAATGGACTTTTAAAAAAACAATCAAAAACACTCAACAATTTATACAAATCTAATTTTGAAGCCCAAGATTTAAGACACAAATAACACTACATGACTACACCTCATCCAATGCAGCAGTGGCGTAGGTAGGATGGGGTGATGAGGGGGAGAATTAGAAAATCACCCCAGGCCCCCATTTGAGGGGTCCCCCAAATGAGTGTTTTTTACATTATTAATTTAATATTACGCAAAATGCAAGGGCCCCAACATGTCAAGCCCCCGTGCCCCCAAACGATGGAAAATTCCTAGCTACGCCCTTGCAATGCAGAAAAATCCTTTGTCGATCCAGAAGTCGGTTTCAACAAGACTTTAATGAAGATTAAGTGTACATTTAATCACATAAATATTTAACATTGTGGCCGTGTTTAAGTTGTCGCCCGAAAGCCAGGAAACGAAGTATCACAATGTCGAACTAAACGTGAATAAACCTCAACGGAAGTCAGCCGAGGTCTATCGCGTGTCCAAATAAATGTCCGTGACTTGACCAACAAACTGACCAGGCGGAAAATTACAGGAATAGGAAAGTGGGGAGTTGTCCGGTGATTTAAAAAAAAATGACCCGGAAGTGGGATAAATGAATAGAAGGTTAAAAATGAATGAGAATATAAGAAGAAAACAATGCGATAGAAGCTTAAAAATGAATGAGAATATAAGAAGAAAACAATGCGATCAAACACATTTATCTGATTCATTTAATGTACAGTTCAGTGACCACGCATGGGATTTTGTAGAGAAGAATCTAGGATGGGAGTACGAGTGTTTTAAGGTTTTAGGAAATATAGAACTAGATTGGCAGTGAGCACTACAACTTACGCGTGCTTGTAAAGTATATA
The DNA here is from genome assembly GCA_021533235.1 of Biomphalaria straminea. Classification (NCBI taxonomy): domain Eukaryota; kingdom Metazoa; phylum Mollusca; class Gastropoda; family Planorbidae; genus Biomphalaria; species Biomphalaria straminea. Next base: position 5,253,229 of record JADKLZ010000728.1, on the reverse strand, counting down.
ATGTTTTTTTTTAAAGATTGCGCCGTTCTTAGGTGGCAGTTTTGCTAGCATGGCCTGTTGGTTTTCATGCGACTGTGCAGACATCTGAAACAAAATTGAACGTGCCATCCCTTATGTTTACTCACGATATTCAGTGACGTCTATACCTTTTCGTTTAACATTATTTTAACCTAAATAAGGTTGAATGACTACGTCTCCTATAGTGTATATTTTACCAGCATCATGTTGCGGGGTGAACGCATTGCTCCGCATTTTTATTCCTCCTGGTGTTGCGAGGCCTACGTTATCTTGGACCAGTAACGTTCGCCCGCTTGTTAGGCCAAATATTTGAAACCTTGTAGATTGCCGCCACTTTCTACTCTGAAGCTTTTTATTCCGCCAAGCATGCTTTCTTGTCACCTGCTATTTATACACCTTTTGTTAAAGCGCGGCACCATGATACTCTATCGTTAGCTCCCGCTAACCAGATTGCAAGGTCCATGTTGCAAGCCGTTAGGGTCATTTGAGGGTTGCCTAAAACGTTTTCTTTATCAATATTGAGCTCGTTTCCCTTTCGTTAGCTGGGCGTGAATGAGCCTTTCTGGGAACCGGGAATTATTCCTGGCCTGCCAGAGTTGTTTGTGCTCTTGGGAGCACTTCTGAGTGAGCTACTATGTCTTGTCACTTCATGTTCAAGATTTTAAGAAGGCAGCAAGACAAAAATACATGCATAAAAAAAATAGATTCCTGCAGTTTAAGTAAATGCTGAAGTCAGTTAAATTTATTGAATTGAAATGTAAATGTGTTTGAGTGAGTAAGAATGTTTAGCATTTTACTAATACCTCTATTCAAGTCAGAACTTCTTGATTCCTGGAACCCGAGCCTGCATCGGCTTTAACGACTTTCCTACAAATTTAACAGTTGATGTATATAGTTAAGAAAAGAAGTACAAGTTCATTGGCCCCATTGGGAAAACTCTTGTGTGACTATTATAATTTTTAAAAGTATAAAAAAGTAATTTAAATTTGGCTAGAGGACTAGAAAATGCTTATGTTGAACAGTTAACGTTTTCGGGTATTTCTGCATGTAGGCCCTCTTCATTAAAGAGTTAAATAAATGTTCTTTTTTTCAAATCTAACATTAATTATTTTTTTAGTGAGATTATTTTTTAATCCTTAATGCGTAAATCGTTTTAAGTACCTAACACACATATACACACACATACACACATACACACGCACACTATTGAGAATTAAGAGGGAAAGGTGGTATCTTATGAGGAACTTTCATAAATGGAGACTATTTTCTATAAGTAGTTGCCTTTTGGTGTTTTCAGTGCCCATAGTACGGAATAGTTGATAAGCCTGTATTGCAAAAAAAAAAAAAAAAGAAAGAAAAAACTTTTTTTTTTCGCTTGTAGTAGAAATAAAAAATACATTTAGTTGGCAGCAGCGGTCTTTCAATATTGGGGAAACCAGTTAAACCAAACAATATCAAGGACACAAAACTGAATTTCAATGTTACTAACTAAAAAAAAAATAAGCTTCTAAAGGAAGACCTTAGAAAAATCGATTCTGCTTCAAACTGCACAAAATTTAAAATACACACATACAGATCAATGGCGTCACTAGGGGGATGCGGGGGGTGCCGTCTGCACCCGGTGACACCTACCCTAGTGACGCCACTGATACAGATCACCCCTTTCTTTATTTTGTTCACAGAATACTAAAAAAAATTAGCTTATAATTTTTCTGCCATTGAAGATTTCACGAAATGATAAGGACATTGACATATATTGTTGTCAACTAAATAAAACAAATATCAGTCTAAACTTGTAACCACATCTCCTTTATGACTGCTATATCTAGATCTAGTTGACATTTGTTATGAACATAGACATAAATAAACATAGACTGGCCGATAAAAGATTTTATGAAACGAAAATGTGTGACTTGCAGTTTTGTGTACTTTATTATACAGCATTTATGAGCAGTATAAAAGTAAAGTATTCACATCTATTTCAGTCATACTAGTCATAGCCTATATTGTAAATAAGGAGGCTGTGTAGTTTTGTTTAATCTCTAAGACAGAAGATCATGCAACTTTTCAGAATTCGGAAATCCGAATACAATGATGAATGAATAGATCTAGATATAGATCTACATGTTTTCAAGTCACATGAAGTTATTTCATTTTTCCAGTCTATATTTATTTATGTCTATGGCTGTGAAATATGTTTGAAATCATGGAGTACAAGAGTAGTACTTCATTCATGTTGAAATTATTTTGTGCTGCAAACACTGGTTAGAAATGTTTTTCTTTAATGCTAAACTAAAACTAAAATCATAAAAATGTCTAAAAGTAAAGTCTAAGACTAAAGAGTGCACATAATTCATCATATAAATATAGATAGATCTACATTTTAAAAAATACAGCTTTGTAAAAAAAAACAACACCTGTACCTAAGGGTTGACTTGGCCACTTGGGTGATTGTGATGGTCGTTGTCTAGGGGTTGGATCGCTGGTGAGAAACTCAAAGCCCAGGCCTAGTTGAGTCTTTTGACGGCTGGAACATCTTAATACCTATCAGCAACAGCAATGCATTGAGATAGTGGTAAAAAAATATTAAACTATTTAACATATCTACAATGGAAGTCATGTGCATCATCAGACCAATCCTATTTCAGAAAGAAAAACTTTCTTACCATAACTTATCATCCCACACTCTTCCAATGCCTACTCCAAAAACTCTCAACTAACTCTCTCACAGCCCTATCTCTAGCTCTGACTAACTCCATCAGGTCTTAAAATTGTTTGCTCCACGACTCACCATCGTTACTAAAGTACCCCTCTCAGACCTTGCGATCTATGGAGCAGATGATGTAAAGACAATCTGTTTCTGTAGCCCACGGTTAACGAGGGTGTCATGTAGTCAACACTACGACCAAGGCCTTTACTTTTCCCCAACCTTTGCCAGGTACCCGATAGAGCTGGGTGGACTCAGAGTCGCCCTAAAAATCTAGAAATGAAAATTCCTGTCAGTTTGGAAGCTTAGCATTTTACCACTCAGCCACTTCGCCTCCGTCATCGTTAAAATTGAAGGTATAAATATGGGATTTTAAATAATTTATTTTGTTGTTTTGTAAGTCTGTCATAACAATATCATTTTTTTCCTCAGATAGTGGACGTCGGAATGAACAGAGAAAATTATCATTATATTTTAGCCGGTGCAGTAAGTAGAGTCTATGTTTTAAAACTCAAATTCTAGTGTTGCTGGGTTTTTAAAGCTAATGTTATCATTTGTGTTCAATAATTATTCAAAATGTTGTAAAAGTTGTCTCAATGGAAAATCAAACTAAAATTACATTTAGAGCAAGCAAAATTTTAAAAGAATCCTTTTAATAAAAAAGCTATCTTAAGGGTGATAACTTGGCCTTTAAAACTATATCAATAATGTACAAGTTATTTTATTATTCGATATCAAACCAAAAAATTAATTATGATTAATTAATTGACTTATTGGGTATTTTTGCAACTGATTCAAATTTTGCAAGTTACAATCACTAATTGTTAGAAGTATCAACTTGATTGGAGAATGTGTGATGGAGAAATAGAGCTGACAATTATCACAGGGGTTAGACACTAAACATTTAGCCATTTTTAGTGAATACTGAAGGATTAGTTTCCCTTGTTGGTATAAAAAAAATTTATTACCAGTAAGAAATTGACTCATTGGCTACGTTACTGCATAACTGGTGGCATCAGACGATTTGCTTTATCGTGTGGCTCCCAATTTTAAGGAATAGGATACCTCATATTTTTTTTTATGACATCGGTTGTTGAGCTGCTTACATTCTAGGGCTTCTTGCACTTCTGTCTTTTGCTTGCCTCTTTCTGGGCCCTTTGAAGCTGTTACCGCTCGCCACCCCTTTGGAATGCCTCTGATTAGTGCAATGGCAATAGTTGCTTTCAATCCATTAATTTAAAAGTAATAGCTTTAAAGAACTGATTTTATTTATAGTTACATGATAGTTATAGTGGGAATGTAAACTACAACGCTATGATGCGTAGGCTACTCCTGACAATTTTGATTTAGCCACTGAAAATATACATACTTTATTTTTCTACAGAAAGGAAAACTAACTTTATTTGTTTTTACATGCAAATCTTCAGTGTGACATTGAAAGCAGAAAAATAACAATTATCTTCCCTTAGGATGCCATGGATCTGAATCTTGATCGAGATTTTTTTGCACAGTTTATTTACGGAGGAGTTGACATCACTGCCTTCCATTTCCTGAACAATCGTAGCGAAACTTACCGGAAGTGGCAGCAGATATGGGAACAGTACAAGGACCAGTACCCAGACCTCTTCCCTCTAAAAGTACATTTTCTTCATTCAAATTAACTCATCGATTTTCAACCTGACAGTTTTGTTTTTAGAATATGATCGCTAGATTCTAGATCTAGTAATTTAATTAACCCAGTGCAAAATATTAAAATTAATTGGTCAGAATTTCTAGTTTTTTAAGAAATGTCCAGGCGTCCTGATCACTAGTAATGGACCTCATTCACCAATGGTAAACAAATAACATTTAGCCACGTGATTCTATATATCTTCTATACAAAGTATTTCATCCATCGTTCTCACGTGATACATATATTTCATTGTTTTATCAATATTATGACGTGGCTAAATGTGTTAATTGACGATTGGTGAATGGTCCATTACTTTAGTGGTTTGTTTCATTGTCTTGCAGACAGGTTCAGCGCTCATGATGGATGCCGTACTTCTGCTACATAAAGCACTGACTTCTGATATTCAGAAGCACAAGAGTTTAAAAGAAAATGCGGTCAGAACCTGTGATGCCAGCAGTTCGAGATACTCAGATGGTGGCTCTTCATTGCTATCTGCTTTAAACGGGGTAAATTTTGACTGATTCCTGGAGTAGATTTTATGAATAACATTCTACTTTTTATTAGATCTAGTACATATCACATCAAATTTGACATGTTACAATCGACCAAAATAATCAATATTTTTTATGGCCTTGTGCTACTGGCAAAAGGGGCACGACTCATAGTCTGAGTACCCCTAATTTACAAGAACTGGAAGAGAAATAGAAGTCTATTACCTACCTTGAACAGGGGAACAACTCTTATGAAATTTTTTAACACTATGTAATCTATAACTGGCTGATTGATTCATTTATGTATCAATATTTCTCATCAAGATTCACTGAATATTTCAAAGTGAAAGAGATAGATCCTAGACAAGGAAAGAGCTTGTTGTTTCATTTCATTGTTACAGATACAATAATTCACAAGCTAAAAAGTATCTTAGGGGAAAAGTTATAATGTAGCCTGATTATTGGAAACTCAATTCATATTAATATAGTCAGTGTGTAATGCTAGTTGAGTAGCTGTGTAAAATGAATCTTATTTATACGAGTTTAGATTAAAACTGGACTCTGACTAGATCCAGATCTAGATTCTGGGTAGATTTAATTGTCCTTCTGTTTTACACAGGTTCAGTTTGAAGGGTTAACAGGACCAGTGGTTATGAACAACGGAAGGCGAACTCAATATTCTATTGATGTGTACAAGCTGAGATTCAAGGAACCAATGAGAAAGGTAAGGCATCTTTTTAAATATGGTCTACAGTCTAGGCCTACATAAAGTTCAACACATGCACACACACACACTCAAATTTGTTTATAATATAAAACATTTACAGTATACACATATATTTACACTATTCAAATACTAAGACTTTTTATGTCAGAACTGACATTATAGGGAACAGTAGGCCTATAATAAAAGCTTCAACTTTGTAGGCCTAATCAAACAACCTAAACAAAAGTTGCATTTATTGAAATCCATTTTAAATGTCTGTATTCAGGAGACAACCTGGCAATCTTCAGATTTCCAGGACTTGACATTCAAACCTTACAGTCCTGAAACAGCACCTCACAACAAGACTTGGAAAGTTGCAACTGTTATAGTAAGTTGATCCTTAGTTAAAAAGGCAAATCTTTTTTTTGTTTCTATCACTAAAAGACTTATTTTATGATCAATGTTCAATAGTTTTATCTACTTCTGTGAAAATTGACTTTGATAAGCATATATGCCAGTATAGCTACCTCACAAATAACTGCTCAAAGCTGCTGTGGACACTATAGAACCACTGACCAGTCGGCGGCTGTGCTATGTCATATGCTTATACTGTATGGGTGACCTAAAAGCCAAGCCAAAAAGTAACCTTTTTTTTGGTGAGCTTAAAGGAAGACTACATAACATAACCCCAAAGCCCTAGAAAGAACAACTCAGATAACATTTTGCCCTCACTGTCATAGAGGAAAGTAGCTGGCAGCAGATGGCCCCTGAAGGAGACAGTTGGTGAGCTCACACAAAGACTGGGGTACATAATTTGAGAGTATTTGAGACCCAAATAAAAGCTTTTAAGGAAGACAGTTGTAAAAGATGAAATTGACTCAGACTGAGAATGGCTTGGTCTTCATTCGTATGCAGGTCACAACTGGATTTGTGAAGTTATGGGAAAAACTGCATTTAATTTTCAATATTAAATTGGGTAAACACAAAAATAAATTTTGTTTTCAGCTTCTTCTATTCTCTAAGTCCTTTAACCCTAAGCAGAATTGTTGGGGCTTCAATGTTGACCCATTCACATTTTCCTGCTGTTTGTCTTGATCAAATGTTGATCTCAGATCTGTTTACAGAGTTTTAAGAACAAATCTGTCCATAGATTGTAATTCACATAACCTGCCTTTATTAATTTCAAATTTCTTTCTGGCACAGTGCCCTGATTTTTTCTGATCAAATTAAATCTTTTATTTGAAATAGAAATCATAGTTATTCATGGAATCAGTACATATTATTGCAGTAATTTAACTCTTTTTTTTTTAAATTTTGTCCTTTTAAAGGAGCCTCCATTTGTGATGCGTATTGAGAACAGAAATGGGGCCCCACCCATGGGCCCTAACCTTGATCTGGAAGGCTACTGTATTGACCTAATTGAAGCCTTGGCTCGAAGTGAGCTGTTTGAGTATCAGGTGTACCTGGCAGATGACTATGGAGATAAGAATGAGACTGATGGAACTTGGAATGGAATCATTGGACAGCTCATTAGTCAGGTTTCTAGACTTGAAATCTCTTTTCTTTTTGTCACTCCTCTGTTGCAATATTGTGACACATTTGTAATGAAAAGCTTTCTTGATTTATCTAGGTTAGAACTTATTTATTGGCTCTATAACGATAACCTTTATTAAGATTTCCAACTATCATCATTGTCAAGTTTACATACTATGGTCTTTAACTAAGTCATATACTAAAGGCCTATTTTTTTTTATAAAAATCTATTTCTGTTAATATGTCTTCATTTATTTTATATTTTTTTTTATTATTAGAATTGTCTTTTTATTTTTATTTAAAAAATTCAGATTATTTCTTCATGCTTAAAAAAAAATAGTAACTAAATAAAATTAAAAAAAACATTTTGAAAACTATATATTAAAATTTTTTTACAATTTCTCTATAAATTGCTCTAAATAAAAACTAAATCTCAAAGACTAAGAATGTAGAATTAATATATTATTACATCAGATTCATTTCGAAATATTTTATAATTTTGTTTGAACATATTTTTTTTAAAAAAGCTCAAAATTTGTATGCAATTTAAACTTCAGTTTATGGTCAACCACTCTGCAGGAAAGGGATATCGCTGTGGCTCCACTCACCATCACACAGGACAGGGAGAGAGTTGTGGACTTCACGAAGCCATTCATGGATACGGGCATCTCCATCATGATCAAGAAGCCAGACAAAACCAAACCTGGAGTCTTCTCTTTTATGGATCCTCTGGACACTCGCGTCTGGTTGTGCATCGCCATTGGATTCTTGGCTGTTAGCTTTGTTCTTTACTTTGTAGGAAGATTCAGGTTTGCTCGTAGTGTCTTGTGCTTGCCTTCTGATTTTCTCCTATGTCTCATATCATGGTGCTTTTTGTGTTAATGTGGTGTGTTTCAAAAAGTCTCTTGGTATTTTATAATGTCATACATGTGTCTTGCCTGTGTCTTGCTTTGTCAGGTCTCACAACTTTGTGTAATTCTTAAAGGCTTCTGTGTCTACCAAATAAAAAAAAACAGAAGAAACCATTCCCTAAGAATTCCCTAGTATTTACTCCCTTCAATTTCAATATTGAAAATAAAATGGCAGCGGGTTATTTCATACGAGACAAAATGTCCTTCTGTGATGTTGGCCACAAACTTTAAATTTTTCAAAATTTTTCACGTTTTTAGATAATGGATAAGCATGTTGCTACAGTTTAGAGCTCACTAATATTTTGGTTGCTGCTTTCTCAGGATGCAGCTCCCCTTAAGGGGTCATACAATTAAATATCGGAGCCAAATATAAATTAAATAATAGGAAATGATGAACGGAAAAATATAATCCACAGATTTACTTATTAAAATTCAATCACTGATGAATATGTCCTTTTATCTGCTCTTTCATGAATCCTCTGCAATAACACAAACACACAGTTCAAAATTATATCTGTTTCTTCTCTTTAACTGTTCATAAGCACCAAAACAAAATCCTGTCATCATTTTGATCATTCTGCATTTGGCTAGTAAAAAAAGGAAAGTTTTATGTGGGTATTTTAGGCAATATATTTGATTCACAATATTTATTGCTGCATACCCTAGGAATACAATACCCTGGCTAAATCTATATTGTACTTATAAACAAACAGATTTGCCATTGATTTTGTCACTGTTGTATTAATAATAAAATGCCTATCTAAAAAAAATGTTAAATTTTTTATTTTTCAGCCCCTATGAGTGGAGTGTCTGTGAAGACGCCAAGGAGAGAACTGCCACCACTGTCTTCTCAATTACCAACACTCTCTGGTTCTCATTAGGTGCTCTCATGCAACAGGGCTCTGATATATCCCCAAGGTTGGGCCCATAGCCAAACATATTGAAGTGACCTTTCTTGTGCCTAGCACTAAACATGCATAGCTAATCTAACTTTCAATACACAGCACTAAACATGCATATCTAATATAACTTGATCTAGAACTAATTCTTTAAAAATGAAACACAGAACAGAGATTTTAACTTAGATTTCGAAAATAACATATAGTTTGTCAAATCAAAAACATTATCAACTATAAAAGAAATTAGTTTTGTGAAAAACAATAGGTTAATATTCAAATCACCTTATAAAATAAAAGCAAAATCTTCAGTGCTTTAGAGCAGATCGTCGACATTTCGTAACTAAACCAGAAAAAAAAATTGAAATTTTGTCTTTTTTATATTAAAAATTTTCTATAAACATAAAGAAATTGTGCAGTAGAATCTAAATAATATTCTCTCTGACATTCAGATGTTAAAAGCCACATAAAAAATATCAACAAAATTTGATTATATATGAAAAAATTAACATGCCACAACTGCAGAAAAAAAGTGTTAAATTATAATAGGCCTATAAACTGGAAAATGACAAAACAAAAAAGAAATTGCTATTACATCTCGACACTTAAAGTTAAAATTAAAATGAACAAGAAATGGTCAGCTATCTGGCAAACAACCTACATGGACACACCATACTTATCTTAAGACATTATCAATTTTGTAATTTAAATTTGATATATATATATATATATTTTTTTTTTAACAGTTTGTTTAAAACGCATTTAAACTAATACATAATATTTATACTGCAGAATTTTGTTTATGGTAAATTTTCTTTTTCTAATACTTTTTGTTTTGTTTTGTTTTGTTAAAATCTAAGTCAATTAGATCAATTGGTTGATTTCAAACTTTTAAAAGGCTAATTATGATAATTTACATATTCATAAAGTAACATTTTTATTTGCTTGTATGGTGTGTCTACAATGACGTAGGTTACAATTTTGGGTCTCATGATTCTCAAAAGTGCAGATCAGATTTACACTCAACAATCTTGGGAATATAACAAATCCTGGATGCTGACATTTAATACTTTTTTCCCTAACATTTCTATTTTCTCTTTAACATGCATTTTCCTCTATAACATTTATTAAAATGTTGCTATTTATAAAGTGTCAAAACTCATGTAGGTCTATATCTGGGCGGGTCATTGGATCTGCCTGGTGGTTCTTCACCCTGATCATCATCTCCTCCTACACAGCCAACCTGGCAGCTTTTCTGACCATTGAGAAACTGGTTGTGTCTATCAGTTCAGCAGACGATCTTGTTGGACATCCAACCATTAAGTATGGAACCAAGAGAAGTGGAACATCCTGGAGATTTTTTGAGGTCTGTGGCTTTGTATTGTGCATTATCAGACAAGATTTTTGTGTGTGGCTTTGTATTGTGCATTATCAGACAAGATTTTTTCATGTGGCTTTGTATTGTGCATTGTCAAACAAGATTTTTTGTGTGGCTTTGTATTGTGCATTATCAGACAAGATTTTTTGTGTGGCTTTGTATTGTGCATTATCAGACAAGATTTTTTTTTTGTGGCTTTGTATTTTGCATTTTGAGTGACTTGGGATTTCATATAGAAGAATGTCTTTGTATAGTGGTATATAGAAGACAAAGAGAATAATTTTAAAATGAACAGTCTAACTTAAGGAAACAAAATTATAAAATTAAATCTTCTTAGAAAACATAAATCAAATATTGTCTTATATTCTCCAATGTTGATCTATATGTATTTTAAGGGGTTAGGTTTGTTTGCAGAAATCAACAGTGGACAAATATGTCACCATGAGAAATGAAATGTTGGCCAATGCTGATGAAGTTTTATTTTCTGAATATCATGAAGGAGTCAAAAAGGTGAGCTTTAAAGTCACCCACTTCATCATCACTGTTCTAAATTACTTATTTTCATTCAACCATGTGTACAACTATTTGCACAATTAAAATGTTCAACCTGAAATCTTTTAGAAATCTTATCTTATAAATTACAGACTTTACTTCAATGCAAATAAAAAGTCACTATTTTCTAATCAGATACATATTTTCTAAATTCGAAGTACAATAAAGGTTAATTCTGGACATTATCAAAATCTGGAAATATTTTTTTGGCTTATCATATATGTTTTCAAATTTTATTATGAAAGAAACAATCATTTTCAGTGAGACAAAACATAAGGATACATGTCACTTTTTTTTATATGACAGTTCAGTTTAAAATAACAATTTGCTTTGCTAAAAGCCATCATTTTTTTATAATGCCTTACTTTATAGGTTCGAGAGTCTAAAAGTACATATGCCTTTCTCCTTGAGTCGGCCATGAACACCTACTATGGCCAGCAGGAGCCCTGTGACACCATGATGGTTGGTGAGAAGTTGGACTACAAAGGTTATGGTGTAGCGTCCACTATCAATTTCCCATTAAGGTAAACTATAAACTAAGTCACTTAAGAGAAGGAAATCTGAGTGATTTAGTGATATAACTAATAGTAAAAGTTAATAGAAAAACTGAAGAGCTTGGCTATATTTAATAGTTACAAACTTTCAATTTCTTAGTATAGCAAAACTTTAATTATTTTATTTCTTATATTAACATAATTTTTTTTATACAAAATATTCTTGAAATGTGATCAATATAAAAAATTATTATTATTATTTAAATTAAATCAATATAGCAGTGTTCATTATTGTAAAAATGAAATCAATATAACAGTGTTCATTATTGTAGAAATGAAATGAATATAGCAGTGTTCATTATTGTAGAAATGAAATGAATATAGCAGTGTTCATTATTGTAGAAATGAAATCAATATAGCAGTGTTAACACTGAAAGAAAAAGGTGAATTGATTAAACTACAGCAGAAATGGTGGTATGACAAGGGAAAATGTGGAGATCAGAGTGTTAGTAAGGTGAGACATCTTTGTGTACTATTTGTATTTACTACTAGAATGACTTTTTTTTTTCTTTCACCAAAATCTTAACATTATAATCAACTGCTGTTAACCCTTAAAATGCGTGTGGTAGTTTAGCCTCTTAACACCAGAATTGTAATTCCATTTGGTATGCACTCATTGTGAAACAGCTCAGCACTTTAAGGGTTAAAGTAATTTTTTTTTCAAATGCTTTGCAGCTTTCTCCTTTACTTCCCTTATTTGATGTCAATACATAAAAAGAAACATGTTTATAATTGCTGAATATTATTTTTTCTTATACTTTATTGTCCAATATTCTGAAAATACTTGGATATAAAGGAATCAACTGGAACCCAGAATGCTCTGACATTGAGTAATGTCTCTGGAATATTCCACATTTTAATTGGTGGGCTAGTTCTTGCAATGGTCACGTCTTCTTTAGAATATTTCATACAGAGAAAACTCAGAAAGAGACGGAGCCATTTAAAGGTAATTAAACAATCTTGTTTTTTTTTTTACTTTATTTCCTAATTTAAAGTTTAATAGAGGAAGGAAAAAATATATTGCAAATATTGAATAATTAGAGTTCATTTTTTTCTGATCATTATCTATATTGGTATCCATATATATATATATATGTATATGTATTAACCTTATAAGACCAAATCGGAAGATGATTAAATGGTATTCACATAGTATTATAATTGAGTGAACATTTTTATGAATATTTATATTGTAAAGATTATTTCTTGCTAAAACTTTTTTATATAGGACACCTAATTGATTTAAATTGCAAATGTTTTTAGACATTACTTAAGAAATGAAGATTATTACATTGTAGCCAAACTTCCTCCATTATGGCAGGAAATGGTGGAAAGCAGCATTTGTGCGTGGCACCATCATGAAAATTATAATTCAATACATTGTCCCATTTTTTGAACATCTATCACTACTAGTTCTTCACAAAAATGTTCCCTTGAAAAAGCATTTTCAATTTTTTTTTTTTAAATGTTGTTATATGAGTCTTCTCTTACTAAATCTCTTACTAAATCATAAAATCTTACTATAAAACCATTTTCTATAGTTTATGCTATTTTAAAGGTATGTAAACTGATGTTTCAGATGTCTAAAAGTTACACTCTACCAAATCCACCTCCCCCACCACAACGACTATGCTTTGGATCTACTTCCAACAGAGCGTCAGTTTCACAACCAGTCTGGGAGAATGGTCATGTAAGTTGGTTGTTGTTTTCTTTGCCTCTACATAACAGCAGGTATCATCAGGGGCGTAGTTAGAAATTTTGCACCGTTTGGGGGCCCGGGGGGGATAGACCTCTTTGGGGGCCTCTGCATTTTGTGTAATACCTAACTTTTAATGTAAAAAATGGATCCCAGAGGGATTTTCAAATTCTCCCCCACTCCTCCCTTCACCCTAGCTACGCCACTGGGTCTCATGCTTACAAAGTTGGTTCAATGAAACAAAACTTTCAGTAGGCTTTATCTTCTTCCAGCTCATTTAAACATGTTTTCTGTTAATATTTCAATACAGTCAAATCTGCTTAATCAGACCACTGGTTAATTAAACTTAATGGAAATTAATCCTTAAGTACCAGTACAATCCTATTGTACTGTTGAATTTGGTAAATTCAACATTTAAAAAAACAAAAAAGGAATGGGGTGACATAACCCTTTTAAAGGAACTATAGTATAAGTAGGTCATAACTTTGAAGCTTTGGAAAGAAGTTAAAAGATATTTTTCGTACAAATATAATGGTGATGACTACGAATGGAAAAATATAAAATAGCGTAATATCTTACTTTGAAGAATTCAGTATGATGTAGAGCTATGAGAACCTAGCTAAGACTAAAAACAAGATTACAAAGAGAGTTTGTGTGATACACAAACTCAGAGGCGGCCCCCGTCGGAGTCGGATCCCTGTCAGATCCGCCTATTCGCAAGATGTTTCGGATGTTCCTTGAGTCCCTGGCTCAATTCCTGAATGCTCCCATCCTTAAACTATCGCAATATTTCTGAAAGAACAGTAAAGGTTAAATCATATTTTCAAAAGCCTTTAGTGTTTTTTTCTAACCGTGACGGACAGACCAACCAACAGACAAAACGCACAAAAATATGTTAGTTTCATTTTAATGGGGGCATTATACAATTTTATTTAAAAAAATCTGATTTTTTTTTAAATTTAAGAAATTAGTTTAGAATCATGTCATTTCCGATCTTTACGCTAGTACACGAAAGCCGCTACTAAAAGTTCATTTTAAAAAATGTGCGTGACATCTACGTGTCAGCAGCATTTCTTATAGTAACATTTCCTCCCTTACATTTACTTAATTGTTTTAGAATTGGTGTTTTGTTATTAAAAAATCGCTTGCATAATTAATTTTATAAATTGAACGGTTTGCGTTTAGAAAACTAAAAGTAGCCATTGCACCTAAACTTTTCAAGCCGCATTTAATGGTGAAAAAATATTTTTCGTATCTCTTCTAGTTTTGGCGC
>JADKLZ010000728.1:5213438-5230879 GCA_021533235.1 Biomphalaria straminea | reverse complement strand
GAGCACTATGACCCAATCTCAATAGTGAACCTGTGGGTGTATGTGAGAGATTTTCCATGCTGCCTTTAGACCCTCATTAAACTTCACTCTACTTTCATTCTTATAGCATGCTCAGAGCTAGATACGAAAGACAAAAGGGAAATTTTACTTTGATAGTGTAGTTAAGAGAATTTCTCACACACAACTATCTTTTTTGGTCACACAAGTACAAATTTCTACAAAGACTAAATCATTTTCTAAACCTGCACACGCTGTAAGCCTTCATCATCAGTCTTGACCATCACTTTGTTATAGGAGTCTGTCATTGTTTTCCAAAGCTGCTGATAGCTTGCAATGTTGGTGGACTGAAACAGTCACAATACATGGAATAACATAAGATCTTTGTTTACCTTGTTTTGCAGAACTAGTAGGCCCCTATCTCAGTGTCAAAGTTAGTAGGCCCCTATCTCAGTGTCAAAGTTAGTAGGCCCCTATCTCAGTGTCAAAGTTAGTAGGCCCCTATCTCACTGTCAAGTTAGTAGGCCACTATCTCATTGTCAAAGTCACAGATATGAACAACAAGTTGTTTATAGCTGAACATTTGTTCCCTGAATCACTCTAAACTTATGGAAGAGATGAAAATAGCTCAAAATAGACATAATTTTTATTAAATGAACTTGGATTTGGTAGAAATGATTTCTAGAAATATTTTTAGCTACCAGAGTATAAAAAGAAGAATATGGAAAATTAGGATTTTGTTGATTTCTCATTATTTCAACGCTATTTTTGTGAATTAAAAAAAAATTATTTTAACTTCTATTGTTTCTTTGTGCTTGAAGTATTTTAAGTGTTTCGTTCATTTTACAATACAACTTTGTCATTTTAGAATATTCAATTTTTTAAAGTAGAAAATTTGAAATTTGAAAATCCTCTGCTAAGTTTGGATGCCCTTGAAATAGTAGGTTGAATTTCAAAAACAATGCCAGCATTGAAGTCAGTCACTAGTAAAAATACAAGAATTTAAACAATGTGCTTATCTTCTTGAAATTAAAAAAATTTAGTTGATAGATTTATATTTTAAAACCTCCAAAAAATCTCTTGGGAATCCAGTTTCCTTTGTGCCAAAGGAGACTTCATTCTGCTGGAGAAGGTCTTCCACACATGTGATTGGCCGACGTATTCTCTCTACAGTTAAGAACGCAGCCAAGTTGGCTGTGTATGACAGCAAAAGGAACAAAGTGAAAAACCACCAAATACCACCCACTATACGGCTAGCTGGTGACCTGTGAAAATTTCAAAAACAAAATTTATGGAAGATTGATTTTCTAAAACAAATATTAATGGGAAACATTTTGAGAAAATAAAAATTTATTGTTTACTTAAAAAATACAATCAGAGACTGTATTTGTACAAATATTTGCTACAAAAGATTGATTTCAGTATAAAAAAAAACATTGTTAACATTCCTAATTGCACAGAATAACACTGAAAAGAATTTTTCAAAAACCTTTCAAGAATAAAATAAGTTGCCTTATCAGCTAGATTAATTTATGAAGTTAAAAAAATACTTAGCTCTAATTATAAAGTAAGTATAAGTCAACTTCTGTTTAGAGAAATATTTGTAAAAAAACAAGATAAAAATAAATGTAAGTAATTACCTCAAGACAATGTCACTGCCTTGTGATAATACTGAGCTGACAATGAACCAAACTGAATCTGTTAAAGTTAGGCTCGGATGGATGTTACTTGAAGTCTCATTAGGGTCAGCCACAAGACTGTAAATAAGAATGAGATGAGTTACAAATGCTTCTATATTTATTTGTTTCTCAGCCTGGATATGACATATCATAAGCAATGCTTTAAAAAAAAAGATTTGCTCTGTGTGAATACTTTAATAAAAAAAAAAGGAGGAAAAACTGTTGGAAATACCAAGTATACATAAAGTGTATAAAAATGTGAGAGTGCTGAAGTAATATTACAGTTTTAATAAGTATGACTAACCTATGTAAATTTGTTCATTGCTTTTACTGAACTGAGTTTGAAGATATTAAATTGATAAAAAATAAAAATTATATACCACACTGAATTTCTTTCTTACATTTAATAAAGGCACCTTGGAGCCTGTGAATGCCTTGTTGCATATAATGACAAAAAATGTAACTGATACTGTGAACTACATAACTTAAAAAAAAATCATGAAACAGATTAACTGATAGGCCTACTAAATCTTGTTAAATAAACCAACTAGTATTAAGTGAGCTGAAGAATCATTATCAAATATAAAATATAAAAATATATAGGCCCTACTAAAAGCTTATTAAGATAACGTTACTCTTTATTTTACTTTTGCTTTGAGAGTAGATAATAAAATGTTTATTATTTTGTCTGTATGCACAATATTTTACAAGTTCCTTTAGATTCAAAGATAATTTCATTCAAGCACAAACACTCCACAAAACGACGAGCGGTGGCAGTGGCTGGGTATGAATCTGGGACTGATGACACCATGTGAATGACAATGCAGTGTACATACCAAATGACCAGGCAAACATAAGAAAGCTAATAACTAAGCATAAAATTAATGCTTTGAATTATGTTTGATGCATACAGATAAAAAAAAAAAACAGGACTTACAAAAATGCATTCCAACACAATACTCAGCCATAGAACTTTCCTAAATTGATAACAATCATAACAAAATGTTTTTTTTTGCATCTGTGCAGTTTCAAACTCTGAATCCCATTTCCAAGCCTTGTTTAAATCTATCTTAGCCAGTTTAAGTAGTTAACTATATTTTGCCTGTATATAGAATTATGAGCCTGTAAAAGAAAATTCTTATCCTTGTTGATATCATTTTGAGGTTGCAGATATCTTTAGTTTGTAATATTTCAAGGAACTTCTTGTGTATTGTAGGCTCAGTTCAAAAATTTTTTGAAAATAATAAATTAGTTCAGACAAGAGATCCAAAATTAGTAACTGGGACATTTCTCTAGTAGTCCTAACCACAGATATTGTTATCCATCTATTTTTCTTCTTACAGAAGAACATTTTAACAGAAATGTAAAGAAAAACAAAGCGTACCATGATAATACTCAGTTTTAACTGTAAAATTTTCCTTACCAACAGACTACAAATAGAGTCAGACTGACGACAATGCTAACCAACAGGATACTCAGCCATAGGGCGAGAGAGAAAGGTTCCATGAATGAAAACATGTTTGGCCTCACTTTGGCAGGCTGTTGCAGCATTGCAGAGATGCCACTCTTCATGAAAGACATGGAAAAATCCACCACTTTCTCTCTCTCCAGTGTTATACTCAATGGTCCTATAGCCATATCAGCAGTCTGCAAAGTTAGACAGTTAAAATAATGTTAACTATATTTTCCATTGAAACAAGTTTTAGACATTCAAACATTCCTTCAGAATTGAAGCTTATCACATCCTAGCTCAAGCCTTCTCCAAAAGACAGTGGTCGAACCTGGGCCAATCATGCTTGAACCACATAACCAGGCAGCTACCCTATACTGTATCATTAAATGGAAAAGGATACAAGCTAAAGAAATGAGTAACATAAATTTTTGCATATATTTAAAACTTTAAATAAATATGCCTCTTATGTTTTTCTGAATTTGATCAAATTTAAAGGGCTCTCTTATGTATTAATAATGATAGCAATTTGAAAAGTAATTAAAGTAAAAGAATATTAATAGATAATCAATTATTATGACACATTTTCTGAAAATCAATGAATGGGAAACAAAAAAAAACTATCATTCACAAAAAAAACAGCAATATTTTTACATTTTAATATAAATTTAATAAAATTAATGATTAATGATTTTCAATCATCCTGATCTCCCCTTCCCTTAAAATTTTGCATCATTTAAAATAGTTCTGTTAAAAAAAAAATTGAAACATTAACCTTGTCAATTAATCTGCCAATAATTCCAGTCCATGAGCCATTTCCTAGATCTCTGCCATGTTCATTATTCTCCATGATTTGTAAGACATAATAGAAATCTAAGTGGCGGCTAATTGCGTCTGCAAGATCCTTTGTATAACCTGGTCATGGGACAAAATATTTAATATTATTACATCCTTTAGTAATCCAAAATCTGAATTCATTTAAATTAGATCAAGTTTCCTTTTCAGACCTTGTGATCTATAGAGCAGATGATGTTGAGGTCATCTGTTTCTTAAGCCAACGGTTAACAAGCAGGGGTCATGTGGCCAGCACAACCACCAACCGCCTTTACTTTCGCTAACTAAAGTTAGGTACCCTTAGAGTTGGATTGACTAAGGGTCACCCTAACAATCAGAAATTCAAAATGCCAATCTTCACAGAGATTTGAACCCAGGACACCAGGTTTAAATCCAAGCACTTAAACACTCAGCCACCATGCCCCCATTAAACTAAATAACCACATGATAAGTCACTCGCTCTTTTAAAAAAAGACTTAAATTTTTGTTTTATTTTGTACAATTTAATACAGAAGTTTGAAAAGCAACCTTCAAATCTGTTGTTATCTACTAACGGTACTCCATCCAGTGTGGGACTTGTCCTAAGCATCAGAAATGGTACTTGCTGGGAAACAAAATTTTCTTCATTTACATTTGACCTTTTAAGAAAGAAATTAACAATTAGACTAAAAGTGAATGTCCTAAGTTAAAAAAGTCCTAAGTTAAAGACCAAGAGAAAATGAGAGTTTGAAATTAGGAAAATAAAATATTTTTTACAGACTACCGATAACTTCTATCTACTCTTACTAGCCTGTCCCTTAAAATTAGCAAATGAAATATGTTGTTGTGATGATCACTTAACTGCACCCTCATGAATTTTAGTTTAAGATTCAGAGGAATTAGCGTCATATATTTTTTAATTATTTATTTTTTGCATGTTTTGGATGTTCCTTCAGAGTTGAAGATAATCTACTTAGTTGTCCATACCTCCTGCAGGGCGGGGGATGGGGGAAGGCAGTGGGCAGGGAATGAAACCAGGACAATCAAGATGACCCAATAACAGTGCAGTGCACAAACCACCACTCTATATTATACCATGAAAAGGAATGGAAGTAAGCTAAAGAAACAAAGGGAGAAAACTGAATGAAAAACATAAATGTTTGCTTATATCAAGGCCCAACAGTAGGTCTTGAAAGAAACTTAAAAAAAAAGAAAACCTTTTACAAGTGTGGAGATTATAACTGTTCTGTTGTCTCTTATGTCAGGTCTCACTTGATCTGTAACTTTTTCCTCTCTGTCTATCATTAAACCAGACAGTGAATGCCATTGACCAATCTAAAAGTAAAATTTGTAAATAAATAGTGCTTTAATCCACTTCATAGCCTCCCCCAGACCAGCACAAAATATAGAGTAAAGAATATTTTTATCAATTATGTGATTTGGTTATTGTTGGTTGTTATTGGCATTGCAATTTCTTTTGGTGTATATTTGTTATAATGTAGTAACCTATATTAGAATACTACATTATTCTCTTATGTGCTATGCAATTAAAAAAAACTCCAATAAATATTCTATCAAAAACTGTCTAATTGTTTTATGTAGATTATGGTCCACCATGGTCTAGTGCTACTCCCCCAGTAGTAAAAGTAAAAAAGTTCCCCTTTCAGACCTTGTCATCTATGGGGCAGATGATGAAAAGGTCATCTGTTTCTGTGGACCATGGTAAACAAGGGTAACGTCATGTGGCCAGCACAATGACCAAGCGCATCTACTTTTTTTACTCAAAGTAGTAGTTTTAATAAAGTAATGTGATGACTCATGAAGGCCTACTTTAAGTCCCTGGCTTCAATGAAATTTACAATCACTTTTAAGAATAAAACAATACTGTTTTATTTAGGATACACATCATACAGAACTAAAAATTAAACTATCTAATGGAATACGATTGATACCAACATTTTCTAATAGGAAAATATTACGAATGGATATTTATGGAATACTTCAAAAAGAAGAGGATTACATCCTACCTATGTCCATCTTCTATCCTGGAAGGCTTTCTAAATTTAATGATTTTTACTAAAGGTGTTAATCTAATGAAATGTGGATATTTATTTGTTATGAATCTCACTGCTCAGCAACAATGCTAAAAGACCCACAGGAATCAACAGAGAAATTTAATACATAATGGAAATATATTTTTGTTCTCTATTCCTAATTCTGAATAAACAATTTATTGTTATGTATGCTGTGATAAGAAATTTTTAGTTTTTAAGAACAAAAAACAAACATTCAACAACCTTTCTAAGACTTGATCCAGATGTCAAGGACAAAACATCTATACTGTAATTTTGGCGCCTGCCGTGAATGTCAAATTGTATGTGGCCGCTATAACCTTGAAAACTAACCTGCATGAAAAATAAAAGAAGTACTCACATTTAAAAAAAAAATATTTACATTATGTAAAAAAAAAAAAAATGATCTGAAATGTTTTAGTTACCTGTCTTAATGCATCATACAAACTGTTACCATGCATCCAGGGTTGTATGGGTCGATGGTTGCATTGGATGCCCACAGTAAAGTTTGTATTATAGATGTTTCCCCTTCTGAAAGTGTACTGAAAGATGTCAGGCCTAGAGAGCAATAGTTTCGAAATGGCTCGCTTGATTAACTCAATCACATCCAAGGAGAATGCTACTTCAGACTTGATGGACATGTAGATTCAATGAAAATACACAGTGAGGATAAGTTCTGAAAAAGGCTAATTATTAGGTTTAAGACATCAGAAATTTGATAGACTAGAAAAATAAAAAATATTGTACTATCATAATAATCTATGAACTGATAACATTGTGATAAGTTTATTCTTCACAGTGCCATAAAAAGAGAAGGTAGAAAAGGTTAGCTAATGAGTGGATCAATTATCATTATAATCATTATAATTATAATAATAATAAATAAATTATAATCATAATCATTATACATTATTATCATTTCAAACAGGGTGTATGGTGGCTGTGCGATAAAGCACTTGACTTCCGAACTGAGGTCCCAGGTTTGAATCTCAGTGAAGACTTGGATTTTTAATTTCGGGATCTTTATGGACCTCTGAGTCTGAGTCCATCCAGCTCTAATGGGTACTTGACATTTCTTGGGGAAAGTAAAGGCGGTTGGTCATTGTGCTGGCCACATGACACCATTTTTAACTGTGGGTCACAGAAACTGATGATATTTACATCATCAGCCTTATAAATCACAAGGTCTGATAGGGATAATTGACTTTTATTATAATTTCAAAGGATTCTGAACAACACAAGTAAAAAAGCCTTCGTTCCATTTATTTTTTTTCCCTTAGAAAGTCAAGAATTCTATTTTAATGCATATTAATAATATCTTAAAATATAGAAATCTACTCACTGTCAATCTATCACTCCCAGCACCTGGCCATAGTGTTGGCTCCAAGGACTTCCACTGGCTTTGGAATTCCTTCACATGATCATCATAAAAATGTACAGTCTGAAACCCTATGACATTAGCTCCCCCTTGCTGCAGCTGGAACAGATCTAATGTTGCAATATCCTGAACACATATTTGAAACAATTCTAGAAATCTCCAATCTAAATTGATGAACTAGTAATTGGATCTCAAATCAAAGCATATCTAATACTTTTAAAAAATTCTAAAACATGTACAATAGATTATTTGATTTATCACCAGTTTTATAGCTTGGAATTTTAACCATCCTTGACAAACGTACCAGAGTTATTCATGTATTAATGTTAACCTGACTCTGTCATTTTAAAACTTTTTAGAAAAATACAGGTAAATAAAAAATTATAATATAACAAATGTCCTGAATTAAAAGAAAAGAACTAGGATATATTCATTTCATTTAATGTGTGTTTAAAGATAAAAAAATGGTTTGGATAAAAACAATTTAAGATGCTTTTTTTTTCTAATTACAAACCCAGTCAAGATTATGAAATTGGGGATTTTAAGCATTTTACTGAGTCCAATCAATATATGGGAGCATTGGGAGGCGTGGTTGAGAGGCCAAGTACCTTGAGGTTTGACCCCCGACTCGAGCAGAGTTGTTTTTACTGAGCGGCTGAAGTCAGCACGGAAAAACCCTCTCCCAGAACCCCTCTCTCTACTCAGTGGCTACTGGTCCACAAATTAGCTTGGACCACAGCGCTCTGAGCATACAGCATAGCCTTTACTATAAGCATGAAAGTAGCGCTATATAAAAACCATAATTTATTTTTTTAAATATAAGATCGGTTGGAAAAAGTAAAGGTGTTTTGTGATTGCTTAATTATTTATTTAACTGCCAGCCGTAGAAACTGATGGGCTTTACAGAATTTGTTCCATAGACAGAAAAGTCTTGAAGGAAACTTTTACTTACCAGTGTTGCCAGTATATAATTGTAGCCTTCACGATTCATTCCAACCTCAGCAATCTGAAGAGTTCAAAGTAAAGAGTGCTAGTAAATTCACATGAAACATTGGAAGAGTTAAGCCCACTGCAATCAATAGGCTACTAATAAAAGTTATTGAATCATTCTCAGGAGGTATTGTCCTTCTTAAAGTAAATGTATATATTATATTTTGACTTATTTAAAAATTTTAAAATGTCGTAGAAATACACCCAAAGTCCTCGACACTTAAGTCAGACTGATGACCTCCCACAAAGTTTTGGGCGCTGACTGCAGAGCTAGAGAGAAGGATCCTAGCAATGGAATAGCGATGCTACAGATTCTAGCTATCAAAGACTGCATCACGAATGAAGAAATTAGAGACAGTATTACTAGAGCGATTGGATCCTACATTACCTTCTAACAAAATTGTAAAAAATAGAAACTAAAACTTTATGACCATATTTCAAGGACTTCGGGGCTTGCAAAGACCTTCCTTCATGGAGCAGTTCCAGGAAAAAGAAGAAGAGGCAGACAGAGAAATAAGGGACGGGACAACACCATAAAAGAATGGATTGGCCTGCCGTTGAAAGTGGTTGTATCCAAGGCAAAAGGCAGAGAGGAATCGAGAATGATGGTATGGCACCCCAAAGGTCCAACAGTCTAAGTGATAGGTTATGGTGAAGGTTAGATACTCAGCAGACTCAGCAGTCAGCTCACTCAACCGTTATAAATGTTTATCACCTGCTTGACAATTGAGCTGTACGCAGTCCAGTTGGAGACATCCAGAAGGATGAATGTCTCCTGGTCTTTCCTGCCCATGTCTGCAAGTCTCAGGTCCTCATGGGCGCTATGCACCTGGAGGAGCTGCATCATAACAATCTTTACATCAGAAAGTTTGGCCTTAATGGTCTCAGCTCTTTGAACTCCTGCAAAAAGAAATAACATTATTAAAAAAAAGAAGAATTGGAATATTTCAAATGAGATAATAAGGGAAAAAAATTAAGTACATGTTGATATTTTCATAGAGGCGCAGTGGCTGAGTGGTAAAACACTTGGCTATCAAACCAAGGGTTCCCAAGTTCAATTCCTGTCAAAGACGGGGATTTTTTTTTAAATTTGGGATCTTTATGGCGTCTCTTGAGTCCAACCAGCTCTAATGGGTACCTGATATTAGTTTGGGTAAAGTAAAGGCGATTGGTCATTGTACCGGTCACAAGACAACTTGTTAACCATGGGCTACAAAAACAGATGACCTTTACATCATCTGCCCTATAGATCGCATGGGCTGAAAGGGGAACTTTACACATCTTTTCATTGTTGTTGTTTTTAATCTTAGGAAAAGACAAATCTTTCTTTGGAAAATCTTTTCCAAGCCAGTCTATTTCAAGTTTGTCATATTGAGGTAACAGTTATGCTCTTCAGTTTTGCTTTGGAGAATAACGTGTTTTAATTTTATTTGGAGAAAGCTGTTGTATTTTTTTTTCTAAAATCATCTGACATTTGCTGGCTCCGATGTGCCTTTACATTTTCTTACCTGGCTAAGAGGACACATAAAGTAATGCAGTACTGGATACACAATCTAATTCCGAGTTTAATACTTTCAAACTCAATCAACAGAATAAATAATCCAAAATATAATCACAATTATAACTTACCGGACATAAAATTTTAAATGTAATTGAAATATAAATAGAGAAACATTTGATTTTAATTGATTGGTGCATAGTTTTAAAAATCTATAACTAAATACTTGTAACAGAGGCTAATTGAAACAATGACCAAACTAATGTGAACAATGACTAGTGACCATAAACAACTGACTGGCCATATAGGTAGCTTCACGTTTATATTGTAAATCCGCTCCCGAGCCACACTGATGGTGCGCATCAGAGCACCATGCAACACAAGCAGTAGAAGTCATGTTGATACTAGGAAGAAGGACTGTTGTAGATCAGGCTGGAATGATCTGCAAGTTATAGAGTATGAGCTGTCTTAATTGGCCGTCCTTTGTGCTATCTGTGAACTGTATTGAGGACCCGGGGCGTCACTGGGAAGAGTGTCGGTGGTCTGTACTGGTATTTAGATAGAAAAGGACTGGTGTCACTTAAGACTCTTTGGGACTTGATAGCTTAAATCCATGTCTGTTTGTACTGTAAATAAATAAATAACTCGTTTATTTTTACCTCTTGCCTTCAGTTGAGTGCTTGCCTTAGATTTACAATAATAGTATTTATTGATCTTTCTGGATCCTTTTCAAATGGGGTATCTGATTCGGATCCTTTCCAAGCTTCTACATTGACCCTACCACATGTTTATGCAAACTATTGTTAATTGGAACTATCTCAGGTCCCCATGCACGTGATTTGACCTGATATTATAGATATTGTCAAGTGTGACACTTTACGAACAAGCCTTTGTGACTAGATCAGATTGTTAACGGCCATGCGATGCGGCTTGCAAAGTTTAGGTGCATCGGCTACTTTTGGTTTTCTAAAAGCAAACCGTTTAGTTTATAAAATTATTTATGCAAGTAATTTTTTTTTCATAAAAATACACAAATTCTAAAACAATTACGTAAATATAAGGGAGGCAGTGTTACAATATATTTACAAAGAAAGACAATCTGTTTGTATTTTTCAGTATCACTAAATCTAATATATTTATAAAATGTACAAGGAATGTTCACAACAAATAAAAAAATTAATTCAACATGTTTTTTTCTGGTCAACTAGCATCTAAAATTAAAAGAAAACATTTATGTTTGTTTATAAAGGCTCTTTGCAATCTTGTTAATTTTTTTCTATGACCAGAGTAAGCAATAAATCTAATACATAATTATATATTATATATATTAATAGACTTCAATACAATACACCAATCTAGTACTCTTTTAGACAACATTAATATATGCACATAGCACTTAAGACTAACTAGCCAACAAAACTTTCAATTCGACTCTCAGTACGAAAAGTTCGAATACCTCTATTAAAAGTTTTATATTGAATATCAATGCATACAAATAACCACAAATTTCTAACATTCCCACTCTTCAATCCAACACGTACATTGAACTCTTGAAAGTCTATCAACCGTAGATCGTTGTCTTCAGGTCAAATGTTACGATACAAGTAACAAGTAGGTTAGAACTGTTACACATTCCTGGAAACCATAAAAGTCATTGTGACCTTCATATGCCTTCACGCTTAACTTCATTCCTACAATTTATTTAATTTCACTTATCTGCTATTACGACGAATTTATTTATTTTTTAGCGGCCCCCGTAAGGGGAAAAGCCGCTATTAGGTTACTTTTAGTTTTCTAAAAGCAAACCGTTTAATTTATAAAAATTATTATGCAAGCGATTTTTTAATAATAAAACACCAATTGTGAAGCAATTACGTAAATCTAAGGGAGGAAATGTTACTATAAGAAATGCTCTTAGCATGTAGATATCACGCTAATTTTTTTAAAATGAATTTCTGTCTGTCTGTCCGTCTGTCACACTCAGAGCACCAAAACTAGAAGAGATACGAAAACAATTTTTCCCCATTAAATGCGGCTTGAAAAGTTTAGGCGCAACGGCTACTTTTAGTTTTCTAAAAGCAAACCGTTTAATTTATAAAATTAATTATGCAAGCGATTTTTTAATAACAAAACACCAATTCTAAAACAATTACGTAAATGTAAGGGAGGAAATGTTACTATAAGTAATGCTCTTTACATGCGGATATCACGCAATTTTTTTAAAATGAACTTTTAGCAGCGACTTTCGTTTAGGCTACTAGCGTAAAGCCCGGTAATGACATGATTCTAAACTAATTTCTTAATTTTTAAAAAAAAATCAGATTTTTAAAAACAAAATTGTTTAGTGCCCCCATTAGAATGAAAGAAGCATATTTTTATGCGTTTTGTCTGTTGGTTGGTCAAAAAACCACTAAAGGCTTTTGAAAATATAATTTAACCTTTACTGTTCTTTCAGAAATATTGCGATAGTTTAAGGATGGGAGCATACAGGAATTGAGCCAGGGACCAACGATAAATCCGAACTAAAGTCTAGTGCGCAAACATCAAGATAAGGCAGGTTTATACCCTTCTCGCCATCCTCCGTCGTCCAGCGAGAAGTTAATTATTTTCAACTTAGAAGGAACATCCGAAACATCTTGCGAATAGGCGGATCTAACAGGGATCCGACTCCGACGGGGGCCGCTTCAGAGTTTGAGTATCACACAAACTATCTTTGTAATCTTGTTTTACATTGATTTTACAAAGTTTGAGTGAATGTCATAGGATCTACGTCCTAAGCTTTACAACTTATATTAAGTTACAGAAATACAAAACTGATGAACAGAGAACAGGTATGCAATTAAATGTACATTAGAAAGTGGAGCAATTTTACTTTAAAGACTTCAGCTTACAACAACCTTAAGATAGAAGCAAATAAATATAAAACATATAAAAGGGTTAATATAACACAAAGAGATAAAGTGGCTCGCTTGGAAGTGACATAGGGTTAAGTGACTTTATTTATTTTCCTTTTTTCCCACTAATATATTCGGGTACTTTAGATAAATGAGTTATTCAAAATTAGTTATTATGACCTCCAGTTGTCATTAAGTTAATTTATTGTTAAACCAGTCCAGCGAATTAACAAGTTTAAATAAACTATTAAAGATCGTATAAATGGGCTTAGGCATTTATCGATTTGAACTGGAAATTCTAAGAAATTAAGTTTACAACTTGTCGAGGCTTATCATCCTACTTGTTACTTGATGCGTAAAGTTCAACATGTTAGAAGAGACGTTCTTGGAATCAGAGATCAATCACCCTGTTTGTGTTCCTATCCGATTAGTGGCTGCTAGGTTTTTTCGAAATAACTGATGCCACACGAACATCAGTTGCTTTGAATCATAGACAGCTAAAAAAGACAATACTAACCACCTCCGTAACAAAATTTTCATATCTCCTTTCTCTGCTGTCTTGGCCTATGATTAAACATGATTGCTAAATGTTTCAACAGTGTAATTGGGTGAATAGTGTGTAAATTACTTCACAACACCTTAAGGATCAGTTAACGAACATATAAAATTATTTTTATAACATGTGATTTTGTTTAAAACGGATTATAAAATTTTGCATATTTTTATGCTTTAAGGCTTATATATAAGAAGCATTGTGTAACCAAATACCGATAGGAATAAACTTACATGAAAATCTGGGCATTAAGATTGTTGAATTATACCTCCTTTTAGAAAATTCCAAGTGAGATCGATTGTCACAAGCTTGTTTTCCATGTCCAATTCCAAGAACCATTTTTTATAACTATTCTCAAGATATCGATCACGAGACGCTCTATTAAACATATCTTTATGGGTATAAAAGTATCTTAACTGTTTAAGAACAATCATTTTCTGCATCTCCAACAGGAAGACTCGTTCACTTTTAAGCCTTAATATAAAAAAAAAATAAAAAAAACTTTGCAAAAGATGACGCTTCAGTGGGCATTGCTATTTCTTCTTCCAACAGGATATGCATCAGCATATTCAACTGGCTGTAGGTATTTCTGCATAGATATATATCTGATAAGTGATAATCTATTTATCTTATCTATCTATTTGACTATAATTAGTGTCACGATGATTGATTATGCTATTATGTTGAATGATGTGACATGCCGGGGATTGATTTAATCTTGAATTGAAGTAGTTGAATAAATGTAGGCCTAGATCTAGAATTCACAATAAAAGATTCTCTTGTAGAAAACAAAATTCAGGAACTTTATTTGAACAAAACGTAAGTACAACTTATGTACAATGGCAGATCTAACAAGATGAATAATATTACAAGGCTCCTTTGTTAATTGAAACTTAGAGATATTACAAACACGTCTGCTCAATAAGACATTCAAGCTTCGACTGACAATCTCGCGCAATTACAGACCCTTTGGGCGGAAGTCATGTGACTTCTTTTTTAAAACAACCAATAGAATTCAAAACATCCCATATTACGTCTCTGTAAAAAAAACCGATCTAACAACTCGTGTCTGGATTCCCCGAGTAACTCCCGAGCCATTAGGCGAGGGTTTATGTTTCTATTTACACACAATCTTTTAAATGTGAAATATACAACTAAATCTATAATGGCATATGTGACAATTAGTTCACATTAAAAGAACGAGAGTTTAAAATCTATAGCCACATTACAAGATCTGCGGGGCTTGCAAATACCTTCCTTCAGGGAACAGTACCTGGATGAAGAAGAGACAGAGAAAGCGATGAGAGGAAAAACATAAACGAATGGACTGGCCTACTATTGAAAGAGGTTTTTAAATAAGGCGAAAGACAGGGAGGAATGGAGAAAGACGGTTGACAAGTCTTACTTGGTGCCCCAACGGTCCAACAGACTAAGTGATAGGTAAAGGTAAAAGGCCCTGATTCAGTTTGAACGAGATAGTGTGTGGGGGGAATAAAGTGTGCAATTTTTTTACCAGACAGACATATGAACTGTCTTGATTAAGACAAGAAGGAAAAAAAGAAGGCTGCCCTGTCAGCTAGCCCTGAATATGATGCATACACATGCATGAATTATGCCAAAGTCTCCCACTCTAAAATTGGCTTCATTAGCCACACCAGATTCTGCCCCGTCTCAAGACTAAACCAAGACCAGTGACTCATCTGGGCGCATCTATTGCCTTTTGACACAAAAGGAGCCATACATGAACTGACAGTGTGAGTTGATATAAAATTTGTAAAAAAACGTATACAAAAAATTATCATTTTGATATATTTATAGATTGCACGGATACTTCGTTGAACACTCAATGTATAAATTCCTTATACAACAACTTCAAAGCAGGAGAAACCGCCTGTTCGTAAGTCCTTTGTTATTATTCTTTCTTTATATTTCTTTTTTTTTTCCTGTAACTTTTTGTTAATCAGTTTTTAGTTTAATATACTTTTGAAATTAATATTTACGTCCATTTTTTTCTAGTTTTTTTTTTTTTTACTTTAGATGATGCTTTCAAATTTTATATTTTTTAATTAAAAATGTTCTAACCAACTTCTTAGTATATAATAATAATAATAAGTTGTTATGTTAATTAATATTATCGTAAAGGCTTTTCAGATTTTATTTTTCTTTGCTAGTTCATTATTATAAACGAGAACGACTTAGGTCATTTATGACTAAGGTCTACATTTCTTTGCTTCTGAATGCAGCTGGTGAGTCCAGAGTGCAGTGTGGGGGGGGGTAAATTTGAAAATCCCACCGGGCTTAACTTAGTGCGGAGCCTTAATGAGTCCGATATTTGTTTTTACATTAAATATTACACTATTATCTCATGTCATGATGTCGAATGTCAAAATGCTACGGTCCCTAAAGAGGTCAAGACCCCCCCCCCCTGGCTTCGCCACTGCCAGAGTGTTAACCCTAAAGATCGATATGATATTTTAGCAGCGGACTAGAATTATATGACTTTCTTTGCTTGAGAGTCCTCTAACCATCGTGCACCTGACCTTTCCTTACCAACCTTTTTGCCTTGCTTCTCTTTTGTCGGTACTCTGTGTTCACTGTTTGCTCCAGGAGCCGCTTCCCCTATTAAAGCTACATTCTAGCAAAACCTGTGAAGTCGTTGATTCAATGGCGTAGCTAGGATATATGATGCCCAGTGCGGCAGCTCCTCGTGATGCCCCCCTTCTAAAAGTACCGAAATAAAACAGCGAAAAAACTTTTTTTTCGACTAATGTGTATTTATTGTTTAAGTATTGCTAAATTGCTGCTTTCTTGCTGGCAAAATTGAATTTTCCCAACCAAATCCTGGTGAAGACTTGGATATTTAATTTCGGGATCCTTGGGCGCCTCTGAGTCCATCCTGTTCTAATGGGTACCTGACAGTTGGGAAAAAGTAAAGGCGGTTGGTCATTGTGCTTTTAACATGGCACCCTCGAAAACCGTAGGCCACAGAAACGGACGATCTTAAGATCATCTGCCCTATAGACCACTTTACATTGAAAGACTACATAATATGTATCCGCCATCATCCATGACAACGTAACCTCAACATTTGAAACAAATTGATCTAGTTTGGGGATGTCATGTGAACTGCCAAAAAGAAATCGAAAAATATTTAGCTCATTATCACCCAATATTACAACAGGTTCGTTTTGTATTTTTGGAGACATGTACGTGTTTGGAATTAAGCCTAATTCAAAGCACATGTTCTCTCAGGAGTGGATCGTACTTGGATAGTAATTTCACTAACCATAGTACTAACCTTAATTTTGCCTTTGTCATTCTTCTTCAACTTGTTGCGATGCCCATTAAGTGCCGAATTCTGCAATTTTAAAGTCTAACTCTACATCTACATGAAACCAATGTACTGAACAATGGAGTAACAAAATGTGCCCCAAAAGAAAGTGTGCGTATAAAAGTGCGTTGCCTTCGGAGACTTAAACCAATCTAGTCAACTCGATTCAACCTGGTCAACAGCTTAGCGGGAGATAAATAATAGTAGCAAAGTAAATTTATTTCTAGTCAGCATTTAAAAGTCAGGAGTCTGTCTTTGTTCATGTATGTACAATGCGTTGATTTTATTGAGTAAGTTTGTGCTAAATTTGATGCCCCACACTACTTGATGCCCCATGCGGCCGGCACCACTCGCACATGGCTAGCTACGCTACTGCACTGATCCCAGACTGTATTGGCAGGTTGTTTTTTTTTTTTTTGGACTGCTGCATAACAGGGGTGAGGGAGAACTTATAAGATGGTGACATCGTTTTGGTGCCCGGCCATTCATCTCATTCCTATAAGATTATCCGTGGTTGTTTTGCGACTGATTTTTAAAGAATTTTGAAATCTAATTCTTTTAAATATTTGTTATATATAACATTTGCAAAAATCTATTTTTAATTCCATTTTTTTATTTTTACACTAGAGCTTTTAACACCTATGCATATTGTGTAGCAGATGCCTGCAACATAGGTACTGATTGGGCTCAAAACGTATACGACTCCTTTAAAAGCGCTATAATAAGCTATGGATATAACTGCAGTAAGAGTTATAATAAAGGATATTTATTTCAATGAATGTCATG
>JADKLZ010000728.1:5199624-5213038 GCA_021533235.1 Biomphalaria straminea | reverse complement strand
ATATATATATATATATACGGTATATTATTGTTAATCTTACCTTATATATATATTTCAATATTACATGATATAGGCCTAATTCCGTAATAAATTTAATAAAAAAACAGTAGTATCTTTAATTTGTATTTTAAATTCTTTAAAAAAATTTTTTTTTCTTTCAAGATACCAGATGGAGCGACATATCGGGAGGTACGAAGCTTACTTTTAAGTTGCATTTTAATTTGTATTCTCATGTGCATTTTTCTACGAATTAGATCTATATCCAATGTTTTGTAGATAACAATCAAGCTTTATAAACCCTATGTCGTCTTCAGATTGTAAATATGTAGTAGGTATGGTGAAAAAAAGAGACAAATTGTGACATTTTTATTTACTTTGACTAAGTTAAGAATGAGGTCATGATCTACAGTCAGGGGCTTTTTACATTTCTTTTTTATAATCATGGTATAGTGCTTCGTCTTTGTAAACAGGTTCTAAAACATACGATTTTAGCGGACCCCCGATACAGCCTGATTTCAGCTAAAAATTACATATTTCTAAAGCCGCAGGCATAATCAAACTCTCAGAAGCCGTGTGTACTATTTGTCTCAGTGCCTCTCACAATGCAATAACATATGAAGGATAGAGTTTTTTCATTCACCGTTGTCACTTCACTAATTAAGTTTCTGCCATTTGTATCTATAATTGCTCCACGTTTGAAGAAACCAAATGAATTGTATTTTTTTTTGTTGTTACTTCATTAGGATTTCTTACAACAACGTTTGCCAAATTTAGGCCTAAGTGTAACCCATTTTGTAAATAATTTTGAAATGCCCAGTACCCCTCCCCAATGTACTTGCAACTATGAGAAGAATGATATTATTTGTTCTGAGATGACATCGTTTAATTTGATTCATTGAGTGTTAATTTTAATCTGAGATAGCGATCAACGTCCAATAAAGGGTTGTTTTTTTTTTCAAATTAATGTCTACAAATAGTAAAAAAGAAAGCAACTTCACAAACATATAAAGTTGGAAAAGTGAAGATGAATTTCAGAAATGTTTCTGTTACAACCGGATAACATGTTTCATCTGTAGCCAGAATAATGTTAACGAAATCAAAACATCCACATTCCTTTCCTGACTTTTTGTGAAATTTATATAACTAGATGCATGATAACACCAATTAAGAAACAGAAACAAAATAGAGCAGTGAGATTCATAACAAACGAATATAAGTTTGTACAAATATAAAAGAATATTAATATTAAAGAATGTGAATTATAAGTTACTGATACTTTATTTTGATTTATTAACAGAACATAATAAATGGGTATTTTAAAAAAAAATAAAGCATAGTTAATGAGGTGCCACGCGTACCCCCTATCAAAGTATTCCCGTATCCCTGTGGGTACGCTTACTAGGGGTGTACCGGATAGTACTTTTTTATAATCGGCCGGAGCCGGATATGACCGTATAGTAAAATTTGATATTCGGCCGGAGCCGGAGCGACTATTCGGTACACCCCTAACGCTTACACTTTTTTTTGGGGGGGAAACACTGTCTTACAAGATGCCGTTTTTGTTTAGAAGGTTTCAAACTTTAGCTCGATAACAATAAAACCAATGACGTATTGTGATCATTGTCTGCTTTGTACGATATAAATCTAAATTCAGGAGCATATTGAAATATTTATGTCTCGCGTGGTGCGGCCTCTTACACCATTTTGTCTCAGTTCGTTGCCAGTATTTCCATAACACTCTTCTTATTCAGATGTTTGCTTACAGGGCCTATTATTATAGCTTTTTATTACTATAGCTTTTTTATATAGCGCTACTTTCATGCTTATAGCATGCTCAGAGCGCTTTGGTCCAATCTCATTGTGGGGGGGGGGAGGGGAGGGGCTATCTAGGAGTTGGTTTCCCGTGCTGCCTTTGATCGCTCAGTAAACACAACTCTGCCCGAGTCGGGTATCGAACCTCGAGCCCCTTTCTAGGTAGCCAAGCCAAGCCAAGCTCAAGCCGCACTTGGCCTCTCGACCACGCTTCCCACTCCTACTTCAAATATCCATCCACTACATATCAATGTAACAGTTTGACAAACAACGAAATAACGTTGTATAACTTACAGTGTGCACGAGTCATAATCAGACGGACGTTGGTGTCTCGTTGAGTCTCAGGATTGTCTTTTGGACGGTTGAAACCTTTTTGAATGGCGAGACTAATCAGAAAAATCGAAAGAACGACGTAAATCTGGTAAGCAGAGTCATGGATGTAGCCGGGGGAGGAGGGGTTTAGAGGGTTCAACCAGCCTCTGCCCGAAATGAAATCTCTTCCCTGCCAGGGGAAGGGGAGGTGGAATTTTGTAACTGTTTTTTTTTTATTTAATGTAGGTAAGATTTTAATGTTAAATATATCATCCCTTGCCGCAGTGCAGTAAAAAAAAAAGTTGAGTATAAAATACTCCCGCCATTGGGTTTTGATGTTAAGTCCCCCATCTTCTATAAAAATAAAAAAAAAAACGGCATTCACCATATTTTAAGAACATAGCCAGAGAGGGAGGGGTACAGCTCGATTTTTTTGACGTTAAAAAACCCCTGTTGATACCTTAATAAGTTAATTATGCATTATTACAAAGCCTATATCAACTCTGTCTGGTAAAAAAATTATATATATATAGTTGTTTTTGCAGGCTAATTCAGGCAATACATAATAAGCTCAAACGGCACAATAAGAAGCGTCTGCATCAAAGAACTCTAGCAGTACCAGGATGCATCTTTGTTGCATAATGCGTAATAGTTCCTCCCTTTTAAACCTAGTGGCTTATAGGGCATATGATATAAAGTTTATCTGTTTCTGTGCCGTACGGCTAATGAGGGTGTCATGTGACCAGCACAACAACCAACCGAATTTACTTTCCCTAGACTAATGGACCTCATTCGCCAATCGTAAACAAACAACATTTAGTCACGTGATCATATTGCTAAAAACAACGGGGAAAAAACTGTCACGTGCCAGCCATCGTGTATTAAAAATTAGATCGTAGATTATATAGAAGAGATAGAGCACCGCGTGGCTAAGTGTTGTTTGTTTACGATTGGTGAATGAATTCCATTAGAGCTGTGTGGACTCTGAGGCGCCCGATTATTATAATTGTGTTAGAAACAGACTAGTACTACTACTAGTCTTTTAATGACGTTTATTCGTTCATAAGGTTATCACTATTGTTTTTCAGACCAGCAAAAAGGCTCCTTGTTTGAAAGTTTTGGGGTGACAGTGACACCACAAAACAATGTCAACAGTCTGAGATCACAATCTTTTATCACGCTAGTTCTTGTGTCCCTTGGGACTCTGGAACTAAAACTAATAAAACTAAGTTACTTTTAAATAAAGATATTGACTTTTGCCATAGATTTACGTACATAAGATATATATATTCGATAGATGAAGATTTATTATAATTTATGTAATAAAGCTACATTTATATTGAGTTATAATTATAATATTTATTATCCATATAGCTATTTATACCTTTATTATAAAGTTATATTGTGTTATATTTATATATATATATATATCATATATGTTGAAAAAATAAAGTAACGCGAAGGCTATATTATGTCTTTATTATATGGCGTATGCTTTATTAACTGACGTGTAAATAAAACATATTTTTCTCTGTCTTGCATTATTTCTGATTACAAGGGAAAAACAGGCAAAAATAAATAAATCCTTTAAAAAAAATAAAATAAACCATAGCTTATTAAGTCCTTAAAATTATATCTACCAATAATGTATAAGTCATTTCCCTGGTTCGATATTAAAATAGTAAATAACTAGTAATTATTATTTTGACTAATTGCCTACTTTTAGGGGAAAAAAACGCTATTAGCTTTGTGTGGAATGTCTGTCCGTCCGTCCCGGTTAGATCTCGTAAACTATATATATATATATATATATATATATATATACTTATATATAATGATAATTTAGACCTTTCAAAGCTCTGATACATCGGCTACCCTTTTCTTTTCTGAGAGTGAAAAATTTAATTTTAATATCAACTATGCAAGAAATTTTTCTCATCATAAAAATACACTTTTTTTTACAACTATTTACTATTAATAGTAACAAACACAGGAGGCTATAGAGTAAGGGATATGAATTCCTACCATTATTTAACACATTTATGCAAACAGTTTTAGATTTTTTGTAAAAAAAATTGCTTACAAATGTATTGTGTTAGGTACTAAGCTTATATTATTAGTTAGTTAGAGACGCACCATAAAAGACATATATTGATCGGGACTAGTGACGCTTGGACTTAGTTGGACGGAGGCTTTTTAGAGAGACAAATAATCAGTTAGCGATAGGATTCTCTAGGGTAAAGACGTGTTATATGAACAGAGACTTTGACTGTGGCCTTTTCTTGGATTAAACATTATATTCATTGTTCATCAGTGTTTGAACTCATCTCTTCACTAGTTGAAACTGATGTTGTCAGTCTTTGCTGTTCGTTAAGTTCACTTAAATACACACGAACAAGGAACTCACACAATCTGCTGAATAATTTGTCACATTATGACAAGCATCAACAGATACTACAGTTAACTGCAATACAGACAGGCATCCATCACAATTGCTATGTTATGTAAGTTCTGGCATACTACATTGCCTTTGATAGAATTTCATTCTGATATTCTTTCTGAAAATATTGAAACCTGCCTTTTTACATGCCTGGGTGGACCACTTCGGGGGCCAATTTTCAGTCTGTGTTTCCACACAAACTATCTTTGTAACCTTGTTTCTTCTGGTTCACACACTGAAGTGTGACACGAAGTATTTATTTATGTCTTTATCTCAGGTTCTCTCCTTTCATCTTGCAATCCTCAAAATGCACCAAGACTGCCCTTAGACTAAATCTCTGCTAAATATTTCTCAAGCAGAGTTAGGCCTACACCGAATTATTTGATGGACAGAATGGTAGGATTTAACTTTGGAAATGGTGGACAATGCTTATACAAGCAATGATAGCAGAATAAAGTGCATTGAATTTCTATGTATATTATATATAATTCTCTACATCGCCAAACCATGCGGGACAAGACGCACGCACGCTCTCTAACCCTCGCTGAAAAAGTCATGGAACGATAACTTTTTTTTTATTTCTGAAAGATGGGCTAGAATTACCCCAGGCAACTTTCGCGGCAATAGAGGGCGTGGCTCAGGAAAAAAAAAGGGGGGGGGTTAGGAACAAGTAATCTTCTCACTAAATAGCGTCGTATGCTACATCGCGGGTCGGATCGTGTAATCTATTTGTAATTTGATAATAAAAACAGATAGTAGTAAATAGTCAAACAGAACTTACCATCTAAATGATCATACATATAGGTGCATTGTTTCCAGCCTAGTGTCATGACCAGCTCAGCTAGGGCACTAACATAGTCTGGTTTGAGAAACAATAGTCTCCCTTTAACTTCTGTCAGGTTCATCCCTAGGGAGTATATGATAGACATTTGCACTGATTCATCTAGTGTACATTGATGAATCAAACACAACATTCAAGTAATATAATTGTATTGTATTTTAGATTTAATCCTTTCATTCGCCCAGTATATACAATCTCACCTGAGCACTAAATAATAAGACGAAATTAATGATAGCCAATATGGTTTTCCGGTAAAGGGAGATTATAAATTATGATAAACATACAGATCTTGTAATAATTATTAATAATTATGTCTCTGTATTTTCACTAGTTTAACAAAATAGACCAGGTCAAAACTGATGAGCAATTTTAAGGTGGACAAATTCAAAATTAATGTTGTCTTGCTGATTATTCAAAAACAGAAAAACCAATACACAATTAAATTACTGTACATTTATAAATATCGGTGCAAATACTTAAGCATGACTTATAATTACACTATACCCTATTATAAGGCAAGCAGGAGAAAGCATATTGAAAGACAACGGCTAATGTAACTCTCCTTACAGACCCACCTTCCTTCCCGCAAGCTCCCGCGAGTCCAGAGACGGGCAACAACACTGGCCAAAACCATGGCGTGCGAGTAGCGCCTCGAAAGAAAATATTAGGTACGTATGGTGATGCAATGGGTTCCATCGCATTGTGGAATCAAAGGAAACGAAAGGGCCGACAGTTTGGCCAAGCTAGGAAAGCCTTTAGACCCACTAGAGGAGCCGCAAACATACGAGAGTGCAAATGAAAGATTTGTGAATGGTTCAAATCCAAATGGTACAACAGCTGGGAACATTGTAGCGCGGGGCGGGAAGTTTGGAATGTTCTCAAATGCCCAAACAGAAAAGATGAATTGTGGCAGCTAGACCGAAAGGAGCAAGCAATCTTGGCACGATTCCGCACTAAACACTGTCCGATAGGAGCATATTTCGCTAGGATCCGAGTGAATCACAATCGCAGATGTCGACAAAGCAACGGAGATGACAAGACCGTTGAACATATCCTCTACGAGTGCAGGGTGCACAGAAACACTTTCAAAGACACGACTAGTCTTGAGACAGAGCTGGTGCATGCCGGGATCTTGCTATGTACGGAGACAGGCAGACCCTACGGAACACTGCCAGATACCTGGACCGTGTTGTAAGGGATCAATCCCAGTACAGAGCCTTAGTGCATGGAGGTTTTCAAATTGGAAGCCAAAGCCACAAAATTATATGCAAGCACTAAAATTACTTATGTAAAAAAATCGAACAGTTGGACTTTCCTTGACTCGTCAGTGGTTTGTCCTCTTCAGTTAAAAAACAACAACATTGATAACATGATTGCAAAGACAATATGAATGCACATCAAAACTTCAAACACACATAAAGTTTAACCTTAACAATACTCCAACGTGTATAACTCTCCTACCTGGGAAATAGTTTGTTATAAAAGGAAGATGAAAAATATGGCTGTAACTCTGGCAGACGTGGAAAGTTCGGAGTGACATGGAGCCGTAAAGTAAAAAGATGCCAGTTGACATTTGTTTACAAACTGAAACATGACATTTGGAATTTAAGACAATATTTATGAAAGTTTCACACATAAGGTGGAAATAAAGCTTTATTATTATATCTATATATTTTTCTGACGGCTTTATTTTAGAAATCATATTGACATCAATAGTCTAATGGATTTTTTTTTGTTTGATTGATATACTACAGTCATCCAGAAATGAAGATGATTAGGTTCAATCCCAAACCTTCTGCAAGATGGCAGTATTCAAACCGGGAACCAACATGATGACTATATAGGCAGCCTTACAAGATCTATGTACAGTTTTGTTTTCCATCTAAAAATAGCCCTTGCTACAAAGTACAAATTTATTTATTTTTACAAAGCTTCTATCAACACAGTTTGTCTGTCTGTCTGGTATAAACTTTGTACACATTATTTCGTCCACACCATAGTCTATGACCCACAAACATTCTCGGATCAGGTTGAAACTTAGTACAATTTTTTCATTAACTAAGACTATACATGAATTAATTTTAAAAAAAACATTTACCAATCAGTCAATTAATTATTGGTGACAATTTTTTTCTTTGATATTGAATATGGTAAATAACTTCTACATCATTGTGATGTATGTACGCAACTGCAGAATTCTTCCCTTTAATAGATTTTTTTTAAAAAGGATCTTTTTAGCTCCGATGAGATTTGATTGTTATATATAGAAAATAAAATTTAAAAAAGCAATTAGTTAATTAATTATTGTTGATTAACTATTTTTTTTTATATCAAATAAGGAAAATAACTTTTACATTATTGAGATATATAGTTGTAATTGCGCAGTTCTTCATTTTGGCTTTGATGAGGTTAGATTTTTACGTAGAAACGAGAGGACAATAAATAATGTTGAACTGGTATAGCAAGGAAACAAAACAAAGCAATACAATTATTCTCATACAATAGAGGATTCTATTTCCTTAATGGGTAAATTAATTATTCTCTTGGTCGGAACAGCAGCTAATTTGATTGAGACAGAGAGAGATACCTTTTTTCACAAACTCAAAAGTGTTGTCTGTGTTATAATCATCAAACAGCATCTGGAGCTTTGGATCATTTTGTTTCCTGCTGTTATGGAGAGAAAGAGCGAACATCATGGCTGTTTTCGATTCGGGTTCCAAACTAGTATCCAATAGAATGCCTAAAATTGAACAAAATAAATAAAAGAGGCCCAAAAAAATGACAAAGAAAGAGATGAGGAAGAAGAGAAATGACAGATTCAAACTAAAAAAAAAATAACTTTAAACTAATTTTATAACAATAATAATAATGATAAACATTTCGAAGGGAAGCAATTCATAATTTTAATATTTTTTTATTCTACTTGTACAACGTAGCAGAGCCAGCCTTACATAATTGGAGGCCCTCATCGAATTGAATTTGGTGTCCCCAAATGAAACAGAAAAAAAACTTAAGGTACTTCATTAATAACATGGGGCGCAAGTTTCGCTATTTATTTGAGTCCTGTGAGATGCCCCCGCCAATCGGCCCCTAAGTGGCTGCATAGTTTGCCAATTTATAAGGCCGTCACTGGTCTAGATCCAAACTGGATCAAGATTGGATCAACTTACCAAAAGGAATATGAGTCCAACCAATAACAGATTGTAGTATT
Source organism: Biomphalaria straminea (assembly GCA_021533235.1). Taxonomy (NCBI): domain Eukaryota; kingdom Metazoa; phylum Mollusca; class Gastropoda; family Planorbidae; genus Biomphalaria; species Biomphalaria straminea. Next base: position 5,204,422 of record JADKLZ010000728.1, on the reverse strand, counting down.
ACACTGAAAACAATAAACACTGTGCTCCTCTTCAAACTAATTGAAAGCTCCATTCTTACAGTGGTAAGCAGATACTGCTAGTATAAACAATGTAGCGAATAACGACTGAGTGTTTCTGATTTAAGCTCTTTGCAGACAAAATTTGATTATTCATTGCTTAAATATTCCATTCTCGTGCTAGACTCGTGATGTCATTATTCCTAATGCTCTTCCCGATTATCTCATGCAAGAAAAGCATTCAAAAAAGGGAGATAACCTATCTCATGGCGAATGCTGCGTATGATTTCAGTTATCGGCCTTGATAAAGCCGTGGTATGATCTATTTTCTATGACAGGTCCGTAAGAGTTACGACGCTTAAAGCAGTCACTTACCAGCGATGGCCAAACTTTTTTTTTTAAGTAGCTAGCTAAAAAGAAAATTTCGACAGGACATAGATTTAGATCTAATTTTTTTTTTCTTATTTAAAAATACAGAGAGTCGAATGTATCTATATTTACACTATCTGATTATAAGTAATGCGATTTATTATATAGCTAAGCATTATTTGATAATAATAAGTCCAAATTGTTCAAATTGAGAGGTAGATCTAGTTTTCCTTACGAGTAAAAGTAGGGGTTCAACTGTCAATCTTTTTCTGACACATCTTTTCCAAGCTAGGTTAGTTAACTTTTTGTTTAAATATATGAAGCTATAAACGTTACACTTAATATTCTTTACTCATGAGATTTCGACCATTTCCTATAGAACTCCAATCAATTTAGAATTTAGACTAAAGTGGTTAAGAGAGTCGCTTGGTTTGAGATTAATTGAGTTAGCTTCTAGATTGATTTTATTACCTTTTATTACCTCAAGGTACATTTAAAGTTAAGGCCACAATATTGGTTTCACTTGTCCATAGTTCCGTTCAATCCGAACAATCGGCTTCACTAGTTCACAGTTCAGTGAAAGCTGAAGGTTTGGTTTCACTAGTTCACAGTTCAGTGAAAGCTGAAGGTTTGGTTTCACTCACAGTTCAGTGAAAGCTGAAGGTTTGGTTTCACTAGTTTCGTAAGCAATATTGGATACCCTCTCCCTCCCCACCTTTCTGTAAATAAAAGTGGACAACAACAGAACCTTCACATTCTTTAGTGATAGTGTCGTACAGGGTCACACGTCCACGTGGGTCATGAGGACACGTGAATAACTAGAACGTTCAAGGTATTGAAAAAGAAGCTTATCAAAAAGAAGACGAACTTAGGAGCAAAAAACAAGTACAAGAAAAGGAATAAAATAAGAAATGAAAATACAAGTATAAAGCTTATACCAACATTATTGAACAGTTGTCATTGTGTCCAGGTTCCACCTAGCGTTCAACTTTTTGAACCCATAAAGAATTTGCATGCTCATGGGAAACATTGTAAAAAACGGCACAATTGGACTTCAGTTCCTGAATCATTGAGAGTCTATAAATAGATTACATTATGTTCAAAACTGGGTCGCTCTCAAACATTTATATAGGTATTCTAGCTATTGTTTGTTCCTATCTTATCAGCTAACGGTGCAATGTATTTAACCATTTGTTTAGCTTGAATCTTGCAGTAATAATTAAATCGTTGAGCTTTTACAAAAATATTCACAATGATGAGACTTTGCTGTTTGGTTCTGCTCGCACTATCTGGCAGCTCCTGCTTTTTATTTGATGACCCGGACCCAGTGGAGACCCTGCCATGGTGGAAGACGACTATTATCTACCAGGTGTACCCGAGGTCATTTAAAGACTCTGACGGGGACGGGATAGGGGATATTCAAGGTAAGTCAGATATTTGTTTGATGTATTCAAACGTTAGGATTTGATCCCGTACCAAACCGGAATAGTCGTGAGAGTTGACACTATGTGTTTAAAACCCTAGGTCATTTGAAGTTCTCCTACTCCGGCCTATTTGAACAATTGTTTAGTCTCGAAGGGATCCAAGCAGATACAAATGTTCTGCATCTCTGTTTCCAGGGGCTCATAACCCATGGCGTAGCATGGATGGGGGGGAGGAAGGGGGAGAATTTGGAAATCCCCCCGGGCCCCTACTTGAGGGGGGGGGGCCAAATGAGTGTTTTTTACATTAAAAATTAAATATTACTCAAAATGCAGGGTCCTCCAAGGAGGTCAAGCCCCCCGGGGCCCCCAAAGGATGGAAAATTCCTAGCTACGCCCCTGTCTACACGCTCTACACAACAATTGATTTGTCGTTGTAATTTTATTTTCTTTTGAAATAAGTTTTATGTTTTTGGTAGCGCCTTGAGCCTACACTGCGTTTGTTTGAAAAGATTTAAGATGCACATACATCTCATGTACAAACAAATTACAATGCTTCCGATGATAAATAACATAAAGTTTGTCTTCAACTCTTTATTAGAGATATTAGGAAAAGGTCACAGTCAATGTTCATCAAGGAACCTAACAATTTCTTCCTTTAAATTCCATATTGGTCTAATGATTGGCCATTGAATACAACTGTGATAAGAAACATCAGAATGTTTTAATTCCAAATCTTCACATACTTTTCGGAACTGCCAGTCGGCACCGGCCTTTTTGGAATAGGAGGCTATAGGCGAAGTGATTTTGGTGGCCCCGAATAAAATAAGAATATACAAAATAAAGGGAAAAAATATACAATTTTGCAATTTAAATAACATTGAGTACAAGTTTTGGTATTCCTTTTCTGTAATATTAAACTGTAATTCCTGTGTGAGCCATTTAACAATCATGGACCTTAGCACCAACATACTTTGACTATGCCTAGGGACGGCACTTGAGCATAATATTAGTATAGTATCTCGCACACATAGTGAATTTAATGTAGCTATGTGTAAACTTTCTAGTTACTAGTTTATGGTTAGGATATTTTCTTTATTTAATTAAAAAGTTGTTTTTCTCAGTCAAAGCCCCATCAGTCGTTACCCTTGCCATCTTGTACAAGCCAACCCAACTCTTTCAACACAATTCTCCATAGCATTGAATAAATATTGGCCAGGAATTATGTCTTTTACTGAATTTATATAGTACTAGTTGACCGGCGGCATAGCATACGCCGCTATTTACCAGGGCCGGCAACCGCAGTGGGGCCCGCATTTCATAGGACACGCAATTTTATAGGACCCGCTCTAATTTAAAGTGTAAAAATTATTAAATTAAGCCATTTTATTACTTACAACAGATTCCCCGCGCCATCCTGTCGATTTAACATCCCTATAATTATTTGTCTGTTAAGCTATTGCTTTAAAAGAAATCAAACACATTTTTAACAAAATATAGTCATTTATAGCGCTTTTGACCATCAAGCTGTAAGGGAAATAAGTCTTTGGCATCCTTCAGTTGTATGACTATGGTTGAACACAATCTTCAATTACAAACACAATAGCACACTACAGACTGAAAAGATAAAATATAATTTTTAAAAAGTCGAAGAACTAAACTCCACTTGTCTCTCTAACCTTGCTAATGATTTTTTTTCCACCACAATTGTCCACAAATACTCGTATTAAAGGTCTTTTGCAAGTTAATGGATTTTTTTTTAAAGAATTACGGACCATTTGTGCTCTAGAAATGTTTTCTCTTTGACTGTTAAATACATAAATAATTCGAGTTTAAAATATGGTTCTAATTTTTCGCATTATAAAATAAGTAAAGCGAATGCGTGAATTCACGTTAAAAAAATTATTAATGGAGCTAAAAATAGCTAAATGACCTATTTACTTGTTGCTTGCATGTTGTTGTTTGACCTCTTACTTAGAGGAATATATATATAGAAGATTGCTATTGAATATAATCTTCGTTTTTTTTTTCAAAACTCTTTAGAACGACATTTGGAGAAAATTTTCCTTTAGCCTCTTCATTACAAATGATAAGAATCAAAAGTTTCAGTAATGTTTCTAGATATTTACAATAATTTATTTAGGTTTTCGCGGGCCGCAAAAAACACCTCGGCGTGATGAAATGCAGTCGAAACTCTTAGGGCCATTGCCCCAGATGAGAGGGTAAAAAAAAAAGCGAGTGAATGGAAGCAGTGAGGATAGGAGAGACGGAACCAGGCGGGTTATTGTAGGGCGAAAGCAATAGTAATGAGGTGGTTTAGGGTTAGGGTATATTGAATCGTTTGAGATCTCTTGTTGTTTAATGTGTGTTTCTCCATATGTGGGATGTTTAAAGACAATCGAAGCGCATCGATGAATCACTGGTAGTCTGTTTTTTTTTAGAGGGCCACGAAAGGGGAAAAGACACGATTAGTTTTGTGTGGTCTTTATGTCCGTCCGTTCGTCCCGTTTAGATCTCGTTAAATTGACGTGAACTATAAAAGATAGTGAAAATCCGACATCATAATATTTTAGATCATTCAAAGATAGTCATCTCCCTTACTAAATAGAACTCCGTGTTTGTTACTATTAATAGTGAAAAGTTTTTTAAAAAAATGTTTTTTTATGTAAAATAAAACTGCTTGCATACTTGATTTTAAAAATTAGGTTTTTCGCTTTAAAAAAGAAAAAAAGTAGCCGTTGCATGATTGCATCAGAACTTTGAATGATCTAAAATATCATGATGTCCGATTTTCATTTTCTCTTCTAGTTTCTGAGATCTAAACGGAACGTACGGACGGACGGACAGAAGAGCTACACAAAAATAATAGCGTCTTTCCCCCTTTCAGCGGCCGCTAAAAAACGCTGACCTCCCTCGTCGTTACCTAGGAAACACGCTCAACACCTCCTATATTTAGTTTCGTACATTAAAACTTAGCTTAGTCAAAATTAAATTAAATATAGATATATATT
>JADKLZ010000728.1:5173978-5190383 GCA_021533235.1 Biomphalaria straminea | reverse complement strand
ACTTCTTTGGTCAAAGTGGATGGTAAAGAAAGGTAGGTACTTCTTTGATATCTCTTTCATCATGACTTGGTCCATTGTAGTTCATGAACGTATATGGTCAGTGTGTCATAGGGTCTTCTTGTCCGCGTATTAGGAAGAGCCTAACTCCGTCAACAGACCAGTTCTTTCGATAACTCTTTCTCTCTTGAAGACCTTCTCAAGACTGTCTTTACAGTCATGTTGTGGTTTTATGTTCCTTGTATTTTGTGACAATGCCATGATAGTTTAATGTTCCTTGTAGTTCGTGACAGTGGCATGATAGTTTTATGTTCTTTGTAGTTTGTGACAATGCCATGATAGTTTTATGTTCTTTGTAGTTCGTGACAGTGGCATGATAGTTTTATGTTCTTTGTAGTTTGTGACAATGCCATGATAGTTTTATGTTCCTTGTATTTTGTGACAGCCCCATGATAGTTTTATGCTCCTTGTATTAGTCACAATGCCACGATCGTTTTATGTTCCTTTTAGTTTGTGACAGTGCCATGCAGTTTTACATTTCTTGTAATTTGTGACAAATCCAGAATTTCAAAATCCCACTCTTCACCGAGATTCGAACCACCCGAACGCTTCACCACTCAGTCATAATGCCTCAAAAAGAAATAGAGACAATCGATATATTTTATAACTAATGTCAGAAAACATTGCCAATCAATAAGTAAATCAAAGATTCGAATGCATGTATTTCAACTATTTGTGTGTGTGTGTCTAATAGATTTATGGTTCTCGAGTTCTACACAGACTCGGACACACGCTCCAAAATGGCAGAGTTTGGTGCCCACCCATTCAACATGGACCTAGTGGACAGTTTGACCATTCCCCTTAACGCCAGTCAAATTATGGGCCTGGTGTCCCAGGAGTACACCAACAAACCTGCATCCTACTGGCCCACTTTCGTGGTGAGTACAAACCAAATTTTGTGTATGTAATATATTAGCATGGGAAATAGAATATATACAAATATATTTGTTCAAAAAAAATATCAACTTACTTACGACTTACAGCCTGAATTGTGTGGTAAACTTGTGATGTTAAAAGTTAAATAAAGACTTTGTTTATTTGGCCAACGGTTAACGAGCAGGGTTGTTTGTGGCCAGCACAATGACCGACCGCTTTTACTTTCCCTGACTCAAGTCAGGTACCTATTAGAGTTGGTTGGACTCAGTGTCGTCATGAAAATCCCTAAATTTAAAAACTTAATCTTTACCGAGATTTGAGACCCGGAACCTCTCGTTCTGAAGCCAAGCATTTTGCCTATCAGCCACGAGTCTCCAGAGATAAGATGTAACTATTGAACTCTGTGTAAATCCCACATGCAAGCGTATGTAAAATGTCAAATTACAAATAAATGTAAAACTCAAAAGATTTTTACATGAAATAGACGAAACTTCAATGCACAAATATCTATAGAACTTACATATCAGTGTCTCTTGCATTCTTCCTTCTTTCTTTCTTTATACTTCTTTAGTGCACTCTGCCTTTCTCGTAGCTAGGAATTTTCCATCATTTTGTGGGCCATGGGAGCTTGACCTCTTTGGGGGCCCCTGCATTTGCGTAATATTTAATGTAAAAAACACTCATTAGGGGCCCCCTGTTTCTGTAGTTTTGAATTTGTTTTTCATTTTCTCTCTTTGTCTTTCTTTTTCTGTCTTTTTTTTTAGTTTCCTTCACTAGCGTTAGCAGCTTTAAATACCTCGGAGCTATTGTCTAGGATGAGGGAACAAAGCCCGAACTAATGGTCCGAGTAGCACAGTCCACAGCAGCCCTTTCTAAACTTAAGTTAATATGGAAAGACAAAGGCTTAGCCCTCGGCACCAAAATCAGACTGATGCGTTCCCTGGTCATGGCCACATTTCTATATGCTTGTTAGTCTTGGACGCTGACTGCAGAGCTAGAGAGGAGGATCCTAGCAATGGAAATGAGATGCCACAGAAGGATCCTAGGTATTACATTTAAAGACCGCATCACAAATCAAGAGAATAGAGACAGGATTACTGCAGCGATCGGACCCCATGATGACCTGCTAAATACTGTGAAGAAACGAAAGCTTAAAATGTATGGCCATGTAACAAGATCTTCGGGACTCGCAAAGACCTTCCTCCAGGGAACAGTTCCAGGAAAAAGAAGAAGAGGCAGACAGAGAAAGCGGTGGGAAGACAACATCAAAGAATGGACAGGCTTACCATTGAATGAGATTTTAAACAGGGCAAAGGATAGAGAGGAATGGAGAAAGATGGTCTTCAAGTCTTGCTTGGTGCCCCAACGGTCCACCAGACTAAGGGATAGGTAACAGGTAACAGGTAACACTCTTTATCTCTCTCTCTCTCTCTTCCCCCTCTCTCTCCACTTATTCTTGCAGAGTTGTCTTCTAGTAACATTGATAGTAACGCCTCAATCATATCACAGGTGGGTAACCATGACAGGAAACGCATAGCCAGCAAATATGGCCGTTACACAGTCAACGCCTTCAATATGCTTCTCATGACTCTGAAAGGAACGCCCACAACCTACTACGGAGAGGAACTGGGCATGGAAGACATAACTCTGACGTATCAAGAATCCAAAGATCCCTGGGCAATCAATGCCGGTCCGGTAAATACTTTGTATTGTTAGATAGCTAGTTTAGTATTGCGCACACTTTTTAGATAGCTAGTTTAGTTTATTTTAGAATTGCGCACTTTTTGGTACCGACATTGAACGCACATTTTATGACGACACAGACTGTAGGGTTAGAGGTTAAGTTTGACGTAATAGGAATTCAGTTACTGCTAGACTCTTGGGGTGATCAGACATATTTTATCTTCTGACTAGACTGTGGCCCATCTTATAAATAAATGTTATGATTTAAAGTTCATTCGAAGTGAACGTAGTCATTTGATTTTTGTTCGTGATATGTGATGTCTACGAAACTCGCGAAATTGAAATACATCTTCACAAGAAACACACGCACCTAGTATCCTGAAGTAACTTAGAAATACATGTTACAGTAAGAACTAACATTACAACAAGAAAGAGAAGATCATTACAGTATATAAGTTCAGAATAAGTCTAAAAAAAAAGTATTCCTTTCAGACCTTGAATGGTGATTTTCAGACCTTGCGGTCTATAGCTTTCTAATGTCTGCGGTTAACTAGGGTGTCTCGCGGACAGCACAACGACGGAGTTTCTTAAATTTTCCCTACTTATGTTAGGTAACAATTCGAGTTGTGATTCGAATCCTAGACCCTCCAGTTTTGAAGCTAATCGCTTTACCACTCTGCCACGTGCCACCACCCCACTCCCCCTTCCCAATAAGTTGAGGATATTGTTAATAGATGCATTTCCACATGTCAGATGTCATTTCTGACTTACATATATACAGGTTTTTTTTTTCTGTTTTCTGACATTAATTCCCAATTATTAACAGTATTTAACAGGCTGATTTCTGTTGTTTTTTTTTAAGTTAACAAGGTTCATAGTTAGATCACCACACTACTTATGATTTTTTAAAATAACTTATTCTTTGTTATTATGACTTAGGATCGTTACCTCCTGGTGTCCAGAGATGTGAACCGCTCCCCCATGCAGTGGTCAGATAGTCCCCAGGCTGGATTCACAACTGGCAATAAGACATGGCTTCCCGTCCAAGCTAACTACACCACTTTGAATGTTGAGGTGAGTCGGAGTTTAGATTGGCATAGCCTTTAGTCTGACAACATATTTTTAATACTATTTAGTACACAAAAATGCACTATTAGAAAGTTAAACCTTGAAGGATTACAAGCAAGACATGGCCTAAATTGTGACAAAAGCTCAAATCTGAAACTCAAACTCTATTTTAGGGCCCTCCGGTTGTGAGACGGACATTAAACATACACTACTGTTTCGGCTATGAATTAATGAAAATTTATGCAAAATTTTATTGATTGGTTAGACGATTGTGATTTTTATTCGGGACATGTATACATACATACATAAGCCTTACTTTCTGCTTTATATATTAGATACAATGTACATCGAAGGAATTCGTTTTAAGATGATATTAATGATTGAACAGAAATAAGTCTAACACATTATTTAGCCAAATACCAATTAGCTCCTGCAAAGAATACACGTGATCAATTATAAAAAGTTGTGAATTATCAATGAATAATGTTTCATAATGAATGCAAATATTTCAGTATAGTAGTGTTGAACAGGGCTGGTTCTAACTATTGCGGGGCCCTATGCGAAACTGATTGCAAGGGGCCTAGTCTGGGTGAGAATAAGGATAGTAAGTTAAAATTAAGATTTTATTCATTTTTACTAAGTACAGAATTGCGATCAAATTAACTTTACTTTACGAACCTTGCAACCTATGTCATATTTATATGCCAGTGACTATAAAAGTAAATAAAGAATTGGAACTTGCGATTAAGGTGAAAATTCGCCCGCTTATTACATTTTATTACTTGAAAGCTTATAATGCCTTATTTCTTTTATCGCGCGTAGGATTGGCGTTTTCTGCAATGAATGACACCTACGAATGACATTTTCTTTAGGAGATTTTAATAAATTCAAGAGATTTCCAGGAATTTTTCGCATATATTTTGCAATTTAATAATTACATCTAGAATTGACGCGGGGCCCACTGCGACCACATAGGTTGCAGTGGCCTAAGACCGGTACTGTGATAGTATTTGTCATCGATACTCAGTGTTAACAGCAAGCAAAACTTATAATCTTTTGCAAATAATAGAGGTGTCACAAATTAACATACAATTTATTGCATAACCCATATCACTTTTATATAATTATATTTATGTGAGACAGAGTGAGAGAAAGATTAATTAGAAAGAGAAAATATAATCAAAGAAAGAGATGTGAAGACTGAGTAAAGAGATTGAGAAAAAAGAGAGGTGAAAAAGATGAGAGATGACTTATGCTATTTAAAGACTTTAAGTTTTATTCTACACCCACTAGCACACACCGAATTCTCTGTGAAGTTAGTGACATGTGTGAACCAAACGTCAAACCTCCAGATGAACTTTTTTTTATCGATTTCTGCCACTTTTAAACTGGCAAGTCGGCTTGTTAGTTACCCGGATGTAAAGTTTGTAATCGGCTAATATTTTATTAATTAAAACAGCAGTGGACAGGGAAATTACGCCTAGCACAAGGGAGGTCACTCCACAAGGATTCGAAAGGCAGTGACATTTCATGAATAGTCTCCCTCTACCCTATTTCTGAGACATTAGTTAATACACTGCACTTGTCTTTAATCTTAGGAATCGAAGACATTGTTATTGCTACTATTAGAAATGGTAGAGAGAGAGGCGTTTCTATGTTAATGTCACTTTATATTATAACGTGACTTTAATAGAAATCGTGTTAAACAGAAAACTGTATTAAGATATTTTTATAAGTTTGTGTGTTTTTGTGGAGTAAAGTTATGTTAAATAAAGAGCCAAAGTTGTATGCATGTGTGTGGTAAATTTCAAAGCAAAAGAAAATTATGAGCTTCTTGGGTTACTGTGCTTAAGTATATGTAAACATTCAAAGAAATAAATGAAATATATGACCATTTACACAACAGAGTTACAGGTGGCATTGCACCATAGATTTTGATTCTGAAACATGACTTTGGTTGCATAGGCTTATGTTGACTAATTTGATATATGCTGCCTTTATGGAGCCTTGAGTTTGACAAGCATTATATAAACAAAGCAACCACTACCACAGAATTTTAATTATTGGTTTGGTGTTGTAACAATAGATCTATTCTATGTTGAATGATGATTGTTATGCCGAGGATTTACTTGAATTAAAATAGTTGAATAAATGACGATCTAGGATTCACAATAAAAGATTCTTTGTTGAAAACAAAACTCTGGAACTTTTATTCAAATATAAAACGTTAGTACAGCTTATGTACAAGTTACAGATCAACAAGCCCAAATAATATTACAAAGGCTTTAAAATCAGAGCTCTTAGAAAACACGACTGTCTACTAGAAAATTCTTTTATCGACTGGCGTTCTTTCTAGCCTCAATTTCTCTGGCGCTAACTCTTTTAAAAAATGTCTTTATTTATTTTCAAATTAACCAATAGATTTGCAACATCGTAATTACGTCTCGGGTAAAACCTGAGGTGCTGTCAAGGGTCTAGATTTGTGGGGTAATTCCTGAGGCTCAGTTAAGGGTTTCTATTTCTATTTACACATAAGCTTTAAATGTGAAATATACAAATAAATCTATAATGGCATCTGTGACAGGTGTTATAGAGATACTAAAAGTAAGGAAATGGTTTAAATCACGTGACTTTGTATGTCTGACAGACAGAGAAAGTCCAGGCTAGATCTCACCTGAGCCTATACAAGGAGTACGCCAGTCTCAGACAGTTGAAGGCCTTCAAGTATGGACACATCAACGTCAATGTGGTCACCAATGACAACGTCCTGTCCTACCTGAGATACTTCAGGTAACGCTTGTTTTTTTATTTTAATTTTACAGAGTTGGGGGGGGGGATGGAGTCACGTGAGAAGTCTAAGAACTTCTATAAATAAACATCACGTGATGTGGAGGTCTTGAACTCAAAACAAATGAGAGCAAAAACATGAGAAGCTGTGTTTGTTTAGGTAAGCTAAGCAGCTCAATGGACAGAAAGAGAGAGAGAGAGAGAGAGAGAGAGAAAGAGAGAGATAGAGAGAAAGAGAAAGTGGAGAGGAACTGAGGGAGCGCTAGAACGCCACTTCAAGCCAGGATACCAGCTACTGCGATCCAATCAAGACAAATAGCTAAGTACCAAGGACAAAGTGACATATTCTCTCATTAAGTGCAAGAGTGATGATCAAATATAGTATTGATTAGAGTTAGATACAAACCCTCCCGCTTTTTATTCTTATATGTAAATATTTATGTATATAATATTCTTTAATTTTTAACGTTTGTATCTCTCTTTAATTGCTTGTCTCGCTCGTTGCGTGTCTGCTCCCGATTTATCTGCAGATGGGTCAGTGTGTGATATATTCAAAATAATCATCCCCTAGACAACAAACAAGCTAAATTCACGTCATACGCCATGACCCGTCACGCCTATATACCTATGCATCTTTGTCTGTCGCATCTAGTTCAGAAATCATTGTTTGTTTTTTTTATTCTGGTGCTTCTTACTTATTGTATAAAATTTCTCATTTAACATAACTATCTTATACAGTTTAAAACATAGAATCATTAGTACCAGCTTATTAGTGCAGCATAAGCGTTTCTGTGTAACACTTCTAGCTTGGTCATTTCTTTTTTTTCTCTCAATGTCAAGCACTGACCGTTATCTGGTTGCCATTAACTTTGGCCAGAGCGAGTCCACTGACGACTACAGCCTTCACCTTGTCAACACCAACTCTGGAGTCGTCGTCTCTGACACCGGAAATGTTGACGCCGCCATTGCTAAGGGTTCCACTGTCGATCTTCAGAAGCTGACACTCAAGCCAGGAAATGGTTTAGTTGTGAAGCTAAATTAACGCCAGAGCTACAAAGAAACAACTTTTACTTTTATTAACACTCTCTAAATGCCTTGTATATGGACCGAAAATAGGAATAAATATTGGAAAAATAAATATATACTCACTTTCTGAGTTTCATGTCATACGTGTGAGTAAAAGAAGCCTTTAGCTGTCGTTGTAATGATTTATGCTAAAAAAAAAAGAAGACAGCAGCATGCTTTGATAAAATCGTTTACAATTTAAAAAGATGTTAAGTACCCTTTAAGACCTTGCGATCTATAGGGCAGACGATGTTTCTTTGGACACGGTCTACGAGGATATGGGCAGTATAACGACTATCTGCCTTTACTGATCTTGCTAATGTCCAGTTAAAGATCAGCATTATTTCTCTCAATATTTGCATCTACTACATAAAACTCTTTGTCATTCTGAAAGTTTTACTTGAATTTTTTGTTTATGTATATTCTTGGTGAAATGTAACGTTTATAATGTTAGAAATTCGGTTATCCGGACGATCGATTATCCGGACAGACCCTGTTCCCCATTACTCCGGATAATCGACGCTCAATTGTGCAAACCTACAGCTCTTAACAGTTTAAGATTAATGACTTGCTAAAAACAATGATGACATACAGAGGGTGTACCGCGACAACCTGTTGATGATTCTCAAGTTGGTCAAAGAACTATATCTAATTTATAAACTAAGTTCCCCGCGAGTCATAACATTCAATTGTGCAGATTCTTTTGTTACTGGGCCAATTTTAACTAGAGTATCATTAGATTTTCACTGTAACTGACTTGGCACAAACTCACAGAACACTGGTATAGAGTACAGACAGGACAGTGAAAAAAGATTATAGAGTGACATCGGTAACGGACATAGAGTATAATAGAGTATATATTGGACAAATGGAGTAGAGGTGGACCTTGGTATAGAGTAAATATGGTATACATGTCGTAAAAAGGCGTAATAAAATAATGTTTATATAATGAAAGAAAGAACAAAATATAAAATCTAAGCTTGGAAGTTAAGCGACTACAAAAGTTAATAAAACATAACTATATACCCTATTGTTATATCTTGAAACTGTCAGGTAGAGTTAAGCAAGAGCTCCCGGTCACTGGCCTGAATGAGAACAGTGTACACTGTTTTGTCTGGTGGGTGGGTCAGACACTAAGACCCCCGCCATTTTCCTTTTTTATAACAGGCTAACCGTGCAGGACACGCTATTTATGTAACGGCCCCTTTGAGGAACAGCGCCTGGTTGTGAGAAGGTTGTCTCACTGCTCAGAGGCGCCGTTTTGAGAGCACTATTCTCTAGCAACACCGAGAATGAAGGCAGCAAAATGATTTTGATCTTTTTTTTTTGTAAATACTGTTCCTTATATGACGAGGGCGCGGTGGCTAAGCGGTAAAGCACTTGGCTTCCGGGCCGAGGGTCCCTGGATCGAAACCTGGTTAAGACTGGGTTATTTAATTTCGAGATCTTTGGGCGCTTCTGAGTCCACCCAGTTTTAATGGGTACCTGACATTAGTTGGGGAAAAGTAAAGGCTGTTGGTCGTTGTGTTGGACACATGACACCCTCGTTAACCGTAGGCCACAGAAACATTTTCCCCATAGATCGCAAGGTCTGAGCTCTTTGTGTATGGTATTATTGCTGCATAAAGTCGTGACCTAACGGGTGTTTTTTTTTATATTTAAATTTTTTTAGCTTTCCTAATTGTGTCTTTTTTTTTTTTTTGAAACTGGTCCAAGTTGACCAGCAGCATTTAGGATTTAATGAAGTTTATTTTTAATGAATATCAAGATTGTCAAGCCATGCAGTGATATTAAAACTTCAAATACTGCTAACGTAACTATGGTGAAACGGTCACATGACTTTTTGCTTACACTTAGCTAGGACGTTTTCTTGGTAATCATATTTTTAGTTGTCTTTTTATTTGCAATGATGAACTGCAATTTACCAAGGTACTTAACAATTGGCACTGCTTCAATGTTCTCTCCAGCTACAGAAATAAAAGTCTTCTCCCTTCTTTTCTTTACGCATGTCAATGATCATATCTTAGTGTTTTTTTTTTCGTTGTTCAAATTTATTATTAAAAAATTATGATTACAATATTTTTCAATGTTTTTATTTCTCTGAAATAGTGAATTTGTCTGTGCTCTAACACAATCTTTTAGTGATGGGAATCTCTTCTTTTGTGTTCTCTTTGAATACCAAAGAGTTAGAACCGTTTTGGTAAATGTTATATCAGTCAGTCATAAGTCATCACTCATACAGGTTTTGTCTTCATTCAAATGATCACGGTAAAGTTAATCACTTGCCAGATTCTATGGTCACAGGAAGGGGAGAAGCTAGCCCAAGAGTGACCACTGACCAGTCTGGACAGCAATGAGTGGGATAATAGAGAGCTCGACTTTATCCTTATGTGATGTCCCAGAGGTCAAGGACGAGGGTAAGTTGGACTATACGAGCTTTGATGGTATCATTCAGTGATTTAGTCTTTGTCTGGGTTGAGACTTGTGGCTAGGTTGGACTATTCGAGCATTGATGGTATTATTCAGTGGTTTAGTCTTTGTGTTAGTAAAGGAGGGGGTAATATCCAAATGAATGTCTCATCCCTGTGAGAGGATAAGTTTAAAACTGGATAACGTGTAAAAAAATCCTTCCTGACAAAGTGAATAAAAGCTTCGTAAAAGTCGACTTTATTCTTCTTTCTGCAACTACGGGGAAAGTTCAGAAATTTTATTTGGAGGCACAAAAAAGTAGTTAATAATTATTACCAGTTCTATAAAATGCGTAGCCTATAAACATTTCCATGTCCTGTATACCGGATACTACATTTAACAAAAGTCACCATAGTTTTACTTTTGGCTGGTTTGATTTCATCCAGTTTATAAAGCAAGATATTTATATATGGCTTCTTTTGTCTTGAAAGGCATTGGATGCGACCAGATGATTCACTGGTTTTGGTTTAGTCTTGAGACGGGGCAGAATCTGGAGTGGCTAATCAAGCCAATTCTAGAGCGGCAGAGTTTGCCACAATTCATGAATGTGTATGCATCAGATTCAGGGCCAGCGGACAGGGGCAGCTTTCTTTTTTCCCCTCTTGATTAAGGCCGCTTCAATTCATTTGTCCCAGACGCACAGTCTGTCTCCATGGAGACAAGATATACTAATAACACAATAGTACATTTACAGTAAAAAAAAAACAGTATATGATACTTCAGGCGTGTAAACTTGCGTCCTCCTATATAATTTTTTCTTCATTTATCTAGGATTCAAATATATGAATAGCATACGGACCGTTGCAAGAATGGATACATACATTTTTATTTACAGGTTATCTTTTGGTGCTATTTGAGTATTGATAGCGGTGAAACATTTAAACTATTAACTATCCTCTAAAGAATAATTTCAATACAAAGCACTGAAACATTCAAACAATATAAAAGCGGTATAATAGATCTAGAGTTATCTAGACTAACAATAATGAAACTGTGTAATTAGAAATATTTTACCTTTTTTTTTGTTTAGCTTTATGGTCCTATCACTTGTCTGGACCAGTTGGAATAAGTGGGGGAGGTGGAAGAAAATGAAAAGCGGGGGGGGGGGGGGGGGAGAGGAAATCTGTGGGTGAATGTAAGCGTGATCGCTTTTTAAGTGCATTCAAAAAAATCTTGTTCACTCAGGGCTCAAGCCTCCTCAAGGGGACTGATTCAACTTATACCAACACATTTGTTCAATAACAAGCAAAATAATTAATTACCAATAGTTAATATACACGAATTAAAAAATAAATAGTTAATTAACTATTAATTATTTTGCTTCCTATTGAACAATGGCAAGAAGTCGTACTTAACACTCAGATGTGTTAAAACACGAATTAAAAAAATAAATACAAAATAAATAGTTTTGTCAGGTACAAATAATAATTGTGCAAAACTTCAACTTGATCCGAGATAGCGTATGAGAGATGTAACGCTTACAAACTTTACAGTGGAATACATTTATCGTCTGTTTTGTAATGGAGGAGAAGACTCGTTTATACAAATGAGTATAGAAGGTTATAAAGAATAATTATGAAAGCGTAGCGTAGGAATTGTTGGGGTGGAAGGGGGGGATTATTTCAATGACTTCATCACCCGACACCCCAAATTTCATTTGACCTTCATCTCTTCTACTAGACATCTCACAAGGGAGGGACTGAGAATAGTGATTATCTGGAAAAAAAAGATCAGACCCAGTGAAGACTTATTTTTTTATTATTACTTCCCTTCTTTCTATAAATAGCTTCGCCTTACAAAAAAAATCAATGCTGAGTCAGCTTGTTTGGCCATGAGTTCCTCTGGTGGTTATGTCTCTTACTACAGGTCATAGGACCTGGAGACAATTAGACCAAAACATCCTAAGGGACATTCATTATTAGCCGTGGTCCATACGTGTAATTTGTTAATTGGTATGATTGGAAGGTCATGTCATGCCATTTGATTGCACTCTTCTACGTCCCCTTGGTCATGTGTGTCTATTTTTAAACTCGAAACAACTTGGATATCTAATGTGATATTGGATTATTCTTAACGCAGTTCACCACAAAAAAATTCAAAAAACTGAAATGGAAAAGTGGTTTGAGTGCTGGGACAAGTCCCAAAAAGGACATGAAGTCTGGGAGCGCATGAGGCGCCCTGACCGCACTTCCCCGTGGTGGAGGCTGTCCAGGCCTGAGCAAGCTGTTATAGCACAGTGCAGGACAGGCCACTGTCCTGTTGGCTCATACTTTTCACGGTTATGGCCAAATTTTGACTCACGGTGCCCCCGCTGCGGGGAAGAAGAGGAAACCGTGTCTCATATTCTGTTCGACTGCCCCAGACTTGCTGATCTCCGTCTCGACAGGTCTGGGAAACCAAAATTTCTCGACCTGTATGGTGACGCCTACGCACTACGCAAGACAGCAGGGTTTCTGTCCAGGGCTTTTGCAAGAGAGGATTTAAGCCTCTCAAGCCCTCACTCAAATGGAGTTTGATGATGATGATGATGACCACAAAAAAAAAAATTAAATATCTATACAAGTATTGGAACAATTTAGCAAAACAATGAGACAATACATAAAGATACAAAACATGCATCTTGTATTCTATACGCCAGTGCGTCATGGACAACATGCGCAAAGCATTTCACTTTAAATCACATGACAAGAAAGCGCGTGTAACACTGACATACATAGTAGTCGAAAATTTTTCTCAGCATCTTTACAATACTCAGACAACGCAACTTGCACTGGCTTGGTTTATCCGCCGAATGGAGGACAATCGTATTCCTCGTGACTAACTCAAGAAAAAAAACTTCTTGTCCTTCCTTCAAATATGTGAATGTAATCAAACGTAACCTCAAAGACGTGCATATTAATGCTGAATACTGGGAAGACATAGCCCTAGACCTTACTATATGGAGAGAGATGGTGACTAGGAAAGTTTTTTTGGCCTCAGTTCTGGAAGAAAAGAGTGCCAAACGAAAAATGGCTAGCTCCTCTACCACCAAAGCAAATGCCACTTTAAACCTGCAATGCATGTGAACGGGAGTGTCTCTCGAGAATAGTGTTCCACAGTCAAATGAAAAAAATTTTGGCGAGATGAACCTTAGTGGCTCTACGACTGAAGGAAATCACTATTATCTTTTTTTTTCTTTTAAGGGCTTACGTTGTGCCATGATTACTTCAACCCCTTTGTGTGACCCTCCTTGTGCGATGGTTGATACGTCTCTGCATGTGATATGACCGGGGTCAAAATGTGAGTGAATGCTGTCACACCTATCTAAAGGAATGTTTAAAAAAAAAAAAAGGCGCATGCGCAGTGATAGTATTTGCCATAGTCTTTGATAGAATAAATCCCTTAAAGGAGAGACACTTTATAAACGCATTCTTAATGGTAAAATGATGGCCACTTTTAACCCTTTCACCGGAGAGAATCATTTTAACTTAAATACCTCTACCAACAAGAGCAGTCCACAAGACACACAACCTACGATCAATATAACACTGAAATAGAACATAAGTAATATGGAGGGGGTATTGATTTCTATATATCGATCAGTGACATGACAGAAAGGTGTAACGGTGGGATGATACAGATCGATGAAGATACAATATCAGTACAATAAAAGAGGCAGACTAGATGTAGCTCACCACATATAGAAACGTACAGGGTTAACAAGCAAAATATTTAAAGAATCATATTTTGACACGATGTTTATCTAAGGGAAAGAACCTTAAATCACTGACATATCTCAATACTGCAGGGATATGTAATAATTAAATACCACAAATCACTAACGAGAAAAAGGGCAAAGGCGACTAACTAGCGCTTAACCAGTAAGCTTTGGGCAGCAGGGGATCGTTAGCCAAGGCTGGCTACCCACCTAGGAGAAGGAAAACTCTGAATTCAAACCTCAGTTAACCCTGTAGCTATGCCCAATTAAGGGAAATGCTTCGTCAGATGGCGTTCCTAATGCAGTTTCCAGCACCCAGTGCTACACCCTGGCAGAACCTGCGACGCTGTTGACCCCAAACTGTATCATCTCTGCCGTTCCTTTGGATACATCAGCTGCGTGGAGAGGGGGGAACTGATGTGTGGGCGACATCGTTCCGACCACAGGTAATGCCCAGGCATTCATCTCATTTCAATGAGATGATCCATAGTCGCTTCGTGACTGAAGGAGGCTATAGATTTTTAAAATTGATTCATGTATAACCATCGATAATGAACTATTGTGCAAAAGTTCAACTTGATCTGAGAATTAGAAGTGGGAGAAATAACGCGTACAGAATGTTTAAAGAAGAATAACTCCACATATACAGCCACATTAATCAAAAAGTACCATTTATTTCCCATTTTTCGATACCAAACAAAATAAATAAACCTGGAAAGAGGAAAGTGGGCAGGCCCAAGCAAACCTAGAGGAGCGGTGCTGGTGATACTGGAATACCATGGAAGCAGAGGAAGAAAACTGCTCAGAACCGAGTTCTTTGGAGAGGTGTTCTTTGTGAGGTACAGTTTCTTGATGGTACACAGGAATAAGTCAAGTATATCACAATGATACTCCACTATAGTCCATTCATTAATGGTAGTAGATTGGGCCATCTTCAGGATTTTGTTTTGAATTCAGTAGTTCACAAAGTATTTACATCGTCAAAAACAAAGAAAACAAAGTTCATGGTCTCTCACGACTAGTAACATGCAACCTCAGAAATTGTTCATAGTTCATCTGGCTGTCTTATTTTCCGGCTGTAGACGACATGGCTATTGCTCTCTGTTGTAGACAAATGTTTGAACACATGAATTACACATGTCCGCACATGCCAAACGATGAAACAGAGATTCTTCCGAAGGCAGCCGTCTCAAGTTATAATGAAAGCACCTGGAAGCCATAGAAATCCCGGGAAATGCAATGCTAAATGTTTTTTTGGGATATCTGCTGTGAAAGTCGCCTCTCAATATCGTTTCAACCATCCATATACGTGGTACCTAATGCCGATATCAAGCACAGTGAGAGAGAGACTTGTCGGCAAGTCTATGGGAATAAGAACTTCAAGATCGAGGTCGTCCCAATTAAGGATGAAAAAAAAAAAAAACTAAAATCACGCTTTATTGGGTTTCCCCAAAAGGAGAATAGTGGAAATTCCTCAAATGGAGCTGGCATAAATTGGCATTTCGGCATTGGTCTAATCAGTATATTTTTCCGAAAGGCTTCTCTGGCTCGAGATGAGTCCCCTAAAGGAAGGAGCGGTATCCCAAGTAATGCCCAAGTGGTTAAAAGGGACGCCTCTAAAGCTAAAGAAAGAGATACAATAGAGCAATTGCTGCAGAGTGATGGCTTAACTCTGGTACAAAGCGGCTCCAAGAGGGTCGCCAAAGAAAAATGCCAAGGTTACCAAAGCGGGGGGATGGAGGCTTCAACATCAGGTGAGGTAAAGGCCCAAGGTAGTGAATAAACTGAATAAGAGATTCCGCTCTGGAGATCTTGTGACATCTCCGCCTGGGAAGGAGCGGTATCCCAAGTAATGCCCAAGTGGTTAAAAGGGACGCCAATTAAATTAAAACAGTTCACGTTAAAAAATTTTCATAAACTGACCAAACTTGACAACCACTTATCTGTCCATTGTCCTTTGTTGTAGACAAATATAACAGAGTAACAGGCATTTATTTATCTTCCTTAATTAAAAAGATTTAGTAAATTCTTTTTTTTTTATGAAAATATTAATCGTTATACAACTTTTCAAAAATTAAATATTTTACAAAATTAACTCAAAAACCAAATTTAGCTCACATCTCTTTGTTTAAGATTCGTTTGTGATCTCCCATAGTATATTAGAACTTTTCTATTTCGTACTTCATGGTAACACGATTAAGGGGCAAGACTTCCAACGTTGTACCTGAGAACTATCTCCTCCACCAATGCCACCGACCACACCTACGTTTCCCTGCGACTACCCAAGTCATCATGCAAGCTTGTCAGTCTTAAGACAGGGCCGTTAAAACATGACACACAAAAGCAACAGGTGTCGATACATGTAATCATTTTAACGAATATTCCCACACTTTATCCCTACTTATTGTAAATGAAATAAGTTATAAGAAATAACATCTTCGAACACGAAGGAGGAGCTATATATCTCTCTATCTATCTATCTATGCACTTCCGTACCTTGTAAAGTCAATATCACTCATAAATAAATCTATCTATCTATCTGTCTATCTATCTATCTACCAATCTATCTATATCTATCTGTCTTTATCTATCTATATATATGTATTCGTTTTTCTATCTATCTATCTATCTATCTATCTATCTATCTATCTATCTATCTATCTATCTATCTATCTATCTATCTATCTACCTACCTATCTATCT
>JADKLZ010000728.1:5162236-5172439 GCA_021533235.1 Biomphalaria straminea | reverse complement strand
TATCTATCTATCTATCTATCTATCTATCTATCTATCTATCTATCTATACATCTAAACATCTTTCTATCTATCTATACATCTATCTATCTATACATCTATCTATCTATCTATCTATCTATCTATCTTTCTATCTATCTATACATCTATCTATACATCTATCCATCTATCTATCTATCTATATCTATCTACCCATCTATCTATATCTATCTATCTATCTATCTATACATCTAAACATCTATCTATACATCTATCTATCTATCTATCTATCTATCTATCTATCTATCTATCTATCTATATCTATCTACCTATCTATCTATCTACCCATCTATCTATCTATCTATCATCTATCTATCTATCTATCTATCTATACCTATATATCTATACATTTATATTCTTCTCGCTCGCTCTCTCTCTCTCCTCTTCACTTTGCCTCTAAACTGCTTCAAATCTTTCCCCTTGTCCTTAGCTTGTGTTTTCTTACCTGTGAAATAAAAGCAAAATACCTTGTAACATATTTACATACGATACACAGACTCCACATACGCTGTTACATTCTACTCCAACACACTTAGAATTAAGTCCATGGTCTCTTTTGTCTTTGTCTCACTTAATCCCATGCCTCATTTTGTGTGTTTCTAATATAATCCGTTAAACTCACTTTTTTTCTCACTATGCGGTAGTGAACAGGAAGTTGGTAGCTATGAATCTTACCAAAATATGGCTCAATATAATATTATATGAGGGCGCGGTGGCTGAGCGGTAAAGCGCTTGGCTTCCGTACTGGTCCCGGGTTCGAATCCTGGTGAAGACTGGGATTTTTATTTCGGGATTTTCGGGCGCCCTTGAGTCCACCCAGCTCTAATGGGTACCCGACATTAGTTGGGGAAAAGTAAAGGCGGTTGGTCGTTGTGCTGGCCACATGACACCCTCGTTAACCGTGGGCCACAGAATCAGATGACCTTTACATCATCTGCCCTATAGACCAGAAGGTCTGAAAGGGGAACTTTACTTTTTTTTCTATAATATTATATAATAATGCAGACAAACGAGCGTTATGTAAGACGTCCCTTGTAAGCGGATGTACCGTTCTGTTCGGTAAACTAATACCGCAAAGTTTTTTGTTTTTATAGTGGATGTTCAGTCTTAAGTCAGTCTAAGTAATCATTTCGTTGGCTACATTTTGATATTGATGATCATTGGCCTCCTTCAGTCGTAGAACGACTATGGTTCATCTCGCACACTTCCTCGTGTGGCTGTGGAGCCCTATTTTGGAGAGACACTCCCGTCCACAAGTATCGCAGGTAAAGGTGGTCTTCGTTACAGTGGTAGAGGAGCTGGCCATTTTCCGCGTTGTCCGCTTTTCTTCCAGAGCTGAGGCCCGTGCTCTTTCGCTGTCCATAGCTTTCTTGGTCACTGTCTCTCTCCATCTGGTGCGGTCTAGAGCTATGTCTTCCCATTGGTCAGTATTGATGTTCACTGATTTGAGGTCACGTTTTATTACATCTATGTAACGGAGGTGGGAGCGACCAGTTTTTCTTGAGCCAGTCGCAAGTTGTCCGTAGAGGATGACTTTCGGTATACGATTGTCCTCCATCCGGCGAACATGTCCAAGCCAGCGCAGGCGGCGTTGTCTGAGGGCTGTAAAGATGCTGGGAATGCCTGTTTGTGCAAGGATCTCTGTATTGCACACTTTTTCTTTCCATGTGATTTTCAAGATCCTACGAAGACATCGCAAATGGAATGAGTTCAGTCTTCGCTCTTGCTGATGATCTTTTTTTACTAACAATCTTTAAGCAATAAGAATTCAGCAACAGAGAAAAGGGTAAATGTGGGGGTAATATTGTAACGAACTTTCACTTTTCAGACCTTCTGCAAACACTGCTTCTCACAACAACACATCAACTCAAGAACTTAACAACAAGAGCTTCGATAACACAGTGGCGGTTTAATAACAAACACTTCAACACAGCCAATACGACACAATTGGCTCCACTAACTACAAATGCTTAACAGGAATGGAACAGTCTAACTAACACAAGTCTCTCTAGCTCGTATAAGCTACATTTTCAAAGACTGTTTGTAACACCAGTCCTCTCTGCTTTCTTTCTGCTGGACTGTACTCTGTCTGTCTCACACATTAACCATTTCAGTCCGCCACTGGAGTTACAGCAATATAATGGAATCTAACGAAAAGCGTCAGAAAATGAAAAAGAGTCGGATTGCGAGAGATTTTAATTTAAATAGACAAAACCAACCAAGTGTCAAGGACGCCATAGTCACATTTTAATGTTGCCAACTATATCATACACATTTACGTTCAACAAGTGTGAGCGCGTCGAAAATTGATTGTTCAGTTCTCAATAGTGCACAGAAATGATGCTAGGCGTTCTAAAAAGCATAGCTTGTCAACACTTCCGTAATCTGTTTCCCGGATACACTGAAGACTCCATTTATTATTATTCCCCAAAGCACATGCCTGCCATTACAGCAATGGGTTCTATGTTAGTTAACGCAAAGTCCCTCTTTGTCAGGACTTGAGTTCTGGTCAGCCTGGGTCCCTGTTAACTGTTGAGGAGAAAAGGGGATGGGTAAATTTCAGGTTGTTGACTTCAAAACTGTTTTTGTTTTGGATTGTTTATTTTGGTTTTATATTGAATGGAATATAACTGATAATAAACTAAATAAGGCAGAGTGGCTTTGTTCCTAGTCCAGGACATTTGGACTTTGGTTATACTTAGAGTAAAAGGTGGACTCAAGTTATTTTTCTATGTAGTCATTATGCAGTCTACGGGATACTGAGCTATTATATTTCAATGCATACTGGATATTTCATTTGGCACAACTGAGCCTGTATTATATTACAGTATATATAATAAACATGTTATATGTTCGTGAATTGACATTCTGAATCTTTATTCTGTCATTATATGTGTCGCTACGGTATTGCCTAGGACTTGGGTAAATTTAGTAACCAACACTAAAGTACCCATAAGTATAGTAGAGAAGAAAAAGAGCCTTAACATTCTTGTATGTATCAGCCATAAATATAAATAAATATAGACTGGAAAAAAAAAGTAACTTCGTGTAACTTGAGAATATGTATATCTATTGAATTCGGATTTCAGAATTATGAAGAATTTAAAAATTGCATGATCTTCAGTCTTAGAGATTAAACAAAATTTATAGACATAAAATAAAGTACACACAATTACAATTCACAAATTTTTGTTTCATAAAACTCTCTTATTGGCCAGTCTATATTTATTTATGTCTATGGAATCAGCGCATGTGTTCGCTTCCCCAAATGCATTGATGACGCGAAGATTATGTCCTAGAATCTGTTTAGCGCTACCAGGAAACACAGTACTGGCTTGGCAGCAGTTTAATTGCATGAATGTGGCTGGGCCAGTACTGAACAATGTATGAATGTGTTTAGAACAGTGTTTCTCAACCTTTTTTGTCTGCCGGCACAGTAAAAAAACAACAAAAATTTCGCGGCACACCACGAATAGCAACAGTTGTTTTAAAATAAAAAGAAAAAAAAGATTAACCAGTTTTTAATCATTACTTTTAATGTGAAGGTTGTGCCTGTTTTTGAGAGCAAATGAGATCTATAAAAGGCTCCAAAGTCGACAAACAAACTCGCATTTCATCATCTATTGAAAGAAGTCTCTCTCTTTTCTTAGACTTGATTTCAGTCAGTGCTGAAAATCAAAATTCACAAAACCATGAAGATGAAAATGCAAGAATTATTTTGATTGCATTTAAACTGATTGCTGGATATATTTTGTTGCTTGAAATCCAAAAATTATCCAGGCTTTTCTCGGCAAAACTTGAGTTAAGAACTACATCGTTTTTTAAATCAATGAGCTGCTCTTCTTCTTCAGTTGCAAGATTTGTAGCTTCATAGTTTCCAAATGAATAGCTGATCCATCCATATTCATTACTTCCAATTGTTGGAAAGTAATGCTGCAATGCTGACTGCAGGTGTGTCAAAGTGTCAAGAATTTCGGGGGTAATTTCTTTGTTTGAAGCACTACCATTGTAAGAATGAAAGCAGTCGAAGACTCCTTTCGAGATCTTACTTTGCCACAAAGACAATTTTTCACCAAATGACTTTAGTTTTGAGGATGCAGTGATGATTGTTTCCGATGGTCCTTGAAGACTTAAGTTCAATAAATTTAATTTGTCAAATAAATCAGAGAGAAATGTGACCTTAACCCACCAGATTTCGTCATGAATAGAAAATCAAAAGTCTTTTTTTTTTACGCCTCCAAGAATGAAATCAGCTCAGCCTTGAGTTGGACGACACGCTTTAATACTTTTCCCCTGGAGAGCCAACGAACGTTGGTATGATACAGGTAGCATTTGTAGTCTGAATCCATTGCTGCACAGAGCTGAGAGAAAAGTCGGGATGCAAGCGGTCGAGATTTGATGAAGTTTACAACTTCACTCACTTGATCCAGAACAGACATCAAACCTTTTGGCAAAGATTCGAAGGCAAGAGCTTCTCTGTGGATCATGCAGTGAACAACTAATACATTTGGATTTTCTTGACGAACAAGAGTGACGAATCCTTTTCTGTTTCCCTGCATGGAAGGACAGCCATCGGTGCAAACGTTGACACAGTTTTTCCACTGTAGTTTGAAGAACAAAATGTTTTCGTTCACCACATTGAAGATATCTTCGCCTTTGGTCGTAGTTGCTAAGTCCTTTCAAAATAAGAATTCGTTGACACATTTTTCATCCTTTATGAACCGAATAAAAGCTAGCAGCTGGGCTTTGCCGCTAACATCAGTGGATTCATCAACTTGAAGAGACCACAGAAGAGATAGTTCATCGTCAGTCACGTTGAAGTGTTCGCAGATTTGATCTTGTAAATCTGACGATAAGTCTTTTATTCTGCGTGAGATAGTATCATTTGACAAAGGAACTTGTTTAACTTTTTCGGCGGCATCAGGTCCTAGGATTGTTTCAACAACTATTGCTAAAGCTGGTACAATGACAGATTCAGCCTCTGTGTGTGCTTTCTTGCGTTTTGCTAATAACTGAGCAACCTTATAACTTTTCTGGCAGCTTTAGGTAATTTGTAAGTTTCCTAGCTTGTTTATTTTGTTGAGCCCTGATGTTTTCGAAGTATTCCTTCGGTTGGGCTTTTACAGCTGGATGATTTGTTTCCAAGTGTCTCTTCAATTTGCTTGGAACAAGCGCCTCATTTGATAGAGTTGCATTGCAGATCAGACAGATTGGCAATGGAGAATCTTCAGGTCCCGAAGATATGAAACCATATCCGATGTAATCTTCTTTGTACCTTCGTTTGGTTCCTTGCTTTTCATTTAACGCTTTCGCAGTTTCATTCTTAATAACGTATTTCTCCATGGATATAAAATATAAATAATGTTTAGTGATAACTTGTTATTATTAGCATACACCTAATCAATGTACATGACACACATCGCTAATTATTATCTTTGTCAATTCATGAACTGGTGTACATCTGCTAAGGTGGCCTACATTTAAGTAATTATAATATATATATATTATATATATTTAGTGGGAAATTCTATAAACTGAATAGGTAACACCCCTTTCCATCAATATGGAGCGATCAACTACTATTACTGATCTTTTCAAGGGGGGATGTCATCGCGACGTAAAATAAAAATTTAATATTAGGCTGACCTGTGTAACGCTACACGTGTGGCGTTCTGGAAATTCCCGCGGCACATCTGCAAATCTTCTGCGGCACACTAGTGTGCCGCGGCACACAGGTTGAGAAACACTGGTTTAGAAGGTCGTGTCATGGCGCTAAGCTGCCCTCACGTTTTCGATCAAATCATTGGGAGTCTTGTCAGTGACAACAGAAAATCGATCCCGGCATGAACCGCCTTGACAAGATGAATGTAGGTCACAACTGCCATGTAAACAATGCAATGAGCTCTCTACTCCATAATGTTCTTTTGTTTAAAGAGCAATGGATCAGTTCTGTTTTAGGGGAACTTTTTTTCGTCGCGCTAGGTCTCGATGACATTTTTTTTTAAGTCCTAAATTAAAGTTAGCTTTATTTGAGCTGTTTAATTAATTTTTTTAGAAACTTGTTCACGTTTTAACTCAGAGAGCATATTCCTTTTTTTTTTAGTAGTATCCCTCTCTCCCTCCTCTCTTTCTCCACCCTCTATGTCCATCATTCTCTCCCTCTCTCTTCCTCCCTCTCTCTCCCTCCCTCCTCGCTTTCTCCACCCTCTATGTCCATCATTCTCTCCCTCTCTCTTCCTCCCTCTCTCTCCCTCCCTCCTCTCTGTCTCCACCCTCTATGTCCATCATTCTCTCCCTCTCTCTTCCTCCCTCTCTCTCCCTCCCTCCTCTCGTTCTCCACCCTCTATGTCCATCATTCTCTCCCTCTCTCTTCCTCCCTCTCTCTCCCTCCCTCCTCTCTTTCTCCACCCTCTATGTCCATCATTCTCTCATTCTCTCCCTCTCTCTTCCTCCCTTCCCCCTCTCTCTCTTCGTCCCTCTGTCCCTCTCTCTCCCTCCCTCCTCTCTTTCTCCACCCTCCATGTCCATTATTCTCTCCCTCTCTTCTCTCTTTTTTCTCTCCTCTTTCCTTCCACTCCTCCCCCCTTTCTCTCCGCCTTTCTCTTACCATCTTTCTCATTCTCTTTCCTCCTCTTCCTCTCAACCCCCCTAATTGCCACCTCATTCATTCTTTTAAGCCTCATGAAAGCCTCTTCCATTGTTAAACAATCAGACATATACACTATAGCGATATTGCAACCTGGGCCTGCACTTTGGGCACTTCATTAAAAAAAATCGAGGAGTTCAATGAGTGTTTAAAATTGGCCTATTGTTTTGTCTCCCATTGTAGGGCTGTGAAGTACATATACACTAGAGCTAATTAAGCAGAACGAGGAAGTAAGTTAGGGAGCACTTGACCCCAGGGTCAGAGGTCAGTTGAAAAAAAAAAGTTGAAATGCATGTACCGGTTATTACATAACTCAAAAGCTATAATGAGAGCTCTATTTAACAAAAAGTTTGTTCATATAGTCATTATATAAAATAATATTTATGGAGAAGTACTAAATTTATACTATAGAATGTCTGGTGTTTTTAAAGTATGAAATAACTTCGATATTTCCTGATTTGCATAGGCATTCTATAGAATGGATTTTATAATTTATCAGAACCTCAATATAAATGTAAAGTTTGTTTTTCAAACCATGTAATCTATAGGGTAGATGATGATGGTCTTTGGACAACGGTGAATGAGCATGGTGTCATGTGGCCGACAACCAACCGCCTTTACTTTCCCCTAACTTAAGTCAGGTGACCATTAGAGTCGGGGAAAGGAATTTTATCAATCGGCGTCCTAAAAATCCTGGAGTACAAAATCTCAGGCTTTACCGAGATTCGAACCCAGGCGCCGAGTCATCACTCATCCACCGCGCCCCCCGGAACCTCAATATATTTCTGGAAAAAAGTTACTGTACGCTGGACAGTCTTGTGTTTCCATCACATTTTCCACCTTGACCTTTGTCTAAAATAACTCTGCATTGTCGTTTAACCTTGACCATGACCTACTTTTCGTGTATTTCGAACTCAGTAGTTGCCCTAGAGGTCGGCATTTCTTGTCTGTAGCTCTTTGTCACCATTAGACCTGCTAGTTTTAAAGTTGTGAAAGTATTAACAGAAAAGTAAATGGGATTCGATTCCTTTTCTTTTCTCTCATTGGTCTATGAAGTATTGTATTCGATTTCTTTTTTTTTCTGTTGACATCGATTCGATTCCACTCACGTCAATACGATCCCTACTACTGTTTCTCCTATTTGGTCTATATAGGTTGGCGTCGATTCAATTCCAAGTCTTTTCTTTTATGACTTTTATGGTCTACGTTGGTTGGCGAGGTTAGATCCCCATTCTTTTCTCTGTGCTTCCTGTGAATCGATTTCGATTCTAGTAACCTCAGATGTGATTACCCAGAAAATTTTATAAAAATTTAAAAGCAACAACAATAAAAACAATATCGATTTAGAAGCATCGATTCCATCGAATCGATAGCTTAGACTCTACTGACATCTCCACATACACAAACTACAATAAAACGTAGTAAAACCTGAGCAGACGACACAGGCGATTCGGTATAAACAAGTTTAACTCTTTCTCTCTGCACTTAGTTTCCATGTTCCGATGAAATTATTCATTTTGTTCATTTGTGTTTCCTACCCTGTTGGGATTAAACTTCAATAACTTAGTTGTTTGTATTCAGGGAACGTTTAATTTTGGTATAGAATTACAGAAGAATGCAGGTTCTTTTTATATAGCACAAATTAAAGTTTATAAAACCAAAAATTAATTTAATTTAATGGGGTCAAATCAACGTTTGCATCGTCAGTTAGGAGAGAAAGATGAAAGTCTCTTTTGTGTAGTTATAAATATGGTTGTCTGGTCGTGCTGTATAAGCGCTGGACTGTCGTTCAGCGGTCTCGATGGTCACGGGTTCAAAACCTGCGTTCTGCCCTCCCCCCCCCCACACCCCAGTCTTTCTGTGGAAGGTTTGGAATAGGATCCAGTTATAGGGTCAGTTATTATGCTAGATTTATATTAAAATGTTGCATTTGTCTCAAAAGTGACCTAAACGGTGCGTTGGGCCCTGGGCACGTTTCTTATCAAGGCCACGACTATTGTACGATGGGCTAGCAGTGTTAAAAGATTCTCTTCATCACGACGCCCACCTAAAGCACAGGGTCGATTTGCCCCACTCGCTACCCCTTAAGACCGCCTCTGCTTTGCTTTCTTCAAACAGCTCTATTTGCAGTCTCTGTATTTAAAAGGCGCTCTGTTAGAGGTACTAGCTAGAAAGTATATGCCCGGAGATATGGTGGTTGTTTTTTATTTATCATCGGTCCCAAGTTTCTTTACTTCGTCCTGATGTGATCCCATTATTCAAGTGTGGTCTCCCCTTCTGATTTTTGTATACTTTTTTCCAGAAGTGATAGGCACACACAGAGAGAGAGAGAGAGAGAGAGAGAGAGAGAGAGAGAAAGTACTTTACCATAATAATGTGCCAACTCGTTGGCTGTAGCTCAAGGTAGCACTCACTTTACATGGGTTATTGGGTTGTTTAAGAAAAAAATTCGTTAATGGTAGACATCTCTACTAAAGGAAAACAAAAGAACCCTTCCATCTCTCTCTCTCTCTCTCTCTCTCTCTCTCTCTCTCTCTCTATCTCTCTCTCTCTCTCCCTGTCTCTTTCTATTGGTGTAAATAGGAGTTGAAATTGGTGTGTTTGTTATATGTCTGTATAGGTGATTCCTGGAAATAAAATTTCTACTCACGTTCCACTCAGTAAAATATGATAACTTAATTTGCACTTGCTGAAAAAAAACATTGAGTTTATTATTGATGACAGGAACTGTCCACCCTTAAATGACTAAGTGACCATGCAATCTAGTTCAATTTACACGGCGTTATTTCAGTTTACGAGGTGCAAACTCAGAGAGGGATGGAGAAAGATGGTGGGAAAATCTCTTGTGGAGCCCCATTGGTCCATCAGAGTAAGGGATAGGTAATTTACAAGATAGTATTTTATTTTAATTGAGGTATTCTCAACTTCAGACAACACAGAGAGAGAGAGAGAGAGAGTAAGAGAGAGAGAGAGAGAGTAAGAGAGAGAGAAAGAGAGTAAGGGAGATTCGAGGAAGAGAGGAAGAGAGTGATCCTTGGAAGGTTAACATTGATTCAACTCCCTATCATTTCCTGTATTTTGTCTTGTAAATGATAATTTTCATGATAGGCACAATTGTTGGTTTTTTTTGGAATACCACAGTCAGTAATAATACTTCAGAATCAGATAACAAATAGATTGAAATAACGAAGCAGTTCTTTCAGTACAACTACAATATCTATTGACTTAGTTATCTGATCTCCCTAGTTTTACTCATGCTTAACTTCCGGCTGTTTCTAGACTCGACAAAGTCCTAGATTGCTCTACAATCCTAGCTATTTATGTAGATGCGAGCTTTTCTAGTGAAATGTTAGAAATTCACCGATTGGTGAATTAATGGTAAAACTAAACGCAAACTTCCACTAATATAACAACATGTTATAGGCAACGACTTCTGCACTAGCATTCTTAACTTTTGACATTGACCTATTGATTGAGTTCTGCATTTGCATTCTTGGTTTTTGACATTGACCAATTGATTA
>JADKLZ010000728.1:5070453-5147801 GCA_021533235.1 Biomphalaria straminea | reverse complement strand
AATCCCCAGATACGAAGTTTCTTTTCCTCCCAATCCCCAGATAAGAAATTTCGTTTCCTCCCAATCCTCAGATAAGAAGTTTCGTTTTTACCCAATCCCCAGATAAAAAGTATCGTTTCCACTCAATCCCCAGATAAAAGTGTCATTTCATATCAATCCCCAAATAAGAAGTCTCATTCCCTCTCAATCCACAGATAAGAAGTTTTGTTTCTTCTCAATGACCAGATAAGAAGTTTTATTTCTTCTCATCCCCAGATTGCACATTTCGTTTCATCCCAATCCCAATTTTTGGACTTTCTTTTCTTCCCTTACGATGGGTTCATCCAATGAAAGTTGAAAGATGGGTCGAAGAAATGGAATTAAAAGTATGCAGACAAACGTTTCCTTCCCTGGGTCCAAATATTGTGCCAATGTAGCCTATATGATTTTGTCCATTATTTGTTGCTCGCAATTTTACAGTTCAAATGTCTCTAAAGTTGCAGTTGAGCTTGTATCACAGAGAAAGTATGTATAGCTACGCAAACATTTCCTTGCATCAGTCCGTCTGTATTGACCTCTCCAAGCTGAAGATCTTTCGTGTCACTGAATTCAATCAGAAGATGTCGCTGAGCTGGAAGAAAAAATTGTTTCGAACTTTTTCACACTTTTTTTTTGTATGGAACTTTTTTTTTTTTTCGTTGCGTTTGGATTTTTCGTTTTGGGTGAGTGGGTTTTGGGGGAAAAAAAGTGGGAAGGGGCCTTGCGAGAAGATGGACCGGTTAGCCAATCTCTTCTCATTCGAGGTCAAATGAAGCGTTCGACTGTCCGTTTAGAGTGACCATCAGTGACCTAATATTCTATTCAAAACAAAACAAGAGTTACGTGGTTCTCAGTCTGTAAGTTGTTTAATAGTCCAAACATTTTAACGAAGACGTCAAATTAAACAGTTTACTTATTCACCCATGTTAATATTAAGAATTGTTTTTCTAGAATGTGATGAACCAATGACTCGGAGTTTTATAGTAGCTATTTGATAGTCATCTTTATTCTTTGAATCCTCTACTTCGTTAGTAATGATCTAACAATAGGAGACGTGTAGATCCTTTTTTTTTATACTTTTACTTATGCCATCCC
Source organism: Biomphalaria straminea (assembly GCA_021533235.1). NCBI lineage: Eukaryota > Metazoa > Mollusca > Gastropoda > Planorbidae > Biomphalaria > Biomphalaria straminea. Next base: position 5,146,688 of record JADKLZ010000728.1, on the reverse strand, counting down.
ACACACTAGTATTAGGACTCCCTCCCCCCTCCCCCCCCCAGTCTGCTAACTGGACCCGGGGGTGGAATATTTTACTTGCAATATTTTACTGCATACTGTGCTACGTCTTCTTATATGAGGAACATCTTTATCAATACACCAGCATCAAACACCAAATTTATAGTTTATAAATACTTAAATCTTTCAATGAAAACACATTCCATAGACATAAATAAATATAGACTGGCCAATAAGAGAGTTTTATGCAATGTAATTTTGTGAATAGCAATTGTGTGTACTTTATTTTATGTCTATAAATTTTGTTTAATCTCTAAGACTGGAGATCATGCAATTTTAAAATTTTTCATAATTCGGAAATCCGAATTCAATAGATATACATGTTTTCAAGTTACATGAAGTAACTTCCTTTTTCCAGTCTATATTTATTTATGTCTATGACACATTCCCGTTCATAGTCCTCCATTTTGGTTCTCCTTTCAACACGCATTCGCACCATTTCACATTTACACTACATGCGCACGTAACATACTGATTTCCAGAAACTCATTCTCCTGGCGTCTACAATCACTAATACGAAGAAGGAAGGTCACCTAAGCATGTCTTCCTGGTCGTGTCTTATGCGCTCTGATTTCGTCCTGTGGGACATTCGGGATCAGGGGCGGACTGGCTATATGGGCATTCGGGCAAATGCCCGGTGGGCCGGTAGGGTTACCTAAAGGGTCTCATGAATGCCATTTGGTTACATATTGAATTGTTAAAGGTTTTATAATAGTCCCTTAACAAAGTGGCCCTCTGAGCGTCCTGTTTAAAAAGAGTCTCTTACAGACTCAACATTGTAGGTCCTAATACTAATTTTTTTTAGCATATTTTCCGAAATAATGTAATAGTCTACATCCGTAGACAGTGCTACTGTAGGCTTCATCTTTTTCGGGCCTACACACTTAGCGATGAAAATGCAACATAAGGGCTAGATTTCTTATAAAAAATATAGAGTGTGGTGAAATAGTTTCTATTTGTTTATGTTTGTGTAACGTCGTGAGAATGTGTTCACAACATTAATTTAGTGTGCTACTGTGTAGGCTCCATACTCTTTCGTCAGTTCATGTGCCGTTCTAGTTTAATAAAGCCTTGTTTTAGGTTACTCTTCAGTGTTTATTTATTATCATTACATAGAGCATGCTTACAGTTATGGATACATGATTAAACTTAACATAAAGATTTTCTGGACAGGTAGGCCTATAATTGGAGGCCCATCGTATAATATACAATTTTATGGGCCGAAGTGTTATAGAAATGCCTGGGCCGATTTTGACACCCAGTCCGCCCCTGTTCGGGATAGAAAAACATACTTGATGATCCTGAAGCAGCATCAGAAACGTAAAAAAAGCAAACAAGTTAAATTAAGAAATGGTGCAAGGGATCATGAATTGTTTGAGAATGTAGTACGTTTGACTTTTCTCCATCATCGTAATATGATCTCTCATCATTTGTACATGAACATAACAAGCTCGCTACATGACCAGAGCGATCGTTTGTCACTAGAGAGACGTAGGACTTCATGATGTAAGTAACGCCTGGAATCAATAGTGTTGTAGGCGTCTTTCTCAAAAACAGCAGGAAAAGTTCGAAATAGAAGATGAAACGACGTCACGGTAATTTGATGATTCACTTTTTTAAACGTTTGGAAAATTGCCTTATTTAAAATTGGATTAATACTGAAATATGGAGTCGCGGTGGCTGAGCGGTAAAGCGCTTGGGGGTTCGAATCCTGAAGAATACTAGGATTTTAAGTTTGAGCGCCTCTGAGTCCGCCCAGCTCTAATGGGTACCTGACCCTAGTTGTGGAAAAGTAAAGGTGGTTGGTCGTTGTGCTGGCCATATGACACCTTCGTTAACCTTTGGTCACAGAATCAATATACCTTTACACCATCTGTTCTATAGGTCTGAAAGGTGAACTAATACTTAAATATTGCTTTTTTGTGAATATTTTTATACATAGCTGAAAACTTATTAATTTGCAGGTTGCAGGTTGGGCATATAAAATCACCAGGCGGAGCTACATTTTCAGCCTTCTTTCTGCTTCTGTTGTGTATGGCATCTGCAATCCGAGACCATTCTGTTATGCTCTTTCTCCATGTGGATCTATCCAGTGCCACTTTTTCCCATCTGCTAGTGTCGATATATATTTATTATATTATATCTAGACTGGAAACACAGCGAGACCTAGGTCCTGCGTCCTTGTGGTGGTCTCGCTTAACCCAACCCGAGTGAATCGGGTTAGGAGGATTGGGAACCCTCCTGGCTTTAGCGGATGGGCTGAGGGAACTAATGAGCAGGATGCCTGTAGCCCTAGCTGGCATAGGCGGAATGTCCATTCGGCAAACTAACTGCGTCGGCTGGGGCCTTTGCCCATAAACGCTAGTTGACCGCCCGGAGGCAGTATTGTCGTGGACATTGTGCCAGTCGCGCTAACACGACTTGAATGTTGGACCGCTGCGGTCCTCGAGCTTTCCGGCCTGGAGACTTTTTGATCCCGACCTCACATCCGTGGCAGTTCACCGCCTTCGAGGTGCGCCCCCCCCCCGGGGTATCGGTATCGCCCTTCTAACGTTGCTGGACACCTCCCCCCGCTCCAGCACCAAACCGATTGGTCTGGCCGGGCCGAGCACAGTGAGGCGGTTAAGTCCTGTCCGGTCAGATCGTACAGTACGTAGCCCTTGTTTTCAAGCTATAACGGCATTCTCATTATAAACCTTGGAAATCGATTTTCTGTTTAAAAAAATTAATGATCTTTATTTTTTAAAGTTTAGAAATAATACAATCCATTTCTCCGATTTAAATAGAGGAGGCTATTAATCACACAATTTCACGCAAATCTATATGGGGCGCGGTGACTGAGTGGTTTAATGCTCTGCTTCCGAAACTGCGGTCCTGGGTTCGAATCTCGGTGAAAATTTGGAATTTGAATTTCGGGATTTTTAGTGCGCCCAACTCTAATGGGTACCTGACATTAGTTGGGTAAAAGTAAAGGCGGTTGGTCGTTGTGCTCGTTAACTGTTGGCCATAGAAACAGCTAACATCATCTTCCCCATAGATGGCAAGGTCTGGAATGGAAACTTTTACTTACTAATCAATGATATAAGGCATATTTCCTTTTAGTTTCCATTGTTGATAAACAACATCTGATTATCTCGCCGTTTCCACAATCCAGATCTAAATATTTCAAGCTTGTTCAATTTTATCATCTTTTGAATTTAGATTGCATAGTGTAATTCCATCCCTGAGGGTAATATTTGCAGGCTGAGAAACGTATTTGTGAGGTGTCATTTTAAGTCAAGTGGACCCTTTGAAGATATCTGCGTAGGCCCGTGACAGCTATAACATATTATTTACACAAATCACAATTGCGTACACGTGACTATATCTCGTGCCACAGTTAGTCTGTTATTTGATAGTCCTTTTTATTTTCGCCCCTCTTCCTTGTAATTTGAGCTTGAATAGCACCCCAGCCGGCAGCGCGAACCACATTGCAAGATAAAAAAAGAAAATATTGATTAATCTCTAAACTAGGAAACGATGCAAGAACGGCAACAATGTCATAGAAACTGGGGGATGCAATAAAATAGCCTCACAGCAAAATTGTTCAGGCAGCCCTGGCTGATGATTTATGGGATGCTGCAGAAGTGTGGAACGAGCGCTCTGGCTCGTGGTCAGTCATGAATTTAGTATGCACCATTTTGTTTTCAATAAACAGTATATGTATTCGGTTCGTTGCGGCTTCATTACATATTCACTAGAAGGGGGCTCCATTTTTTTTTCTCTGTTTTTGTCTTGAATAGAATCTCCTTCAATGTTAGGCCCGTCTATTCTTGAATGGTACCACCTTATCGCTTTCTGTATCTGCCTCGTCTTGAATTGTTCCATTTAAAATTGTAGGCCTATATAATCATAGCGTATATATATATATCAAGACTAAGACCATAGCTTAAAAAACAAAATAAATACGTCCTAATATAATACGTAGAAAGACACACACACAAAAAAACGAAAAATAAAATTAAAAAAAAATTATTAAAAAAAAAGATATTCCTCTGTATACATCTTAGAAGAAAAAAAAAATTAAATTTCGCTAGAGAACAACACTTAAGTCTTAATGTCCGAATACCATATTCAAATGCTCTTGAATAAAAAAAAATGCTGCTTTAAAAAAAAAGCATTTGTTGGCCAAAAAAAATAAATCAACATGTCATTGATTTCTTTTTATGCGCATATCATATAGAAGAAATAAAAAAAAAAAGAGGGGGGGGGGGAGGTATTGTTGTCTTGCATCAAGCTGTGCATCCATTGTTTTGTTTAGGCCAGTGCTAGAAACCACTTCATTACCGTCACTTCCGCTGGCGAGTTCTGTCGATATGATTAGTAGCAGGCTTGCACTCTCGTCCAGTAGCGAATGGGTTACAACGACATTAATCAAATGTCGCTAAAATATAGATATCTTCAGAGAACAACTACTACTTTTTGAAAAAAAAAATGGGTTTAGCTTATATTAGGTGTAATAGTATCAATTAGTTTGGACCTCTCATGGAATTATTTCTTTGTTTAGATCTTGATCAACAACAAATTGAATAAATCTGTAGGCCTACTACTATTAGAAATATTTTTACCAATTGTTTTTGTTTAACGCTATTTCATGATATTATCACGTGTCTGGACCAGTTTGAAAAGGAAAGGAGGGGAGAGAAAGAAGGGGGTAAACATGTGAATGTTGCCGTGATCGCTTTTTTAAATGTATTTAAAAAAAAACAAAACGTTGTACGATTTGAATTTGAATCAAACCTCCTCAAGACGATTGTTTATGAAAATAAAAGGTTTAGTAGTTATTTTTTGTTAGTTTCAAACTTTAAGCTATGCTCACAAAATAAAGGGGACTAACTCACCTTATTCCACCACATCTGTTTAGTACAATTTCTTTCACTTGTTTGATAATTCGATACCAAACAAAGTAACTAATGACCAATAGTAAATTTACTTTTGGTTATTTTTTTATAATGATTCTTGTTTTGTCTGGTATAGGAAATAAATGTGAAAATGTTCAAATTAATTTGAGATAGGGTGTGGGAGAAATAACGCGTACAAACTTGTTACCAGACGGACAGATTGAGTTGGTATGGGCTTTGTAAGAAAATGACAGCGGATACATGAAGTTAACGAGATGGTGCCACAAATAAATCTATTTGGCAGACGTGAAGATCTAGGAGAAAATAAAGGCACTTTACGGCACCACGGTGGTTCATTGTGCTAAATCAGCGGTTCTAAACATTTTATACTCGGCAACCCTTTTTTAACATCCCCCACTCTCCCGCGACCCCCAAAAACACACATACAGCAATAGAAGTATATAGACAATAACAATCCATATTTTCGATGGTCTTAGGCGACCACTGGCAAATCGTCAATCGACCCCCTAAGGGGGTCACGACCCACAGGTTGAGAACCCCTGTACTAGAAAGTATCATTATTATTATTATTATTATTTGCGAATTCATTTTTTTTGTTGTTGTCCCGTTAATTTAATGAGTTGGTATACGCATAGGCTGCACTGACATTCATACATACACACATATCAGATTTAGCTTCAGACACATGGACATCCTCACCAACACACTCTAAACATAAACACACATCGCATATTGACACCAACACACACACACACACATTAAACTTCAAATGTCAAAACTTTCTTTTGTTTCCTGGCCATGACCAGAAATAGCTTCCCCTCCCCCTTTCAATCCCTCCAATTTTGAGTTTGTTTCTGTATCGCATGTTTTATCAGCTGAAGAAATTGATTTTCTCTGTAACGTTGAAACTGTTGCAAGTGAACAACTTTTTGAAGGCCGGTTACGTGAGTTGAGAGAGGGAGAGAGAGAGAAATAAAGAGAGAGGGAGACAGAGAGAGAGAGAGAGAGAAACAAAGAGAAAGAGAGACACCGAGAGAGAGACAGACAGAGAGACAGACACAGAGAGAGAGACATAAAGAGAGAGAGAGCGAAAGAAAGAGAGAGAGAGCGAAAGAAAGAGAGAAACAGAGAGAGAGAGAGAAAGAAAGAGAGAGAAAGAAAGAGAGACACCGAGAGAAAGACAGACAGAGAGAGACAAAGAGATAGAGAGAAAAAGAGAGAGAAAGAAAGAGAGAGGGAGAGAGGAAGAAAACGAGAGAGATAGAAAGAGAGAAAGAAAGATAGATCGACAGAGAGAGAGAAAGAGAGAGAAATTAATGAGCGCTAAACTGGCACGAAGAACAGAAATTGGTTCCAAAACGAACTTTCTCGCTGGAGGCCTGCTAGACATATAGGTATCTCGCCGGGGGCCCCCTAAGCACATGGCATCTCGGTGAAAGCCCCCCCCTAAGCACATAGACATCTCGCTGGAGGCCCCTTGGGCAAATAGACAACACTGTTCCTTAACCCTTTCAGTTTCAGGTCCTAGTTGTTTCTTAAAAGGCTTGATCATTTAGCTGTTTAGAAAGCGTGCTGGAAATGTGCCAAACGGAGTCTAAGCCAAATTTAATTTTAAGACAAACAAATATTAACCACAAAAAACAGTTGAACTCAAGTTTTCCTGGTGTGGCCAATTAGCTAGAGATTTTTTTCTTGAAAAGCTATATAAAAACATCAACTATCAAATAGTTCGAGCCGGTCTTTTTAAAAATATCTTTTTGAGGTTTAATGATGCAACGCTAGAGAATGCTAACCTAACGAAACCTTATTGGCGCATGTATTTTCTCGACACGCAAATGTATATAAAATCTTTAAATATTGTTTTATGAACAAAATAGTTTTTGTTAACAGGTATCTACAAAATACTTATTGCATCACTCAATCTTCAAGGAAATATAAATATTTCTCAACTCATTCAAATCTACTTGTTTGCAAAATGTGAAATGTTTTGCATGTTTCGGATGATCCTATAGAGCAGCGGTTCTCAACCTTTTAATCTCGGCGAACCCTTTTTAAAATCCCCCACTCTGCCGCGACCCTTCCCCCCCCCCCACACACACACACATACAGCAATAGAAGAGTAGACAATAACAATCCATATTTTCGATGGTCTTAGGCGACCCCTGGCAAATCATCAATCGACCCCCAAGGGGTTGGCAACCCACAGGTTGAGAACCCCTGCTATAGAGTTTAAGATGGCAGCGGGCAGGGTATGAACCGAGACCATCAAGACGACCGAATGACAGTCCCGCGCGCATACCGCTCGACCAGGCCGCCACTTGTTCTCGCCTTTCCGTATTATACACGAGTCTGTCCCATCTAAAGACAATTTACTGGCATTCATGCGGCCCTATCGGTGACCCTTCCGGCCCACCATTATAGCAAGTCCGCCCCTGCTTATCATACACTTACATGTGTTAATCATTGACAATCATTTTTGTTTTAAATCCTCAGGCAGTGGAGACAACTGCTGCAGTTCCTTTCTGAAATGTCTAGGCTTGATACCTTGTCCGTCTCTGTTGTCATGGATTATACTGTTGTGCGGCATCGGTTGTCTGACCGGAAGTCTGCTCATAGGAACATGGCGCACGAGAGACCTTCTCAAAGGGGATGAAGACCTGTGAGTATCGTTTATTTTTTAGATCCATACTTAGCATTTGCCTCTCTTGCATACATTTCTATGGCCAATGGTTAACAAGTAGGGTGTCATGTGGCCAGCACAATGACCAACCGCCTTTACTTTCCCCAACTAAAGTCAATAGTACGCTTATTAATAATATACCATAAGAGTTGGCAGTCAATGGCAGTTGGGTGGACTCGCAAAAAATTAAAATCCTTGTCTTCGCTGAGATTTGAACCCAGGACTTCAGGTTCTTAAGCCAAGCGCTTAACCACTCAGGAACCATGCCCTACAGGGGCATAGCTACAAATTTCCCATCGTTTGGGGAACCCGGGGAGGGGGGGGGGCTTGACCTCTTCGGGGGCCCCTGCAGTTACTTAATATTAAATTCAATTTAAAAAACACTCATTCTCAAATTCTACCCCCCCCCCCCACCCCTCTGCCCCTCCAGCTACGCCAGTGACGCCCTATATTTTGCTGTATCTGGAGTACAGAATACAGAAGTATTGATAAATGAAACAATGGAAATAAAGGAAGCTTAAAAGAAAAGTCTCATTGAAAGGAAAAGATAGTGTAATACAGCTGATAAAATGATAAATGATCAAATGATAATGAAACTAAAAAAAAATATTCTAAATAATTACTTTACAATGTGAAGCAGTGGCCACATAATAACCTGTTTAATTTTTTTTTATTTATATTTTTTTTATATTTTTTTTTTTTAGGAAACCTCAGCTTTTTAGCTTTGGACATCAGTTGTCGAGCTGTTTACATCCTAGGGATCCTTGGGCTTTTGCCTCTTTTCTTTGCCTCTTTTTGGGCTATTTGCCTCTTTTTTTGGGCTTTCCTTTTTTTTTCTTTTTTTTTTTTAAACAAAATTTTATTGTTATGAATAAATAATTAAATACTTTATTTATAATAATAATACCCTGTTTAATTGTCTGACTATTGTGAACTATTTGCATGTTTCTTTTTTTTCATGGGCTAGAAGGTCTAAAAGAAAAACTTAACAAAAAAAAAGGTCTAAATTATTTTGAATATAAATCATGCTCTAAAATTATAAAACTTGCCCAGTACATTATTTTTTATGTTTTTTTTCTTTCTGTCTGTTAAAAAGTTTGAACACATTTTTTCTCCCACAACATTTCTCAGTTCTAGTTGAAACTTTGCACAATCAGTCTATTAATTACTGGTCATTAATTATTTTGTTTGACAACAAGGGAAATTAATTCTTTATTCACAAATATGTCTGGTTCTGTCCCCTTTAATAATTGTACCCATTCTCAGATTAAGTGGAAACTTCAAACAATTAGTAATTGTAAGTAACAAAAATGAATCAATAAAAAAATGATTGATAATTGATTATTTTGCTTGATATCTGAAATGATATAGAGTGATATAATTGTAATTGTAGAGGAGTTCTTCCTCTAAGTTAAGCTTTGATTTTAAAAAAGGGATTTTCAAATATATTTTGCTTGTTTTGTTTTCAATTTTTATGCTGCTTAGATTAGATGAGTGAATAGCCATGTTTTGGATTTACAAGAGAAATAAAGTTGCCTGTTTGTGTTCATCTTCAAATCCTACCATGTATTAACTCTCACGTTTGCCAGAGTTTAAGAAATTGAAATAATTAATTTTGACCTCTTTTTATTATCCTATCAAGATGATTTTTGTGTGCATTAAGTTGTGTTGCTTGGCAACAAATTTTATTACAATTTAAGAAAGATCAATTAATTTATTATTAAATTAATTTTAAACTAATTATCATAAATGCCCTGTGTTCTATTTTTTTCTAACTATGAGACTCATGGAAAATAACAGTTACATTGTATGTTTGTATACATCTTATTACTAAGTTACAAAAATCTCCATTTCATTTATAGTAAGACATAATCTTAATTAAGGTTTAGTTCTCTATATTTGAACATTGAGTAGAAATTGATTATTTATTTTTTAATATTACTTATTTTCTAATTTAATCTACAAAACAATATATGGAAATGGCAAAGCAGTCTGTATTTTAACTTTTAACCTTTCGCCTTTCTGAATCGTACCACAAAATATGAGAAATATGAAATGTTTAAAACTTCGGAATATCCTCTTTAAAGAAATATATATCGCTTACTTAGAGAGACAACACTGAGCTTTGAGTACTATTTGACCTATAAGTTAATTGCAGAACTATTAAATATCATGTACTAAAAATATATATTTGGAAGTAATTACTTTATATTTTATAAATGAACATGCCTAACAAACTGGACAGTATTAACTTCCTCCCCCGCAAAGAGCAATGTGCAATCTTCCAACTAAGAACAGGACATACACCTCATTTAAATTATCATCTCAATAAAATAAACCTCACACAACTCCCCCTTTGCAGGCACTGCGCCCACCCTTATGAAACTGTAAACCATATCCTTCCTAATACACCTTAGGCAGACCCTACTACCACTACAGCCCAACATAACCAACACCCTGTATGGCAGTGCTGAACAACTGAAGAAAACAGCACACTTTTTTTTCTTGGCACAGTCTGCAAAAGAGCTCACAACTCATCAGCAATAAAGCTAGCTAGAAGAATAAGAAGAAGAAGAATATTTGATATAGTCACCATCCAAACTCAAACCATTTACATATTATTTAAGACATTATAGACCTATTTAATATTTGTTTACTTAGGTATTTCAATGTTCAAATTCATTATTATTTTTATCTTCTGGCTGTCCCAAGATAATTATCAGATATTTCTTGTTTCTCATTTTTTTACACTCTGGTTACTTCCCTTTCCACAGTCTTTGGTTCATGGAATACACCATAATTGGAGTCACCATCGGAATGTTTGTGATTGGTACATTACTCTTGACCACCGGTCATTTGTCCACAGAGCCCACCAGCCGTAGAATTTTCAACTCCATCACCAAGAATAGGTGTGCTCAAGGATTAAATATTTGTGTGAGTTGTTTTCTACATTCAGAGTTTTCAGCAGCTTCGTTCTTAGAATATTTGGAGGCAGAAATCACAGGCTGTTATAACTAGACCTTCGTTTATTTCATGACCCACAGTTGTAAAATACTCTGCAGTTATAAAAATCAACTGCAGTTATAAAAATCAACTGCAGTTATAAAAATCAACTGCAGTTATAAAAATCCACTACAGTTATTAAATGAACTGCAGTTATGAAATGACCTGCAGTTATAAAATGAACCGCAGTTATAAAATGAACTGCAGTTATAAAATGACCTTCAGTTTTAAAATGACCAATTATAAAAAGACCTGCTGCAGTTATACAGAGGCTATATTATTTGACTATGTTCATTTAATATTAGATATATTTTATGTCTTTCATCTGTTACCCCAATATCTTTTTTCCTGGTGTTTTTATTTTTAATTTAAATTTTTTAAAAGAATTTATAGAGTATAAAACACAAAATATCTACTGATTTTAAGACAAATATATTTTGTATGTTAAGAAACAATGGTTTCATACTAAAATATATGAATAGTATCTCTATTTTGTTTCTTATTTTATTGACTAAAAAACAGCTACAACAAAATAAGAAAAAAAAAGATCTGCCACATCTTAACCCATGCAGTTTGTATGTTTGGTTCCAAAGTCACCTCATTCTCAAATGTTATCAAGGTGTAAATTTCATGGAGACAAATCAATAAAGACACAATGTTAGATGATGGGTAAAGAAGAACGATGCGTAGCTGATCACAAGAAACACAAAACAGCCTTGGCTTTGCTTCTGCCAAACATGGAGTCCAGCTCTATGACTAGATAGCACACACAGCCTAGTCTCTTTTCCCTATCCACTGTATAGCACCAACAGAAACTTCTTCATGTTGTTCCAAGGAACATTGTTTCCCTTTTGTTTCAAGAAAGCCAGACTGTAACTATTTTCTTGTTCCTTTTGTTCTGATTACTTAGGAAGAAAGAAGCTTCTCTCCCTATCTTAGCAATCCATTCATGCCCTGTGCTAAATAGTGCCCTGGAGTGTACCAGGAGACAGAGTTATCAAAATAAATTCATTCTTATAGACATTCATGTACAAGTGGGAGGCGCAGTGACTAAGCAGTAAAGCACTTGACTTCTGTACTGGAGTTATGGGTTCGAATCTTGGTGAAGACTGGGGTTTTTAAGGCTATGTGGGACACTAAATTTGGGTAAAAAGGTCTAAAATTTGGATTTTCAGTTTTTACCTAATTTAAATAGCCCTACCATTTCTGGACATGAAAATATAATTTTCACGATTGGCAAATAGTTACTTATTTTTTTATAATTTGTTTTTGTAAGGTATTTACATTAGTTTTATATAAATTAGTCTTCTTTTCTTTCGATTTTCTCAAAATACTATTTTTATTCACTTTTTTTACTACTCCTTCACTAATTCTGCATAGAATTCAATCAAACTTGTCCAGCTTATTGTTTATACCATGTACAACAACTTCTATAGAACATTTTTTTAAGTTTGAATTAATATTTTGTCTTAATTGCAAGAAAATATTTGAAAAAATTGAAAAAAAAAGCAAGGTTAGAAAAAAAATTATTAAAAAGTTTTTTACTATATTCAGAAACTATTCTATAGAAAATGTTCTGGAATCATTGGTCTACACATTGTATATTTTTGTTTAGCAATAGCTTAAATAGTTTTAAAGCCTTAGCGATTTAAAAACAATATACAAAAATCCAATATGGCGGCCGTTGCCATGACAACCATTAATAAGAAAACATTTTTAACCATATTTTTTAAAATGGTTATTCATAGGGAGTATACATATAAAGTTTGGAGTAATTTGATTGATAAATTAAAAAAAAAGGTGTTTAGTGTCGCACATAGCCTTAATTTTGGTATTTTCCGGCGCCTCAGAGTCCACTTTACCTGACATTAGTTGGGAAAAAGTAAAAGTGGTTGGCCGTTGTGCTGGCCACATGACACCCTCATTAACCGTAGGCCACAGAATAAGATTACCTTTACATCCATCCATCCATCCCAGTGACACTACAGCCCATGGCCTGCTTCAACACATCCTTCCATTCAGATCTCTCCTGGGCTTTTGTCTCCACATCCTAACCCAAAGCTGTTGCAGATCTGCTTCCACATCATCAATCCATCGCATTCGGGGTCTGCCTATTACCTTTACATCATCTGCCCTATAAACCACAATGTCTGAAAGGGTAACTATAGGTCTTAAGACTCATGATTAGTTTTTTTAAAATCATTTTTATGCATACCCGGTACTAAAAAATATGTGTCTAAATTTCTCACTTATGCTATCTCACTTAGATCTGAAAAACAAATTCTAATACAGTTTGGCTCTGTTGATTGTAAAATGTGATATATTGTGTGATATATTGTGTGCATTCTCTCCTTTGCAGGCACTGGTTGTGGCCTACATCCTAACCATCATTTGGATCTTGGTCTCTGTGGTCCTGGCTACCCCTCTTGTTCTCCTCATTAACATCATCTGCATTGTGAACCCAGAATTCATTGATCCAAGCTTGTACGGTCAGTCATTGTTATTAAAATGAAGAGTACACATTTGTCTCCACCATTAGATGTCACCACACATTGAGACTGGGTCTTTGATTTAGAGAGGAAGTAATACTGGTGGAGGGGTCTATAACTTACTTTAACAGTAATATGGCTATGTATCATTTAATTTTTTAAATGCATTTTATGCAGAGAATTTTGTTTATTTTTCTGGATAGCTTTTTCACCATATTATTTATTGTTTATATATACAAAAAGTAAAAACAAATATTTTATTTACCCATTGGAAATGATCACTAGACGAGGATTCTATATATTAAGAGTAAACTCAGATAATGGGAGGAAAATGGGAAATAACTCATTATATATAACTTCTAGATTCTTTCCCCTTTATATTACTGACGATGACATGTATTGGATGGGTCTTAAAAGGTTTAAGCTTTAGCACATTACATAGACAAAAGAATAGACAAAAATAAATTACAAGGGCAAAGTAATCAAAGTTTCAAAAGCTTAAAAGAGGAAAAATATATAATGAAGAGGAGAAAAAAAAAGGTAAAAATAAAATGATTACACATTCTTTTTTTGTAAAAAGTGGCACATCAAGCTATCAGCTTTCAAGCTTTTTCTTAGGATTAGTTCAGAACTTGATCAAAACAAAACCTCAACAATATTAACTGACTTGGATTTCTGATGTTTTTATTATTCTGCAGGTTTCAAAAGTGGGCAGATAACCCGGACTCAATTTCATGAGGATGTAAGTCATAGAGTTGTTGTTTTTTTGTTGTTTTTAAACAAAGAATATCCTATATCAGCAAGATCTAAATCATTTTTAAGAGTTTATGAACATAAGAATATTTTGACATGGTTCAAAGAAGAGAAGAAGATTTAATATTAGGATTGTAGAATGCTTTTTTTTCTACACTTTGGAGTCATGAAGATTTGTTTTGTGCCCTGATTCTACTCAACTCTAACGGGTACCTGACTTTAGTTGGGGAAAGTAAAGGTGGTTGGTCATTGTGCTGGCCACATGACACCCTGCTCGTTAATCATTGGCGAAAAAAAAAACAGAAGACCTCTACATCATCTGCCCTATAGATTGCAAGGTGTGAAAAGGGAACTTTACTTTAAATTGACTGAAGTCTTCTTTGCAAAGTAACTAGAAGAAGAAAAGTAAATGATTAATTCAAGAATATTTTGTTGGGTTATTATTACTTAGCAAACTGAAGTTCATTTAATCTTTTAAGTTAAAGACCCACCTTTTTATTTGAAGATAATAATAATTATGCACTATGGTCCTAAAGAAGAAAGAGTACTTACACAAATTTGTCCTTCCTTATGAAATGAAAAATTTGCCTTATCTTTGTTTCTAATTATTTAATTTGGTTGTGTCTCTGTATTTGCAAGTTGTGAGTCAGAGTTTTATGTATTTTTGCCACTTTACTTTTTAGTTTTTTTTTCCTAAAGCATTTTCTAGTTTAACTCGCCAAGTCATGTTACAAATTAATAAAGCTTTTTTTTTTGTTTTTTTTTTCAGGGGGTCAATCTTCTTATTACCTATGCGATTGCTCTGTTTGGCTCCATCTTAATTGTCAACAGTTTGGTAGGTATTTTTTTGCCCATTACGTTTATGGCTTGTTACAAAATTGTAATCATTATTTTAACTATGTAATAAATATTTTACAACATTCTGTAGACCTTATATCTTACATGAACATGAACAATAAAAGAAACTTAAGATCATATTATGTCTTACACTGCTCCATTCCCACCCCACCCCCATTATCTTCTAAATAGTATCTCTCAATTTTTAAGTCTTTTATGTTTCACTCAACACAAGGTCAGCATGACATTTTTTTTTTCTTTACTGCATTTGATGAATGGAGCAGGAAGGCTGTCCATATAAGAGAAGGAAAACTCTAATCCAAACCTCTGTTGTCTTGCTAATATGTCCAAAATGGGAAAGACTTTGATGAAATAAAAATCTAAAATTGTAACTAAGATTTTTATTGCAGGAAACGGTAATGGATATAAATAGACCACTGTCAGTCTTCTTATTTCTTCTTGACAAGGTTCTTGTGGCTCAATAGGAGTTTACTTGAAAATACTTGATTACTATTAAATAATACTTGCTATACATATGCTTGTTACACAAATACTTGATACACCATATACTTTAACTCTAACCCCAGTTTCCAATGAATAATAATAATACTTAATAAAGCACACAATTATTTTAACTCTTAGTAAATAATACAAACACCAGTCCAGGAAGCGACTGTCCAACCTTCCTGGACCTGGAGCCAGACCTCACTAACTTAACACACTCTCTCGCACATTCATCGAAGACTAAATCATTTAGTCATAACATGTGCAAAAGACTATTCACATTTACAACAAGGGGATAAAAAAGCTATCATACCAAAAAAAAAAAGTAATATTCATTCTTTCCATACCTCCCCCTGACAACCACTATCTATAAATGGAAGCGTGGTCGAGAGGCTAAGTGCGGCTTGAGCTTGGCTTGGCTTGGCTACCTAGAAGGGGGCTCGAGGTTCGACACCCGACTCTGGCAGAGTTGTGTTTACTGAGCGCCCAAAGGCAGCATGGAAAACCAGCTCCTAGATACCCCCTCCCCCCACTGGTCCACAAATGAGATTGGACCAAAGCGCTCTGAGCATGCTATAAGCATGAAAGTAGCTCTATATAAAAGCAATAATAATAATAATAATAATAAATGCTTCCAATGGCAGGTGTCTCTACTAGCCTCTGACAACCTGTCCTACTCTTGGCATTCTAATATGGGATCGGTGGAACTGATATTACTGACAAGGGCAAAGTCAAGCAACTGATGCCTAAACAAGTATGTTTCCAGTAGGAGAAGCTCAATAGCCTTGGCTGGCTTCCCATCTAGAGAAGTCCAACTCTGAATCCAAAGTCCTGCTGCCTTGCAGCTATACCCAAACATGAAAAGGCTTTGGGAGTTAACCTGAGAAAAAAAAATAAGCTGGTGAGGCTTAGGCAGCTTTCAGTACACAGTGCTACACACTGACAGAATCTAGGATGCACATCAGCTGCTTGGGAGTGAGGAACTGCTGTTGGGAAAAATCTTTCTAATAATAATAACTAGTCGACCGGCGGCATAGCATACGCCGCTATTTTCCAGGGCAGGCCTTAGGCACTGCAACATATGCGACCACAGTGGGTCCCTAACTTTCTTTGGACCCGTGCTAATTTTTTAGGTATATAAATGATTAAATTGAACCATTTTATAAAACATAACAGATTTCCCGCGGCCTCTTGATTTACCGGGAGCACCCTGGAAATCTCCTGAAATGTTATTAAATGCTATGCCGCCGGTCGAAAAAGTTCTGGAAATTTCCGGACATTATTAAAATCTTTTTAAATTAAAAAAAAAAATATGCTATACTATTTTGTGAATGAAAATAGTGCGGCTTTGGATATATTATTTCCCATTCACACCGTGGTGCGTACGCCATGGGATCTTCCCATTTGCTTGTTATAAGTAAAAATGCGTGAATTCATGAATGAAAAATACTATGAATGGAGATTAAATAAATAGCTAATTGACCTTAATTTACGCGATATTAAGAATATAGATGCACTCATGTAACAATGCTTAAGCAAAACAAATTTGAATGTTAATTTGATTAAATGGACTATAATTAGTATGTTCATGTGCTAAAGCATAAAACTATACTTGCGAAGAGAAGTTCTATAATCTTCTTAGAGTTGAATTCGAGTTTTAGATCTAGATCTAGATCTAGGAACAGATTTTAGATGTATACATTATCTCCTGAAATGTTATTAAATATAGACCTACGAAAAAGTCCTGGAAATCTCCGGAAATTATTGAAATCTTTTGTAATTCAATAGTAGATATATATGTAGGCCTATATATATACATGTGTTTTCACGAAGTTACTTCCTCTTCCCGGTCTATTGATTTCTTTATGTCTATGCATGGAACTATTAGTATAGTTCCATGGTCTATGCTATTTTGTGAATGAAATAGTGCGGTGCGGATTGGGTCCATGCACACCGTGGTGCGTGCGCCATGGGATCTTGCCTATTTACTTGTTGTTGTTGTTGTTGCATTGTGTTTTTGTTGCCGGTCTGACCTAATTCTTTTGAGAAATATAATATAGATAATAATAATAATAATCTTTATTGTCCATAAGGAAATTTGTCTTACAATTTGTGCATTATACCAAACAAAACATTATAACTATAAAGAGAAACAGAATGTTCATTCACACCAGACTCACACACAATTTACATGTCAAAAGTTTACATCAGATTGTTACTGTTTAGTGATTTGATTGCCAGAGGAACAAAAGAGTTTTTGTGTCTGTTTGTCTTTGCTATCGGTGTCTTATATCTCTTTTGTGATGGTAAAATCACAAAATCCTGTCCCAAAGGGTGATTTTTTATTTCTAGAATCTTTTTAGATTTTGTAAGGATATTTGTATCAAACAGCTGTCCAAGGGGGGTTTGCTTTTTGCCAATGACTTTACCAGCAGCATTTAGGATACTCTGGAGTTTATTTTTATTCTTAGTGCTTAGATTGCCATACCAGGCAGTGATATTAAAATGTAAAATATTGCCGATGTGAGCGTGATAAAACATAGCTAAGACCTTTTCGCTAACATTAAAAGATGACAGTTTTCTTAGTAATCGCAATCTTTGCTGTCCTTTTTTGCTGATATAATCAGTATTTGCTGTAAAATTTAGTTTATTGTCTAAGATTGTACCAAGGTATTTAAAGGTTTGCACTAGTCTCTCCAGCTACAGTAACAATATCATTTTCAATCTCTCGCCCCTACGAAAATCAATTATCATCTCCTTGGTTTTTTTTACATTTAATAATAAAAAATTATATAGCTATATAGCTGATTTATGTACTGTGAGCTTAATTTAATTATCTTTTCTTTTTTATATTTTCCTTTTTTTTTTATCTTAAAAAAAGTTTTTTAATCCTTTTTTTTTTTTTACCTTTTTCAAAACAAAATGACAGATCTGTTTCCTGATCAGCATCTCTGCCAATATAACACACCTGAGAGACAATCGCTTTGCTACCTTCAACACTTACTCCCCAGGGGAGGAAATCCACTGTTCCAAGCACTCGGTTGTGGATACCAATATGTAACTATAGGAAGGGACACAACTCTCGCTTCAGTTATCACAGTTATCCCTAAACAGGACTTGCATAGCATAATACAAAATCAATTCCTCATGAATTTCTGCTTCATCTCAAAAAGCGAAACATATATTTGGATTGCATTTTAAGTCTTGTCACAGATTTGTTCTCAATAAGTTTAATTAGTTTTACTGTCCCTTATATTTACTCTGTTAGTTCATTCTTTACCTCACGTGATACTTCAAGTTTAAATTGTATTTAATTTCTTACATTTTATCCTTGAAAATCATAACAAGTGAATAAAATTTTGAATTTCTACTAGAACATTTATAAATTATAAATCTGTATATTTCTATTGGAAAATTTTTTTTTCTACTATGTGGATGTAATTATTAGTATTTAGGAAATAAAACTATTAGATTGATTGATGATATATGTTGGGCTATATTATTATGTCGTATATTTCATTCTGAAGTCTTATACGTATTTCTACCAGGGGCAGCCATTTTCAGATTTATAAAAAAAATATTTTCTTCATTCTCAATTATAAAATGCAATGGAAATTTTTTTTTATTTTAATTAAACATTTTTTTCAATTTTGTTATTTTTTTAAATAATCTGTCCCTTGAAACAATTAATTAGCAGCTTATCTGGCAAGAAGTCTACTTCATAATATGCAATTTATATTTCTATAGTTCATTAAGCATCTGTCATATTTTGTTTCATGTGTCTATAGTTTTTTGTGCTATGAATGGTTTGATAAGAATGCCTAGTTATTTATGATACATTGAGAATTACAGACAAGAGATTCATATTTTTGTTTGAATTATTAAACTCATTGTTTTTTTTTTTTGTTTTTTTTGTAAATATATATTTTTTATACAATTTGAGTACAAGTATTAAAGTGTTTTATTTTTATAATTACATTTTTACTCCTACAATAATATTTTCATTGGGGACAAAAATGGCTATAGTCTTGTGGGTATTAATTGAAGTTAATAATTACTCCCTCTATTTATAGGCAGCTATTCATCAACTGCCATCATTTTATAAGAGTAACACTTGAGCACCATTTCTTTTCACAAAAGCCTTTATACCTCACATTACCTTACACTAAAAAACATCATAAAACTAAGTTTGTAAACCTTTTTTAAAACTAGATGTTTTAAAGTAATTTGTTAAAAAATGCTCAGATTTTATTGTCATGACATAATTTTTGGAATTTTTTTTTTTTTTTTGCTGTCTATATTTTTTTTTTTTTTACTGTAGTAGAAGATATTTCTTTTATCTGGTGCTTGTTAAATCTGTAGGTATCCTGTATCCGTGCCTAGAATGGTCAATGATTTATCTTTAACTTTACTCTTATGCTTTTAATATTATGTCACAGGTCAATTTTTTTTCTCAAGGATAATCTTTCAATTTTGAAACTCACTGTAAAAATGTTAATTGACTTTAAAACAAATGCATTTATTTACTTTATATAAACAATTCAGTTAATTGGACAACATAGGAGGTTATCATTTTTTATCTAAGAACTGGATAGTCTGTTTACAAGACCATACCTAATGTTATAAGATCACAAGGTGCATATGTACAAGTAGAAAGTTATGTACTTGTTCCCAAGTAAGGGTCAGTAAGGAAAAGCTGATAAAAGTTCATTTTTTGTATCGCCCCTAATGAGAGCTTAAGCTTTTAAAAATATAGATTACAAATACAATAACTACTTTTGCTCACTAGATACAGACATTAAAAACTAAATGTCTAAAGCATCCTTTTATGCTTGATAACCAACATGCAACTGGGCATTCTCAGTATTCAATGAATTTCAGTTCAGATAAGGGAAGTGTGGTCGAGAGGCTAAGTGTGTTTGAACTTGGCTTGGCTACCTATGAAGGGGGCTCAACGTTCGACACCCGACTCGGGCAGAGTTGTGTTTACTGAGCGCCTAAAGACAGCATGGAAAAACCTCTCCCAGATACCCCCTTCCCCCAACTGGTTCACAAATGAGATTGGACCAAAGCGCTCTGAGCATGCTATAAGCATGAAAATACCATTATATAAAAGCCATAATTAATAATTTTTACTAATGGAATAGAAAATATGCCCTGGCAATAGTATTGTTTCAGTTTAATAGGATTTTGTCCTAATAAATGGCTGGTCCTATATAACCAATTTCACTGTACACATAAATATTTGTCATATGGTAACATACATTTTAAAATCAATCAAAAAATCATTCACATCAAATATTTCCACTGGTGCTAAAAAAAAAAGAGCAGATCTTTTTTTGGAGAAAAAGAATTTTGAACTCCCCTCTATTTTTTTTTTTACTATAATTATTTGTGTGCTCTTTGGACAGAAATGTTGTGTCTGTAAACCTTAAGATCAAGAAACATTTTTTGTTTAAATAGCCATTTCCAGTTTTTACATAAGCTCATTTCTTGTCCACCTTTAATTTGACATGCACAATTGTATTTCAGTGTAAATATAATTTGTATTTGTTCCTTTACAGTTGATGTACTTAATTATAATAGTGATATTATATAGACCATGGTCAAATCCAGATATGGCAACCAAATTTGTTTTTTTCATTAAAGATTTTTTTTTCTTTGTGTTTTTTGCTTAAGATTCTAAAACATTACAATTACAATATGTGTTTACTGTTCTCAGTGTATTCATAATATAATGATCTGCATTACATTTATGGACAAATAATCATATTATGTTTTTATAAAGCCTGCATCTTTAAGTGACTAAGTTTGTAATTAACTGACAAAAAGATCAAGACAAAGAATAAACTACTAATTAATATATTACTTATTATTTTAAATCCTAAAATAATAAGAACCACTTTGATAAATTTCAGGAGGAAAAAAAAAAGGTGAATTGTGACTTTGAAGGAATAAAATAGGTTTTGTTGATCCCTGACCCATAAAATGAAAAAAAAAAAGGTTGTAGCTGATCATTCCACTATTTGTCTAGATGACATAATGTTATGTCAAAACTATATCACTTTGATGCTCCCATACTGCACATAACTTTTAAATCAAATGTTTTTACCATAACCTTTATGTGCTTACAAGCCAGTAACATTTCATATACACCAGCTCATTACATCAATCAGGCATACATGCATGGATAGGAAATCAAGGAATTCATAGTTCTCTTGTAAAGAACTAAAGCTGTTCTGATACTCCTTAGAGCTGTGGTCAACTACCATTGACTGAGTTACAAGAAAGTTTAAACGAAATGCTTTCTAACATAATACAGACTCTGGAATTACATTGCACCCTCTCTTCAGTTTATCAGGAGTTACAAAGCTGATTTTGCAGTCCTGTTAAATATCCTATGTATTTCAAATATGTAAGTAATTAGATGATATTAATATAAGCTATTACAAAAAGTAATAACTAATTCTGATTTTTTTTTGTTCACAATTGTTTAATGTGTTGTCTAAACAGATATTAATTTTATGTTATACATGCAATGCAATATGAATTAATTTTTTTTTTAAATATTATTATTTGATTGGTATTATGTTCTGTTGATCAAATGTTGTATCTAGAGTTTTCATTTTTTTTGGAGACAATTATCTCTATATTGAGTCATTATCGTAACATGTAAATGTAACATCAGAGTTTGATAATAAATATCCAAGCATCACTTATAACATCATCTGAAGGAGATAGTCAAGTTGAAGAGCAATACTTTCGCAAGGGCTATTAACAAACACAGAATTAACTTGATCATTTCCCCTCACTGAGGTTTTAGTTTTCAATTCATGATGTTTATTGAGGAGTGTCTAATACATCTTTGCCCCGAAGGGTCATTAGATAATATTTATCTTCGACAAGATGTAATACTTTTAAGTTGCAGTGTGATACAGCACTCTGTTACCAAAGTAGGCCTCAATAAATATTGTCAATTTTGTTTCTTTTGATTACCGTTGCCAGTACTTACGAGTTCGCAAAGCTTAGAATTGAGATGGATGTGATAAAAGTAGCCCTTTCAAATCTTGTGGTCTGTCAGGGCACTCGATGTAAAGCTCTATTGCTTTACATGTCAGGTACCCATAAAGAGTCGGGTGGAGTCATGAGCATTAAATAAAATCCTGAAGCTCAAATTCCCCAGTCTTCACTGAGATTCAAACTCAAGAACCCTGAGTTCATAGGCCAAGTGCTTGACTTCTTTGCCACCATGCCCCATAGAAATGCAATGCTAAAAAGAAAAGATCCTTGTATGAATATTTATGTTCAGTTTGACTTATCTTCCCTTGTGAAACCTTGCTCTCTAGTTTGTTATACTATGCTGCTAGTTTACTTCCCTTCTCTGCTCCTGTCCCCATGTTTTCATATCTCAACACATCCTTATCTTTCAGCTTGTTCAACTCAAGCCTTTCAATTCTTTCTATGTTTCAAGTTTGCAGACTACTAAATAAAGTGAATTACAAAACATTTCTAAAGAATATAAATGAACAAAAGCAGCAGACTTATGTTATTGAGATTAGTTTTCCCAGAGTGCATTCTCTAATCCAGCACGCTGTTCTCGTGTCACCAAATTATTTTCTCTTCACTCATGTTTTAGTTATTTACATTAGACTCTCAATTTGTTTTTGCTTTGGTTGGCATAAAAAAAAAAAGATTTTCCTCACATTTTCCATCCACATTGTCTCATGATTCAAAGTTTCACATTTTCCATCTACATTGTCTCATGGGCCAAAAGGTCTCCTAGGTCAAAGTTTCACTTTTTCTATCCACATTGTCTCATGGGTCAAAGTTCACATTTTCCATCGCATTTGTCTCTTAGGTCAAAAGTTCACATTTTCCATCCACATTGTCTCATGGGCCAAAGTTTCATGTTCAAAGTGTTTTATTTTGCACATTTTGTTTCTCCAGTGAAAAAAACAAAACGTCCATGCTTTCATATGTTTCAATTTGGCATCACATTGTTTCATTTCTCTTTTACTTACATAACTTTCCTCAGTGTGACTTTTTTTTTCCTTTTTCCAAAGGCAATAACAAAAAATTATAACTAGATCTACTCCCTGAAGCTTACCATCTATTTCTTCTGCTGGAAAAAAATATCAGTAGTTAATTACATTGAGGAATAATATTGCATTGCTTATATTTAACACTTCATCGCCAACAGTTCTTTCTAATTGAGATTTTTAATTTAAATGGGTAGCAGTTTATCTCTTTTGCAGAAAGTACCAGTCTATGGAAATTGGATAATCAAAGTTGATATTAATGCTATAATATATATTTATTTGGCAAATTATGCCTCCAATTCCCCTCCCTCCCAAAAAAAAAAAAAAAATTACAGCTAAAATAATTATAATCTGAGTTATTTTTTAATTTTTTTTTTCATGTATTTCACTAAATGAAAGTGATTGTTTGACAGATATTTGAAATTGATTTTCTGGAGCTCATTGTTTCCCAGCATGCTCATTTGATTTTACAATTTTTTTTTCTATTTGCCTTAGCCTCAAGTTTTATTGTAACTTTTGTACAATCTGTTTGGTTGATTGAATGTACTTTTACAAATACAGATAAATAACTAATTGATGGCCCACAATAATATGTTTTTGTTGTTGTATTATTCTATGGTATAAATGGTCTCTTAGACTTTATGGGTTTAATGGTGATGTATGAATGCCAGTGAAATACTAGTGTGTCTATAGATTCATACTTTCATAAAACAAAGTCACCTATGCCAGTGCATCTTCTTGGAGACCCATTGATTCTTGAGATATATGTAGAATTGAATACAATAGATAACCGATTTACAAGCCAAAAAGGAGTTTCTAATATTGTGGGGTAGCTAGAAATTTTCATCATTTGTAGGGGGCTTGACCTCTTTGGGGGACCCCTGCATTTTGCCTAATATTTAGTAAAAAAAAAGAAAAAAACTCATTTGGGGTCCCCCCTCAAGTAGAGGCCCAGAATCCTCCCCAACCCTAGCTACGCCTCTGGTCACAGCCACTTCTTTAGTTATCTTTATACTCCTGCCTAATTGTATGCGCACTAGACTGTTTGTCTTGATAGGTTCATACCCATCCACTCATTTCCTCTGTTGTCCTGTGGGAGCTTTGGACTAGGATGTAGATTATCTTCAACTCTTGAAGGAACATCCGAAACATGGAAAACATTTTAAAAACAAACAAGCAAAATATTTAAAAAAAAACAACATTGGATCCATTTTTTTTTTTCAAATTACTATTGTATAACCATTTATCATATAATAGCAAACTCACCCAATCAGCTTTGTGGACATGGGGGGGGGGGTTTATCTTCATACAGCCTTTAGGCTCTCAGTATAACTCAGCCCCCTTGATAGGTAACCAAAGCAGCTTTTGCCTCTCACACCCAATTTATATAAATATTAGTGAAACAAAATTGAACATCATCAAACTCCATTTGAGTGAGGGCTTGAGAGGCTCAAATCCTCTCTTGCAAAAGCCCTGGACAGAAACCTTGCTGTCTTGCGTAGTGCATAAATGTCTCCGTACAAGAATTTTTGGTTTCTCAGACCTGTCAAGACAGGAGATCAGTAAGTCTGGGGCAGTCAAACAGAATATGAGGATGGCTGCCTGGTCGAGCGGTTTGCACACTGGACTGTCGTTTCAATTTATCGATGGTCCCAGGTTCAAACCCTGCCCGCTCCCATCCCCCGTCGTCCTGCGGGAGGTTTGGACTAGGAAATAACTATCTTCAACTCTGAAGGAATTTCCGAAACATGTAAAACAACAAAACATGAGGCAGTTTCCTTTTCTTTCCCACAGCGAGGGCACCGTGAATCAAAATTTGGCCATATAAGTATGAGCCAATAGGACAATGGCCTGTCCTGCACTGTGCTATAATAGCTTGCCCAGGCCTGGACAGCCTCCACCACGGGGAAGTGCGATTAGGGCGCCTCATGCGCACCCAGACTCCTTGGGCTTTTTGGGACTTGTCCCAGCACTCAAACCACAAAATTGATCAACATAGTGGCAAGGAAAGGTGGGACTTTAAACAGTCCAATATTGAATTCAGTAACAGTTTATAATAATACAAAAAGAAACTACACATGCTTGACAAAAACTAAAACTCTATAGATATTTTATCTTGTAATTATTTATATTTATTATGTATCCATTATTTATAATCTGCATTATCAATTACAATGCAATGTACACAAGTGATTCATCAGTTTTTATTTTTAGATACATGGTCTAGATATAAATTGTAAAATTCCATTCATTGAAATGAACACATAATGGACTCAATCCACACAAATATTGTGTAGATAGCTCTTTACAATACTGACATAAAAATATAAAAATCTGAGGAAAACAAATCTTTTGTAACAGATGAGTAATATTCAAATGTTAAATGCCTTCAATAAAAGCAATATCATTACCTGGTAGAAAGTTTTCTATAATAACAAGAACAATATAGATAGCAGTGAGCTTTGATAGAAACAACACTCTACTAGCATTGTACTTGTGAGAACTACAAAACAGTAATACCTCATAAAAAGAATTATGCCTTGTTATATTGCTGTGTAAAACAGGCGTTTATAACAACCCAACTTAAGCATATAACTGCCTACAAATGACATCACACACGCATTTAGACATTGATTCACACAAATGCATGTTTGTTATGGAGGTTCCCTTGTGCATGTTTACTAACAACCAACACATGGCATACAATTACAAAAAAAAAAAAAGATAATTTCAGTAAATGGAATTTCATTGACCTGAGTATTGAGCAACAACAAAAAAATTGTAATACATCAACAACCATGACATACAATCAAAGTTTATAAAGTGTACACAATATCTTTAAAAATCAGGATAGTCATGTTTTCTAGATACTCATTATATGTTCACTATATAAATCTCTAGCATTTTTTTAAATTTACAGTGGGCTTCTTTGAATGAGGGTCTCCTCGAGTGAACTACAACTCCTCGGTGGTACACCACTTGTAAGCGTTTTCAAACATCTTCATCCAGGGCGAGAACTTGTGGGCATCTGTTTGACTTTTTGGGGTCCAGGGGCACTGCCAGGCCCAGATGCAACGCTCAGGGTGGGGCATGAGGGCCAGGTGTCTGCCGTCTGGGGAACAAACCCCTGCAATGCCTTGAGGTGAACCATTGGGGTTGAAGGGGTAAGTTTCTGTGGGTTGTCCCTCGTCATCCACGTATCTGAGAGGCACCAAGTTACTTGACTCAATCTTAGCCTGAAGGTCTGAAGTCTTGAACACCATCCGCCCTAAATGGGAAGCAATAGAAGTGTTGCATTAGAAACAGGATTTCTTTCGATAAAGAAAGACATTTCATTTAATTATACCTGTTTTACTGAATAGAGCTGAATAAGCTCTCAAAGAGTTTCTCATTTTGTAGACTAACACAACATTGCAGTTATCAAGTTTTGAACATCTAATTGTCTTGAGTAGATAATGCCTGGCAATGTGGTATGCACTTCAGACTGTCATTACAAAGATACCAGGCTCAAACCCAGCGTGCTGTCATCCACTGCCACCCGGCAGAAAGTTTGGGCTGGTACTAATTAATCTCCATTTCTATAGGAATGTCAAACTTATAAATCAAATCAATACTCAAATATGGTCAGAGATCACATATTCCCCACAGATACAGACAGGGGTGACTGAGTCAATAGTGCTGCATCAGCACTAAAGGACCTGCTTTTTTAATCCAAAACCTAAACTTTCTTGATAGTTCAGGTTCTGATTTGAACAGCTATAGACTTATCCTTAGTCATTTAGAGTTTAATTTTGCACATACAAATCCACATATTAGCTAATGCAGGGACTACTGTTGTTTTTTGTTTTAATTTGGACTTTTACAGTTAAATAGATGAAAAAGGGATGTTTTTAACAAAGAAGATCTAGTTTAAGTTTATAGAAAACCACAGGCTAGTGGCAGAATGCCAATTAAGTTCCACAGACTACTGGAAGTATAACATTCTAGAGACTAGGCACAGTAAGCATATTAAGTTCCACAAACTAGGCGCAGTTTTCAGATTAGATTCTCTGAAGAAATGCTGGCTAGAATTAGAACTTAATCTCCCTCATTTAATCTAATGCTCCACTGAGTCTTTAATTTATCCCTATAAAAAAGTTTCAATTATAAACCAAGAAGATAAAGTGCAGCTCTCTTACCTTCCCCATGAGCAACCCACATTCCCCACACAGTGCCTTCCATTCCGCTCAGCATGATGGCAGGAGACTTCTCCACCTTTATGGAGCTGAATCTTGACTCAAAGCGACCAGATGTGTTGTGATCCAGCAGTAATCCTTGAGAACCCACTAAACAAAAGGATAGAATAACACAAAGTAGCTGTCAGGTCTTCATCAAATTGTTTTATTAGACATCAAAACATCTTATGGTTTCATTTACAATAAGAACTAAACAGCTTTGTCACACTCAAGCAAGAGATAGCAGGCTGGTCACAAGTAAGACATTGCTTGACAGGTTCATAATAGCAGATCAGGTCTGATTAAGTGAAGCAAATATGACAGATTGGTGCACCTAGAAAAGCAGTTATTTGCATTAATGAGTAAATGTCAAGATAGAGAGTATGATACATGACATGGAGGATCTTGATATGGTAATATTTAAGAAGCATGGAGCTGGTTAATTTTTATCATAATTATCACTCTTTTGGTAAGAACTCTATATGGACAAACTTCATCTTGTTATTGTCTGAAGTTATTAAACTTAAGAAAGTTATATCAAACACTGTCGCTTCATTATGAAGAAAAAGTAATTGATATTAACGGAGCCTCTAAATCTGCATGTCAGATGATTATGGAGAAAATAACACCATCATGACAAAGATATTGAAAAGAGAAACTACTATGTTAACAATACAGGGAGGTTTTTTTTTGTTTGTCAATGGTTCTAGAAATTTATTTTTTTAAAATAACTGCTAAGAAATTGAGAAAACATAAAACCCAAACTATAAATGAATAGAACTCATCATCTAGGACTTGAGATGACAATGAGATGAGAGAAGATGATCATCTAGGTCTGAAGTGAAGGAATAACATTTTTAACAGCACAAACAGGTCATCATTTGCTCTTTGGGAAGTGTATACTATCATTCAAACATTCCTTACCTGTCTCATCAGGAGCCACCCATCCTAGCAAAGCCATCAGTTGACAACCATTACACACACCAAAACTGAAGGTGTCAGCACGGGCGTAGAAGGCAGACAACTCGGTTGCTACAACTGAGTTAAACTTGGCAGTCGCAGCCCAGCCTTGAAGTGAAAAGGGCAAATAAGAATTAAAACATATAAAATAAAGTTTCTGTATAAATTTCTGTTTCAAATTAAAATATTCTTTCTAAACATAATCATCTTTTTTTCAAAGTGAAAATATATGACTTTCTAAAGGGAAAAATTTTATAGAGGTGATAAATATATAAAATTGGTTAAGGAAAGGTCTTTACATCATTGGTAAACAAATACTAATTTCCATCAAATTTCAAAACAAAGATTATTAGCTTAGCAGACAAGCTCTGCAACTACTTGCCACCACATACCACTTGAATAAATAGTGTGTGGGATTAGCTCTCACTTGAAGATGCTAACATATAGCACTGAAAGTTGCAGTCAGATTATATAGCACTGAAAGTTACAGTGAGCTCATAGCACTGAGTCTAGCTTCTCATTTCAATTTGTTTGTGTAATTAAATAGCTTTTAAAATAAGCAGTAACGTCAAGAAATAGGCACAAGAGTAGTTCCCAGTTCTCAATAGACAATGCAATTAATTATATCACAGAAGATTAATTCCACATGTACAGCTTCTAGAGTTTTTGTTACCTTTAGCTGATCCACAGACATCTGCGTAACTAAATCCTCCCACAAAGGCCACACCTTTGAAGCAGGAAAGAGAAATTTTTTCCCGGATCAAGTCTTCCATGTTCACATCCCAGGCTTCAAAGCCAGCGAGGGTGAAGGCCGCAGCCATCTCCCTGTCTCCATTGCTGCCTTCTTCTCGAAGGATAGCAATCTTTGGGTGATCAGCTGAGGAATAAAAACAAAACATTCCCAATTAAATGCTATTCATAATGAATAAATGAAATACAATAAGATTAACCTACATGTGAGCTGGTTTATAAATTCAAAGACTATTGTTACAATAGTGTCGGGTAGTGAATATGTGAGTTATAATTCAGAAATGGAAAGTTGTCTGGTAATGGAAACAAATAAAATATCCCCTAAATTATTCCCTCTTCTGTGTAAATATGTGCGTTATAATTCAGAAATGGAAAGTTGTCTGGTAATTGAAACAAATAAAATATCCCCTAAATTATTCCCTCTTCTCTGTAAACATTACAAGCTACCACCAGCCAATATGTAATCAAACATTCTGTGACAACTAAGACATCAGTTACTCAGATGTTAAGTTGAAAAGCTTGCTATCTTTTTTATTCATACATCTTGATACATACATGAAATGGGAAAATAATTAAATCATTTGTGTTCTTGAGCAATAATGTCAGCGCAAAGCTCTAGTAAATAGTTTTCTAAATTTTAAATATTTTTGTGTGCTAATGATAATTCCAAAACAGAAATATTTTTTTTCATATGTTCCATAAGCGCCAACCACTTTCCCAGACAACCACTTTCCTGTGTACTATTTCAAATACAAAACTTTTTAAAATAGTGTGTAGAAACTATCCACTTCTACAATCTAAATATCTTAATAATGAAAAGAAGACTTCTATTTATAAACATTAATAAAACAAACCAGAACTTTTATTCCTATCATATGAACCTGGTCAACATTTTTTTGTTACCCCTCTCAAAAAAAGTTTTAAAACCACAAAAGCAATCATTAATTCACAGCTATCCCCTTGTGTCAATGTACAACATTTTGTAAAAAAAAAAAAAAAAAAAAAGATTTAAAAAAGTTCACCTATTGGTCTCTTCACAACACAAGCATCTGGGTCAAAGGTCACCACATAATTTGGCTCTTTCCTATGCTTCAGGCCAGACTGCTCCTGTTGGGCACACTTTGGATTGGACTGCATCCTCTCCAGGACAAAGCTGGTCTCTTCCCACATGTCTCTCAGTTCAGTCATGCACGACTCCAGCATGAGGCTGCCATTGACAGACACAACAATCTGTGGATAACAAATGTTGGACTCTTCAGAAAATACAATTATATGAAATCATACCATAGGGATTGGCCCTCTGTTATCCAAATAATATTTCAATGAATGACTTGGGAAATGACACAGCCTCATTGTGACTGGTCACGATTCACAGACTACGATAATGCGAACACGATTACAAGCACAGGTTAACACAAAAGTCCATTTAACAATCACTCCACAGTGCATGGACCTAATGTTTGGAACTCACTCCCCATTGATCTCAGACAAACAACATGTTTCACTACATCAAGGAGAACATTTGACCTATCTGTTCTAAATTTTTGTAGATTAGTTTCTCTGAAACTCTCGTGTTCACATTTGTAATGTTATCACAGAGCCTATGTTTGTTAACAGCGCTTTAAAAATAAAATTACTATTAATAACTAATGTAACAAAATGTAATAATAAAAAAAGAATTGTAATAACTAAGAAGCTGACCTGTGCAGTATAGTCTTTACTCTCGACTGATTTGCCAATCATCATATAGGGTACATCACTCTTCTCTAGGCTGGCCACAACCTCACTGATGTCTTTCTTAGAGACCTCCAGCACTGCCCCCACCTCTTCAGCAAATAAAACTTGCATGGGATTGGCTGCAACAAATAAACATGTCTTCATTTACATAACACAAAAATCTCAGGGGAAAGAAATTTAGTTGGTCCACTATATAAAATAATATGAATAGGAACGGGACTTGACCTCTTTGGGGGCACCTACATTTGTGTAATATTTAATGTAAAATTTGGGGGCTCCACTCTAGTAGGGGCAAGGGGGAATTGTCAGTCTCCCCTCACCATAGCAACGCCACTGAAATGCAGACTAATTGAAAAACACGAAATAAATGTTATCTCCGACACTCCTCCTTTGTTATCACCTTACCCTGCGTATCTTTGACTGGTATATCTATCACTAGGCCACAGTTGCCAGCAAATGCCATCTCCAGCAAGCAAGTGATCAAACCACCGTCACTGACGTCATGACCAGCAGTCAGTTTTTTAGCTGAGAACACAGAAACAAAAATTATACCGAAGCCTCAAAATGTGGTGACTGAAATACATACCATTTAAATACCTAAAATGAAAAACAAAATGAATAGTTCAAAATAGATATAGAGATATTTTATATAGAATATATTTATTTAAAAAGAAATAGATGTAAAGCTACCAAGTGACTATAGTGTACATAGCCTCAAAAGTCTTTTGTGATTACAAAAATATATGATTGGCCTGACCTTTTCTCTTCATGGATGTGAGACAAAATTTTTAGCATAGTTTTCATTGTTATTATGTAACATTAAATTCCATCATTGAAGTCAATGGAAATCTTTTTATATTATGGTTAAGATTTTTTACAAAAAGTCCCATTCTTTTTCCAATAAAAATTTAGACTAGCCCGTTTTTATTTAAAGATTATTATTTTTTTCATAAAAGAGTAATTTTGTTAAGAATATTCATAGGTCAACAGATATTTATAATGTATTATTTGATGATTAGATTTCTTACAAAACTAAGACAGCACTGCTTTACCTTTGACTAGAGACTGAACACCATTAAACAGTTTGACCAACTTCTCAGCGGCTACGTCTGGAACATCATCCCCAAGCTGTTTGAAGCACTGAGCCAAGGCACTACCACCTAGTCTCCAGCTGTCTCCACCAGTTGCAGGAAGATAAATGAGAACACCTGCAAATAAACACTTTATTAATGGCCAATATACCAGTTGCAGGAAGATAGATGAGAACACCTTCAAATAAACACTTTATCAATGGCCATATTGATTCAGCCTTCAGGTATCTTCTTCTTTCTGTGTGTCTTTAAAAAGCAGGCTGTTTGCAAGTCTCCAACTTAACTATAAGAATATGGAGTTATTTTTACAAGACAATAAAAATTGACAAAATTTATTTAAAAAAAAACAAAAGGCCAAAGAAATTTTTGAAAAATTGAAGGCTTTGCAGATGCCAACTCAAAAGATATTTTAAATAATTAAATTGAGCTTTAAAGATTTGTTTTCCTTGACAGCCTTGTTCAAACTAAGTAAGTTAAAGAAAACTTTAAAAGTATAGTACATAGAAAGAAAACAAAAATCGATTCCCATGTTTCTTACAAGTTACAATAAGTTACAAAATGAAAATTGATTCACTAAGTGCCAGCTTAGTTTGTAGTATTTAAAAGTGTCCAATATACTTTCACATAGTTGCTATCAACATCACAGTCAATCAATGTTTGAACTATATTGTAAACTGTGCTAACATACTTGCTAGGCTGAATACTGACCTTCACCATCTGGACATTTGAGATCAGGAGTGACAGTTAAAGTAATGTCAGGACATCCAACATATGTTGAGATTACCAGAGTACCTGAAAGTTCAATGAAATAATTAAGTTACAATTTTCCTTTATAAATTACACTACAAAATTCTAGATACAAAAAAAATAATAAGAAGAATGATAAAAATGACAATCAAGATCCTGTGAACAAAGCAAATGCATTTCATTTTTTTCCGAAGTTTTTTTTTTAAATTTATTTCTTTTTCCTCATAACAAGTTTAATCTTTCACTACAAAGAGTCACAATAGCCTTTTACACAAAAGATGAAAGTGAGGTATTTTATTTCATTATCTATCCTGGTATTTCATACATAGTAGCCCTAGTAAAGAATGAAACATTTCTAAGATCTACTTCACTTTTATAGTTTGAACTTTAACTGAAGCGCATACACCCTGAAGAAATGTTTAACACTACTGTAGACAAAGATTTACCTGGTGCTTTCACAACCTCTGACCCCACTCTTGCAGCCATGCTGAGTGAATCTTTACCCCCGTCCACTGCCACGCCCACTTCTGTCATAAACTGGCACATAGCGATGCAAGCGTCCAACAGGGCTACACCTTCACCGTCCAGTTTGGCTGGCCACATCCAGTTACCACTGCATTTCACATCCTGTGGGAAACAATACAGCAATGACAAGAGCACCAATAAGTATCCTAACATCGGTAAAATAATTAAATAATAAATTGAATAATTAAAGGCTTAAAAATATTGTGAAGAGAAAGGAATGGATGTATAACTAAAAGGACACTCATAAAATCCCAGCTGTACACCAGATTATTGATTAAAAAATTCATGAAGATAAAATTAACTTTGTCATACCGGTATATGTAAAACCAACATGGGTTCATCAAGAAACTATGTTGTTTTTAAGATGAGTTTTTGTGACAAACTATAAGTTTGAAAAGACTTAGAAAGAAGTAGTTTATTTGTTGTATTGAGACACAAAAAAAGCAATAAATTGTTTTGCCTATGGTATTTTGTTTCGTATTTTTAAGTGTTGACAAGTCAAAGTTAAATAATATGTTTTATTTACACACTCTAAATCCAGGTCCAAGCCTGTTTGTTGGATAAAAGCATTTCTAATGATCAATGGGGTAATGGCACCTTTGGCGACAATTGTTTAATGAACTTTAGCAAAGGTATACACACCAGAAGTAGGCAGAAGGCTGAGAACACTACAGTGTCTGGTGATTACAATTGCCTAACCTGAGACAGTAGATGTGTATCTATGATTTGCCTCATTAGTCAAATGAGAAGTTGTAAAGGGGAAAGACTGTCACATGAGATGTTTTAAGCCACAGACAGATGACCACTTTACTATTTTAGCATAAGTCTTTAAATGTAAATTCCTAAAAGTACAGATGGCCACATTTCTATTTTATCCTAAGTGTTAAAGTGTAATTACTAAGAGTAACTGGGCACATTATGTGATACAACAAAAGTACTTCAGCTGTAAACTTAAAATCTCATAATGTATAAAGAGATTTACCTTAATACAAGTGACGCTTGCAAACATCAGATTAGTTAGCGACTCTGCCACAGTCAAGCGAGCCCCAGCAGCTGGACTTAGCAGTCCTTTGACAGGCTGCTCTCCAATAGAAGTGGCTGCACCAACCTGAAATAGACACCAAATTTTACTAATGCTGAAACTCCCTTAGTTCATTAAGTTTACATTTCACTAACTATACAAAAATAACAAACAAGCGCTGAAACACTTCATTTACTCACTGTATCAAAATGAGACAGAGCTATAACAGCCACATCAGCCAATGGTGTATGTAGGGGGCCTACACACTGTTGCTGGGCAACCAAACCTGTCACTGACCTATCCACCTGAAAACATTCAAACCAAACATTTCAATCTCTTATCAAAATGTTAATTTTTATTTTTTTTGTTTTCAACATTTTACCAACACAAAGAAGATACAAGACACCAATCACAAAAAAACAAAACAGAAAATAAATCTTTTCTTCCCTTGACAATAAAATCATTGAATAAAATTCTACTGCCTGATGTAAACTTCTCATGCAATGATTAATGGAAACTGTGGCACTAATATACATTTCTTTTGTTACCATATGATATATTTTTCTTGCTATCATTATGTCATGTGTAATGCACAATTGAAAAAGACACATTTCCTCAAGATGATAAAGATTATTTTTATTAATAGAATTATGATGTTGTAATTGGGAACATAAATATTTACATGAGCCATGAAAAAATTTTCCATTTTAGTGATTTAATTCAATTTCCAGATCTCTACAAGTACTTAACATCTATGGCTAAAATAAAATCAAGACATAAATGACAATGGATTCGGTCATGTATACATTAAGTAGAGAAATTTAATTAGAATCAAAATTTTAAAAAGATTGAAAAGAGTTTTATTTATGTTTCAATACCAAACATTGTCCAAGATTTATAAAATGTACTGAAATGGATATAAGTGCATTTATCAGACTGAATAGCCTTTTTTTAAATTGGGAAATTTTTTTTTTTTAAAGTTTAATTTACTCAGCAGAGACAAAAAAATAATGTGTAAGTTAAGAAACAATGTTCAAGGACCTAGCAAAACTGAGATAAAAAAAAGTCTATACGTCATCAAGGCTAGATCAGTTTATCATTCGAAGATTTTCTGATCTCTCTATCTGGATTATTATTAAATACTTAAAGCAAGATCATACTGATGAAGTTTTTTTTCATGTCAGTCCTTCAGTTAAACAAAGTAAAATATGTAAGACTATAATTCAAATGGAATAATGAAGGACTAGTAACCTTATTAGTCAGATAACGTTTGCTTGCAACAGAAGGCAGACGTAAGACTCGACTCAGAGCTTCCTGAATTGTCAAGGCTGCTGGGAGAGTAAGTGGCTGCAATGCTGGCTGGATTCTGGTCATTTCAAATACCTAGAAAGAAAAACATCAATACATCTTTTTGCTTCTTCAGTGACACTAATCTTACATTAAATTACAAAGTTTCCTAAGACTTGGACTTTTCTGTTCACATGGGACTGCTGAGTCCCAATTGATACATTTCTTCACAACTACATAAAAGCTTTTAAAACTAGCACAAAGATGGACAATTTCTTGAATGCCCAAAACCCCTTTGGCATCCAAACTAATCATAATCATAACTAGACTTTTGATTGAGATTTTGAGAGTGCTGAGGTAATATTTTAATAATTGCACCTTTTATCTCAGAATAGTCTGCAGCTTGTCTTCTTCAGTCGTAAAACGACTATAGTTCATCTCTAACTCTTTTTATGTGACTGAGGAGCCTTATTTTAGAGAGGCACTCTCGTCCAAATATATCCCAGGTTAAGGTGGCTTTCACTTTGGGTGATAGAGATGCCAGACATTTTTTTATGGCATGCTTTTCTTCCAGAGCAGAATAGTCTATATTGTCATTTTCTTCATCCAGTTTTTGTCTTCTGGCAACCTTTCCTTTAGTTAATAGATCTGGTTGTTCCATGGATGACCCCACCATTGACAGTTTTTCAGCCTTTTCATTAACATATAATCTGAGTGGCTTAAAGTCAACATTGTACAAATTAACAAATGGCATGCACTACTCATTAGTATGAATATGAAACTTACTTTGCGTGGCATTGATCCAAGAACATAGTCCAACTCCAAGTCCACAGGTTTTCTCTTTGACTCACAGTCAACTTCTGATTGAAAATCTTCAAGCTGGATCTATACAAAAATCATAGAACAACAAACACAAGTAACAACCTACCCTTGAATGACTTTTTCAAATTTAAACCTGAGCTTTAAGTTTGTTCAAAAAAAAATTAAATGCTAAATTAAAAAAAAAAAAAACACCAAAAAACCTAACTATCCTAAATTTGCTTTAACAAGATTTAACAATAGCTTATAAAAATATAACAGGAGAAAAAAAAAAAGAACTTGCCCTTAT
Source organism: Biomphalaria straminea (assembly GCA_021533235.1). Lineage (NCBI taxonomy): Eukaryota > Metazoa > Mollusca > Gastropoda > Planorbidae > Biomphalaria > Biomphalaria straminea. Next base: position 5,109,985 of record JADKLZ010000728.1, on the reverse strand, counting down.
GATTAGCTACTATGTTTAGCATACCAAGTCAAAGAAAAACATTTGAAAACTTTTGGTTACTTAAAAAAAAAAAGCTGTTCCTCACCTTGCCAGTACCAGTGACTGTTCCGACATTACACACTGGGCATCTCTCCCTGCTGCCTATTGCTTTAATCAGGGGCAGATCTTGTCTCCCCACCAGCAGGGCATTGCTTTCCTGATACTCTGCCCCCCACAACTCCATGACACTAATTGTGGGGTCACCCAGTTGAAAGTCTTTGGTCCTGATAACAGCCCCTGCCGGTTCCACAAGTTCCTTAAGAACATTTCCTGACAGGAATAGAAAGTCTAGGTTTATTCAACTGTATTTGTGTTCTTCTCAATAGCATTTATTTTTATTCTAAACATAGAAGCTGTAATAATGAGTTATACTTGAAGTTGTCAACAGAACTGACCATTTCCTCCAGCGCCTTGGTCATGGATAGTCCTGATAGGGTTCAACTGACCCCTCTCAACACATGCCCGTATCAAACGGTTCATCTTCTGTTCCATCTCAGCATCTCCTCGTTGAACTGCGCTAAAATCCAGCTGTGCGTCATTGTCCCCTTGTACTTGGACACTAGAGGCAGCACCTCCGCCCAGACCAATACGATAGACAGGGCCACCCACCTTCACAACCTCCATATCTACAAACAAATGGCAAAAAAATAATAATAATAAATGCATAGACACTACAAAATGATTTTTCATTATATTCTTCCTTTGAATATGTTGATGTAGAGACTGAAGATCAGGCATATGAATTAAAACTGCCTCTTAGTTTTGTTTTGATACCAGACTGAATTAGAACCAAGCTTAAATCATTCAGTAATGTTCAGAGAGTAAATGAAGACCATTAACCTCATAAAATCATGGAATCAGTTCATCTTCAATTCTGATTCCTACAAAAAAATTTTTAGATCTCCAAAGAAGATAACTTAATACTAAAAGGACATCCGATCAGTTTCTTTTAAACTGACAATTCAATAACTTAGTTTCAATTTAATTTCAGAGAAGTTTTTAAAACAGTGGTAATGCCTCTACCATTCTGAAGCATCAGGAAACTTGTGAAGGTAATAGATTTATTGGCATTTAATCAATAACTAATGAGCTTCAAGCTTCTCAGCAGTAAAAAGATGGCAAGAAAAAAAAAAAATCTACAATAATAATACAGTAACAAACTTGTTTTAACCATTAGGATCTAAGCTACCTCCTTTCCCTATGGACCATTTCCAAATAAAATGTTGGTAAGAAAATGCTTTGAACTCAAGAGCATAAAAACTGTTTTCAAAATGAAATTTCTACAAATTAGTTTTAGACTGAGCCTTTATTCAAAGTGTGCTTTAAAAATAAAATTTGTTTTCTGTTGAACACACAATGAATGCCAATGGACATTACTTACTCCATGACAGAAGTCAGAATCAGAGCTGCTCAGTTTTTTATCTAGCATCATAAAAATTACCTTTCGCTGGCTTGTCTTTGGTCACATGCACTGCTTCCATGCTGCCTATCCCACCACTGAACATGATTGGTTTGATGTATTCACGCCTGTCACCATTGGCAGTTGTCACACCAAAGGACCTTGCAAATCCGGTGATGACAGGTTCACCAAACTTGTTACCGTAATCTGACGCACCGTTACTGGCTTCAACGGCCACAACAGAAGGAAGTGCAAAGTTGGCAGGGTATTTGTAAAGTTCATCTTCCCAAGGTAGGTTGTAGCCTGGGTGTTAGTAGAAAAACAAGAAAAATTAAATTTCCTGAATTAATATTTGCAACAAAGTTTTCTCTTCCTTCTTTCGTTTGAAAAACTTGCATATGCTGATTGTGATTTCCTAACATTTCACAAGCTGCAAAGATGTAAAAAGTACTATAACTTAAACCATTAAAGTGTGGTTCTATTTCATTCATTTCACCAGAGGCTCTAATCTAATGCTTTATTTTTTTAAATTTAACCCATTATCATAAAAAAAAAAGATCTTAATTATTACTTAAGTCTCTTCCAATTCCAAACCAAGAAATGCAGAACGTTGGTAATACCAAGATATTTTGTCCAGTCATGTACCTTTAATATTTAGATTCCCAAAAGAATATCCAGCAGTTCCTGCTACAACATAGGCACCTCTTCCTGTGGCTTGGACATCTCTTATTCTGCCACCAGTTCCTGTTGTGGCACCAGGAAATGGAGCAACTCCTATTTAAAAAAAAAATAGAAGAAAATTTAATCTAAGTTTTAATTACATTAAAATACAGAAAAAAGAAAAAAAAAAAAAACAGCTAAAACAGTTTGACAATTTTGGAGTATCTATCAAATTTAAGCATAAATCCAAGGCAAGTAAATATAATCTTCAGCCCTGTATTATTATACCATCTCTCAACCATTAGATCACCAAATAGTATTTATTACTTCTTATCATGATGTAATTGGTGTCAATATAATTAAAACTTGCTTTTAGGAAATGTTTTCCTACCCTGTTTCATACAAACATCATACGAGGAATGGAGATACATACGAACATTGAAGTGTTAAGCAAGTTTTTTTTTCAGGGGCAGAGAAGAAACAGTCCCAGAACTTCAAATTGTTTACCCAATTGATGGGAAAACAGGTGTTAGGTGTGTCAAACATTTGTATCAATCTGGCCAGTAGGCGTGGAAGGTACCACCACAGTAACTTAAATGTAAATAATTATTTTTTCAGAGTTTAGTTTTGTTTGAATATTACATTACACAGCCTTGAAAACCGAAAAGAATGACCAATGTGATATGCAAATATATTCCTAATGATCTTTGCTTCTGTTTACATCATTAGAATCTTTTGTCAATGAAAAGATGAAAGATATATATATATATGTTAGTATATATTTTACTAGTTATTAATGTAAATCTTTCATCTGGCTTGTATGGTGGTTGAATGTATGTGTTCAAGAATTTCGAGCAACAATCGGTCATCAGACTTGTATTTTTAAGTCCAAAGACTGTTTCTGGTTCTGGTTTCAAGAACTTAATACTGATAGCTGTTAGTTAATAGTTGGAATCTGAAGCGCAGTAGGTCATATATTTATTAATCCGTTTGCGGCAAAAGATATTTTATTAACAGCTGGAACATCCATTACACCTACATTATTGATGTTTAGATCTACTGATTAACAGATCAAAGAGCATTAGGAAACCAAATATAGACGAAAACTCATCCAGACCCTACCTACCAAAAAAGAAACATAAATGGATTTTATGTTCGATTGATTGTAACAACCTGGTCAGATAGACGTAGTGTACCTACACATGTTGTCCTAGTGTAGTGTGCTTAGATGATTGTGTTGATCTGCACGCGTTTTTTTTTCCTTTGGACATACGCAATAGTGTTTAGTGTGCAGGCAAAAAAAAAGATAACACATTGGCATCAAGCAAATAGATAGGCTAAATTATTCGCACACTAGTTACAGAGGTCAAGTGTTTCTTAACATTCCAGCATATTATGGTGCTTTAGATCAATTTATTTCTGCGATCAATTTATTTTCTGTGATGTTAAATTTTACTGTAATGTTTTCCTTCAGGCCCTATATATTAAGTCAATAGGATTAAGCAATGAAATTAGCTTTCTTTCTAAAGGTTTTAAGACTAGGAAAAACTACATACACCCATACATTTCTCTCCAAGTAAACAAACTTAGTGTCATCATCTATTGACCTATAGACAATGTCTATACGTCTTAACAATTTGCGTTAATCCATTCTGGCTTAAGTATGGTCAATGTCTATCAATACATTGCCATGGGTTAAACATATAAGAAGTTAAGGGTGTTGAGTCTCTTGAGCCCTCCCTTAAAGATACCACTGGTCAGTGTCTGTTTGGTTTGTAGTCCAGCCTCCTAATTGAGACTTAACTCAAAGTAAACAAACTTATTACCCGGCCAATAGTATAAAAGGTGTGGCTTGTGGTCCTTTGACCTTTTGATTGACAACCTATCTCATAATAAACAAACCCAAACCAGATTAACCTTATAGAGAGATGGCTTGTAGTCCCGCCCCCTAATAAAAATTCTTCTCCAAGTAAACAAACTTAGTTCCCTCTTAAGATAGACCTCTAGACAGTGTCAACAGGTTGACGACTGGCTTAATGTGGTCAGCTGCCTATCTGTGATCTCAATGTTCTGTTATGGACTAAACAAACAAAAGGAGGTGGGGGTTGCTCATCTCTACCTCTTCAGATATACCCGCACATCTAGACAGATTATCAGCGTGACGTAGCTAATGAATGTTTACTAGAACACTTAAAGGTCAAAACAAGCTTTTAAAATGTGCCAGACATCCTTGCTATGTATGTAATGCGGTCTTACAATGTACAGTTTTATTTCTATTTAGATTAACACGCCGTGTCTTTGTACTAAATAAGATTTGGTGCTTAGTCATTGTTTATTGTTTTAAAAAACAAATTCTTTTATTTGAAAGAAAAAAAAAAGTAAATGTATTTCAGAACTGACATTATTTAATCATGTCCACTTTGTGAATATTTGTATATTTTTATCAATGTGGAGATTTAGTTTAAACTTCTTGTTGGACATCGTTTATCAGTGTCGACCCCTTATATTGTTTGTCTTTAGCCTGTGTTGTTTTGATATTTAAGTGTTACCTCTGTATGGCGTATCTGGGAAAAACTTATCGCGCGGAGGCGCCTAACAATATTAAAAGAAATACAGGTACTACGCTGTAGTTTTTACTATCTGGTAGTGATATTCGACCAGAGCCGAATAGTGCCGGATAGTGAAAAAATGCCGAGTATTCGGCCGGAGCGACTATCCGGTACACCCCTAATATTAGGGACCCAAAACCGAAGCAAAAATCGCACTTTTCAATAAATTGTGTAACATTTTTTTTGTTTTAGGCGTTTTCACCCTGCCATATTTTAAGGTATAAACATCCGATTACAGTAAAAATGGTACCGTTAGAAGGGTTATTTTAAGCCCTTTAATAATATATAGAACGTTTTTCCTGTAGGTTAAAAAATAAGGGTGATAATCCTTTACGCGTAACATCACCGTGCCGAATAATCGTGCTAGCGGCTGTGATCGTTTTAAACCTTGTTTGTTTTTTCGTAAAATGGGGAGTACGTCAACAAATGAATATTTTTTTGAACATATGTATTTTATAGAAAAATGAACGAGCTTTACAATGGTACCAATATCTAATTGATTAACATTGTTTTTATATAAAGAAATTTAAAAAATAAAAAACAAAATGGAATTTCTTTACGATAAAGACATGTAATCGTTTAGTTAATGTCACCATTGAAAAGCCCGTCTATTTTTCTTTAAGAGTGTGTACATTTTATTTAAAAAACAAGCGTTGACATGCTCCCCATTTTAAGCCGAACAAGACGCATAAAATAGCGATTTCGCCTGTGTGCGTAGTCTGCTATAATGTGCAAATATGCTCCTTAGCAACACACGAGTCGTTATAGAAAAATATTTTTATTAAATCTACATCGTATAATTTGTGAGAAAAATGTCTGAGATGGGTCAATAAGATGTTAACCATTAGAGATTTATTGTTTTTTCACCTTCTTTTATTCCGAATTTTAAAAAATAATTTATATTCCAACGTTAATGAAAGGTTAATGTGTAACAAATCTGTAAGTATTTTGTGTTTCTAAGGGGTCATGTCTTCGAAAGTAAACCTAATTATTTTAAAAACGTATTTTGTAAAAGTGATTGATACAAATTAAAGAGGAAGATTTACAGTTCATAAAAAGTAATGGTTCAAGATATTTAATAAATAATTATAATTGTAATAAATGTATAGAAACGCATCACATATTGGCCTTATCCGTTGCTAATATCAACAAATTGTGGCATCGAATGAAGCTATTCTAATATAGAGTAGATCTGATCTTTTAACTAGATCTAGATCTATATTATATATACAAAATAGATAAAATATAAGACTAAATTAAATCTATTGACATCAGTACACAAAGATAAAGTCTTAATCTAGATTTAGACCTATTTCTCGAGTTCTAGACCTAGGGACTACAAATTAGATCTAGACCTAGAGTACGACTACGAGAGTTTTGACTTATCCATGTATAGATCTAGATATAGATCTAGAGGCTAGTCCTAGATCTAGTTCTTGGTCTAGAGTCTAGATCTAATCTTGGTCTAGACATCTGGAACAAGGGTCCTTCACGTTATTCGTTAAAACTTAAAACCAAATAGCTTCTTTAAAAAGAAACCATCTTAGGCATAATAGCTTATATGGCAGGCTATTTAGATCTACATTATAATACATATGATATATATCAAGATCTAAGTCTAATTGTCTATATAGATCTAGATGTAATTTTTAGATTTGAAATATCTTTTCGATGATTTTATTAGCTCATCATACACTGTGAACTATATTAGTCTGACGAACCGTAGGGGCACCGCACAATATCTATACTATATGACTGTACGTCTTTGTCCACTCCTCTACGTCCTTTAATTTCCATAGAATCTCTTGTAATGACAGGTCAGAACATTCTTTTATATTGTCTTCCCATTGTTTTCCTGGGTCTAATATAATAGATAAAGACTCTGATTAGTAACTAACTGCATTTAAAAAAATAATAATAATTCCCATTTCAAGAATAAAACTCTAGGCTATATTAGTATTTTATTTTAATTTGATAGCTCAGACAGGTCCAAGAAAAGAATTTTTAATATCTAGAAAGATATCTATGTGTTTATGTTTTATAGTCTCTAGTTGCAATAATTAAAAGATCTTCTTTTATTATTATTGAAGTAGCCCTAAGTCAATAGGTATTATATTTAGACTACTGATCACAGTTCAAAATTCTCAATATCACTATAAGCCTGTTTTGTAGACTTCAATTAACTAAATATCCACAAAAAAAAAAACACCAAAAATTAATTCATATTCATATTAATTCATTTTAATTTTTATTAAATTAAAAAATGGATTATATATATAATGCTGTAATGAACTTAAGATCAGTAGATGAGTAGGTTTTATATGAACATATTTTTAAGACATCTAACTATTTATACTAATTATTGATGCTTTACAAGACAGTATTTTCCAATAAAACAATGATAAACTTAGGACCTAATTATTATACTATTTTTCAGAAAGTATAGTTATAGCTGCATAAACTATTTTAAAAAACTTTAATATTTTTTTTAAGAAAAAAAGTGAAACTTTGACATCTAAAAGATTTAGGCTACATAAAAGTCTATAAGGTTGATCATGTTGAAGGAAAAAAGTGACTAAGCTGGATGTGTTGAAAGTTAAAATCATAATGAAATCTTAAATTGAGAACAACATATGGAAAGTAGCTAACTAAAATGAATCTTTCTATTTTGATCAACATGTCATTGAGATACTTGCTCTGATGCATGTATTATAAATACTAATGTTTCTCTTTTTCTGATAGGCAAACTTCTCACAGTTTGATGGCTGAGATTGTAATAACAGCACATTAGCATTGGGATGTATTGATATTTTATATTAAATTTATTTAAATTTAAAATATACTTTAAAAAAAGGAGTTAATTTTAGTTAAATATTTGTGAATTTTAGAAAAAAAAAAGTTCAAGCTTGATACTATATTTCTAGTTCATGCAACCTAATCAGTGTAAATTTGCTACAAAAAGATAATGAAAATAATGACAAATATATGTGTTTCTATGGTAAAATTCAGTAGCCTGGGGAATTACAGTTTTTATCCTATATTTTCATGTAGAATTCTTTGTTTAGACAGTGAATATGCCAAAAATTATGTGTTTAGAATAGTTGAGCTTTACTGAAAAGAATTTACTGGTCATTACATTGCAGATATAAAAAAGCCTTGTTTAAAAATTTTTCTGCACACAAATTGAGTTCTGATTTTCAGTTTATCAAATCAGTTTATATAGTTAAAAGATTCAATAAGAAATAATAGAATAGCATTCAGCTGAATAGCTTTATAGATGATTATGTCAAGAAGTCTAAGTAAATGTATGGACTGTATGCCTTTTTTTACTATCATTGGTTTGCAATACACTTACACAGGTCCCAATAACTAAATATTTGTTTTTCAATATTATTATGGAAGAAGTGAGAATTATCTAAAATATGATCTGTGACTTGTTCTTATTGCTATACTGGTGTCATATTTTTAGCTCATTAAAGTTTAGCTTATTTTAGAGTTTTAGTAAACCATTGCATATTATTGTATATGTACAGCAAAATATTGAAATAAAATATTATTTATAGTAGTTTATTCTTGTAGATTTATAAATTCCCCGCATTTTGACATATATTACATTCATGTAGTATTTATAGTTTTTTTGTTACAAAATTTTGAAAATGCTCATTTTTTGTGTTTTTTACCTCCCTTTTTGAAAAATGCCAAAAATGATAAAATGCAACATTCAGCACAAGTAAATAAACTCAAATAATTTTTTGACAAGCTTGAAAAAAATTGAGCGTGTTCTCTGTGTGCACATGAATGATTGTACTAAGTTTCATTGCTGGGGGCATTATAGTTTCTCTTAAAATGTCCTTCAAAAACACGGGTTTGGAAGGCCAAAAAAAATATCCAAAAAAAACGAGTTTTTAAAAATTTGTAACTTTCTTAATATTTACGCTATAAACATAAATTTGGTATCCTCGGTCTTAGAATCACGAGTTCTATCCAAATAATTTTTTAAAAAAGCTGCGTGACCATTCAAAAAAATCGGTTTTGGGTCCCTACTAATATATATATATATATATTAAATTTCAGTCTTAATTTAAGTTATGAAAAATCTTTATCACTTTGCTTTTAAAGAATAAAAAAGGATGACGAAATCCTCTTTAAGTAGCACTTAACTTAATTAGTCAGGCATTGGGACCACTAATCAAGATTTTACCTGTAGGGAAATTATGGGTCTCAGCAGTAAATATGATATGTCTTTGTTTAGGTTCCACACTCAGCTTGCCTGGTCCAATACCATTCTCAGCAACAAGGGGGTTGATTGAAAAACCTTCAATGGCACTTATGAAGGAAATAAATTTTGATAATAATGAAGAAATAAACACAGATACATGAATGAAAAAATTAACACAGATATATGCATGAAAAAATAAACACAGATATATGCATGAACAAATAAACACAGATATATGCATGAACAAATAAACACAGAAACATGCATGAACAAATAAACACAGATATATGCATGAACAAATAAACACAGATACATGAATGAAAAAATAAACACAGATATATGCATGAACAAATAAACACAGATACATGCATGAAAAAAATAAACACAGATATGGCGATGAAAAAAAATCTCTCAACAACAGAGATATACCTAATCCCCTATTTCTATTTGTTAGAATCCAATCTTAAATATAGTTCTAAGCTACATTAAAAAATACACAAACTTGATGGACTCACCTACTGTTGTCACTGAACTTAATGACATTATTTCCATTGCTTGACAACTGGGTGTTCATGATCATGGAAAACAAAGACTCTGGCCACTCTTGGCCGTCAACCACCAGACGACCTTTGAAAAACCAATGCCTGCTGTGCTCACTGAAATGAAATACGAAGAAGAAATTAACACAAAAGTAATTAACTTTAGTGCACTTCAAAATTCAAGAAAAAACTAATACTTTTACTCTTTTTTTTTGTTTCATATTTTTTTTTTTACAATTTCTTCTCTTAGCGTACACTCTTCATGGTTGGAAGGTGTAAGAAAAAGGTTGGTCAAATTTGAAAGTCTGGAAATCCCTGAAACTGGCAACGAATTTGATAGAGGATCACACTAATAATGCAAATGTCATGGATTTGATCCCATTTTTTAAAAATAACAATCCAACCTAATTAGATCAAATCAAATCCAATTATATCCTATTTAAACTTATTTGAATATTAAGCAGGAATTGTTTGCTTTTTAAATTACTTATTTTCAAAAATAAAATTAATTCAAATTCTAATTTTAAAAAAAGTTTTCCAATCATATATTTTAGTTTAGAGAGAGGAATCAATGATTGAGCTCAGTCTTACCTGTTTGACTGTGCCAGATCAAAGCACTCTACACTTGTTGGATTCCTTAAAATTTTCTCTTGAAATAGTTTTGTGTAGTAATCTAGATCCCAATTATCAAAAGCTAGTCCTACAAAAAGAACATCAAATAAAATCAGTGAAATGCACTACCTTTTTTATGTTCATACAAGAAAAATATGTTTTTATTTGGGAATTCCATCAAAAGTAAACAAGAAACTTAAATAGTCCATTCTACTTACCTAAAGTTTTGTTAGCGTGCTCTAAAGCCGCCCTCCCTTGTCCAAGTATGTCCACTTCAAACACAGGGTCAGGCTTGACATTGATCTCAAACGTGCTGAGGGGCTGAGGGTAGCGACACTGAGTCATCTGGTCGTGGAGACTGTTCACAATCTGTCAATAAGGAAATCACAACTAAAATGAGGAGACCAAAATAAATGTGTTTATTTATGCGTTCATTTTAGCACCAGGTTCTAAACAGAGAAAAACATAAGCTGCCAAAACAATGACATCATGATCATTATTTCCTCCTGCATTAACTCTTTCTCTCCTAATCGACAGTGTCATCGTTGATTTTGACCTCATCAAATTAATGTTTAATTTTTTTAAACTTGACTTTGAATTATATAAAAAGAGCTTGCTTTTCCCTTTAAGTCTATTCCAAATACAACATTTTCTGATAACAAACAACAAAGCTATCGAAGCCCAATCATAACAGGGATAGTGAAATAGTAATTAGCAAAATCAAGAATTTCTTCAAAGAATGGAAAACAAAGTTCGGAGTGAAAGGGTTAATAAACAAAGACAATGAAGACATTCAAGATTTCAATATTACTTCCATGGCCATTGTACTTAGTTAAACGAAAGAACTTTACCTTATCAAATGTAAACAAAAATAAGTATTAATAAATCAAGACTTATAAGGAATACTTATTGTCTGAAATAGGTCAGGATGTAAAGAGGGTGTCACAATATGTTTGTTGATATTGTGGTGCCAGGGATTTGAAATCTTGTATTTGATAATGAAGATCTACACTGAAGAAATACGTTCTCTCAAATACTTAAACTCTTTAATTAAAACTCAAAACAGCTATATACATTAAATGTACAAGGATGAAATAAAGTTTGAATACAACATTCTATATCTTTCTACTAGTAATAAAATCTAGATCTACACTGTACAAAAGAACTCAGGATCAAATCTGATCTGCTCTGTTCAAAAACACCAAGTCAACTGATGAAACTAGCTTGCCCACGTGACGTAAGCGACCTCCTAATTTGCATAACCAATAAAATTAAAATTACAAATCAAAGTCGCGCCAGCAGTTCCAGAATTTTCTAAAAACCAACCAATCAAAATTATACTATAACAGACTTTGAGTGGGTGATCATCAGATGTCTTTGACGTTATGGGGAAAACCGATAACTTAGAATTACAACTACGATCTAAGTCTATTTTTAGATATGAAGAAATGATATGTTCAATAAATGAGTCTGTGACAGACGGGTTATGTTTGAAATAAAAAAAAATTATATTTACATTGAAATCAGACAACAAAAGTCTGATTGACAGATGTAGTGTTTTATTATTAATATTTACAACTTTCAAAGGTCTTATTATAAACCTATATCTAGTACTAAATTTAAACTACTAGATTTAACTGGTCCACAAAACAAGCTATTTATATTTTTCAGTCTAATCTTATTAATCAGACAAGAATTCAATGTTTAAAGCCCATCAGGGAAGAGAAAGGCTGGGAAAATAAAGCAAACATGAATGAGAGTAGGCCAAGAATCAAAGATGACAGGATGGACATGGACCCAACTAAGAAGTATTGCCCAGTCAGATGACATTGCACTGTTGCAGTTCTATCCTCCAAAGAGTCAAAAGGATTGCCAAGCAAGTCAAGTTGATGCTTAAAAAAAGTTTTTATTTTTAAAAAATGATACACGAAAATGAAAGTAATAATTAAACAAGATTACAATGAGAGTTTGTGTGATACACAAACTCAGAGGCGGCCCCCGTCGGAGTCGGATCCCTGTCAGATCAGCCTATTCGCAAGATGTTTCGGATGTTCCTTCTAAGTCCCTGGCTCAATTCCTGTATGCTCCCATCCTTAAACTATCTCGGACGGACAGACAGACAAACAGACAGACAGGCCACACAAAACTAATAGCGTCTTTTCCCCTTTCGGGGGCCGCTAAAAATATATCAAAAATGAACGACAGAAATATACATCTTCAGTGCTTTGATCTCTCAACGGGGTCGCCTCTGAGTTTGTGTATAACACAAACTCTCTTTGTCGCTGCTAAAAGTTCATTTTAAAAAAAGTATATCAAAGATAAACGACAGAAATATACATCTTCCGTGCTTTGATCTCTCAACGTTAGCCTTGTAAAGCCGATGTTCAAGGCAACTGCCACACCTCATTTATGTGTTGATTACTTTACGAGTAAATACTGGTATGTTACTCGTATGTTGGAACAAAAAAAAATTTGAAAACATGTGCAGTATATTAGATTATTAATTGTCTTAAAGTAGGTTTCATTTATATTGCATACTAATTAGGTTTTTTCTCTTTAAATACTGTTTGCATAAAATATTTTTAAAAATTAGATTTTGAGTTTTAGAAAAAAAAAAGTAGCCGTTGCATCAGAACTTTGAATGCTCTATATTATCGTGATGTCAGATTTTCATTTTCTCTTCTACTTTCTGAGCACTAAACGGGACGGACGGACAGACAGACAGACAGACAGACAGGCCACACAAAACTAATAGCGTCTTTTCCCCTTTCGGGGGCCGCTAAAAATGATACTTCTTCCTATCATTGGAGGTGCGGTGGCTGAGCGGTAAAGTGCTTGGCTTCTGAACCGGGAGTCCAGGGTTCGAATCCTGGTGAAGACTGGGATTTTTATTTTGCGATCCTCTGAGTCCACCCAGCTCTAATGGGTACCTGACATTAGTTGGGGAGAAGTAAAGGCGGTTGGTCGTTGTGTTGGCCTCATGACACCCTCGTTAACCGTAGGCCACAGAATCAGATGACCTTTACATCATCTGCCCTATAGACCACAAGGTCCGAAAGGGGAACTTTACTTTACTTTTTACTTCCTGTCATTATTTTTATTTGTTTCAAAGAATGTACTGTCAAATCTGGTTTTTAAAACTACCAGTTAATAAGAACAGCCATTTTGGATGTAATCCTTAAAGAAATGAAACAAATAATATAATCCAATCTGGTTAATTGGACCGGACCAGCTGGATATTTGGACAAAAAAGATTGCAACCTGACAAGGTTCCATAAACTGGATTTGACTGCGTTAAAACATACCAAAGATCAAAATGTAAATCAATCCATACTTACATTATGTTCTTCTTCTGTACTTGGCAGTGATCCATTTTTAAAAGTAACTAGATAAATGATAGATGTCTCAACACGCTTGACATGACTGATACCAAGTGAGTTGCAGATGGAAACACAATTTGTTGAGGATGCAGTAGAAAAGTTTAGCCTGGTGATAATTAGGTGGATGAGAGTTAGTCAAATTTTAACTTTTTTTTTTGGCATGTGCATTAAGTTTTTAATAGGTAAAAACAATAATTTGATATAACACACTACCATAATATAAAACTTCATATTTATTGACTAAATGTATTGAAAGTTTTTAAACCAACAAAATTAAGTCATGTAAGTATTAAATTTTAGTAAAGTAAAAATTAGTAATTTTTAAAATAACTTTAAACTTTTAATATAAACAAAAGTTCTATGCCATCATCTTTTATTAGGTACAAAAAATATTCCACATTGAAAATGTACTATTGCATCATTTATGTTTTTATGAAATTTGATAGAATACTAATTGCGGGCGGGAGGTGTGGCTGAGCGGTAAAGCACTTGGCTTCTGAACCAGGGGTCCCAGGTTCGAATCCTGGTGAAGACTTGGATTTTTATTTCGGGATCCTTGGGTGCCTCTGAGCCCACCCAGCTGTAATGGGTACCTGACATTAGTTGGGGAAAAGTAAAGGCGGTTGGTCGTTGTGCTGGCCACATGACACCCTCGTTAACCGTAGGCCACAGAATCAGATGACCTTTACATCATCTTCCCTATAGACCACAAAGTCTGAAAGGGGAACTTTACTTTACTAACTGCGGGCTAGATCTAATGTGTATAGTTCAAGGAAATGAACTTGCTCAATAAGTAGTCAACTAATCTGTAGTCTTCACCCACTGTCTCAATTGTTTAAATAATGCATACACACATTTGTTTAAAGCAGCTATTTTATTGTTTCATTTCTTTCTTCTTTAAAAAAAAAAATCTAATACCAATGCATAGACTAAGACAGCACTATCTGAAATCTTGCTCAAACTGAAATGCGACTGTGACAGTTACTTTACCTGGGTCCTATTTCAAAGAACAGTGAACCATCTGATTTCTTCTGTAGTCTGGCTTTGTCATTTAAATTGTCCTTCTGAAATGGAACTGACAGAATCCATTTCATGATCTTAAGTTCATCTTCAGTTAAGTCTGGAGAAACAAGAAAATATAATAATTTTATTAGACAAAAAAAAAAAAAAGAGAAAAAAATAAAAATAATTAATTTTAAAGAATTTGTTTAGTTTATACATTAGTCATGCTGGTGTATATTGTTTACTGCCTTGTAGGGGGGACCATCCATGACAGCCCAACTGGTGGGATTAATTAACAGTTGTTGATAGCATAATTTGTCAGAGCCCAAGTTTATAATTGAAAGAGTAATGTATTAGAAACATGTAGAACTAGGATCTATATCTATATAAAGCTGGTAGTTTATGAATAGAGTTAGTTGCAGTTAGTTGCCTAGCAATGAGATAGGAGTCTTGGCATTGAGTTGCTGTGTTACGAGTGAGTGAAAGCTTAGAAAACAGAAGACATTACTATTAAGTAATAGTGTAAGTAGGAGGCTCTGTGGCTGAGAGGTAAAGCTTTTGGCTTCCAAACCGGGGGTCCTGGTTTAAATCCTGGGGTTTTTAATTTTGGCATCTTTGGGTGCCTCTGGGTCCACCCAGTTCAAAGGGTACCTGATATTAGTTGGGGAAACATAAAGTTGGTTAGTTCTTATGCTGGCCACATGTCACCCTAGTTAACAATAACCACAGAAACATGACCTAGCATCTTCTGTCTCATAGATCACAAGGTCTGAAAGGGGAACTTTTTAACTTAATAGTGCCAGTAGTCTAATATCTGAGATAAACTATAATAAAGTTTCCAGATCAGGCAGCTCTCCATAAATATTTTCTTGCACATATTCTTTTAGCAAAAGAGTGCTATTTTGAAAATTCAAATTACTATTTAAAAAAAAAAACGTACCATTCTCAGAGGTTTCAATATAGTAACAAATTTCTGTGTCGACAGAGAATTCAATTTCACCAACAGCAGATTTAATTTTTGAAACTGTCGACTCCAGCTGGTGCGGAGCATGTCCTGGATAGCTGTAAAGTCTGATCAGCTGACTCATTTCTTGGATTCAGTGATACGACTGTAAAAAAGAGAAATAAATCTCTATGGACTATTTATCTACTTCAAGACAATATCATTATGTCTAAGAATCTTAGGAGACTAGTGATTTAAAAAAAAACATGCCATCAGTTCTAAGAGAGAAAGCTCTCAATTAATTTATTCTTTAATCTGTAGGTTTTTGTTTACATTTGAAGGTTAACCACAGTTTTAGAATATTAACACAATGAAAAACTCACAGTCACAGTTTGCAAAAAAAAGAAATTTTTATAAAAACTAATTTATGATGTAAATATGTCAAAAATATGCATCAAAATAGATCTACTTTGGCCTCAAATTTTTCTTATCTTGAAAGTTGTCCAAATTGGTTGCTTAAATTTGTCAATAAAATTCTTATCTTGTAATTCTAATGACTCTGCGTAAATCAGATCATCCTAATAGTTCTAGTTCATTTTCAAATGACATGACAAAGTCATGACAAGTTGACACTCAAAACTGACTGATTGACTGATTGAAATTCAATATAAAAATATCTATCTATAGTTATAATATACATATATATCTAGATTAGACTATGACTATTAAGACCATAGATGATAGGCATCTAATTAGATGGAATCTAGATCAATATAATATAAATTAAAAGGCAGCTTATATTGATGATCAAACTATGTAGCCTTAAATCTAAATCATAGATCATGGACGTAGCCAGAGGGAAAGGGGGGTTTCGGGGGTTAAAACCACATTCCCTGAATTTTGTGAAAGTTTTTTTGCTTTAATTCTTTCTCTCCCAATCAAAGATATCATTTAAATATAATTGATTTTACCCCTTTTGCAGCCCAATTGAAGCTTAAAAAGAGAGTTGGGTTTTGAGTTTGAAAAAAAAAAAATCCAGTGAGTTTTAATATTAATACCTATTCATCAATACTAAACTGAAGAAACTACAGTCACCAAATTCTATGAGTTTAGCTAATGAACCAACAGATGATTTTGACAATAAAACCCCTAGATTTAATTAAAAAAAAAATTTAAAGCAAACTACAATCACCAAATTCCATGAACGTAGCCAACAGAGGTTTTGAGGATAACCCCTCCTCCCTATCCAACAAAAGCAAAGCTACAATTACTAAATTTCATGGGCATAGCCAAAAAAGTTAGTTTCCTCCCCCCTCTCTAATAACATTTACTTTTTTTATTTCAGCAAAACTATAATATCAGTAGTTGGGTCCATCAATAAAATCACATTTAAAATGCAGTAAATTAGGTTTTGTCCTACAAGTTTTTAATAGTAGCATAGCATGTATTAATAGAGTAGCATGATGTAGACAGTGTAGATAAATCAGAATATGATTTTTTTCAAAAAATATATGCTTGATGTACGGAAATGTTGTTAAGCACCAGAGCCCTGGACCCTGCTGAAGAAGATCACAGCGCTCCCCAAAACACCTACTCTACTGTCTTTCAGCAAGAGCCTTTTTTTAGGGTATTTAAAAATGTCAGAAAGAATGAAGGGTCAAATTGTAATAAAGATTAATTATACATATACATACATGCACATACAAAATATTAAATAGTCTAGATATATATATTATTATATATATAGTATTATAATTATAGTATATATGTATATAAATCCCTCCCACCAAAAAATATATGTATTAATGTGTACACACATAAAAAATTTAAGGTCTAGATCTCCATAGATCTATATAATCTATCAATAAAATCTATACGTATAAATCCCTCCCACCAAAAAAAAAATAAATCCTGGCTACGTCCAACGCCCATGACAGGATGATTGCCATCATGATAATCAGATAATATAAATTATATTATAATGTATACATTACATTTCTTAATTTACATCATACAGAGTCAGATATCTGTCTCTAGATTTACTTACTCTTTTTTAATAAGAGCACAGAATTCACAGATTGACAGTAATGACAGAAAGAAAAACTTGACAAGAAAAAAGAAATGAGAAAGTAGAAAATTACAAATTGTAACAAAGTTTCAAAATGTTTGAAAATGACTAAATTAGAAGTAAATGTTACAGTTACAGTTTACAGTAAATTTATCATGGTTGTGACAGGACGAGTATCATTCAAATTCAATCATTGTCATAAACTGATAAACTATCATAAACTATTAAATAACTAGAATCTAGTTCTATGATTTGATAAAAAGAACACAAACACTCAGGAACACGAACAGGGCCCTGACACTGACAGGGCAGCTATTCAGAGGATTCTGCGATTGCGTGCGTGAACTGTGTGACTGTGACAGTTGACAAGTGTCGTGAGTATGTAATTATTGTAAAGATGAGTCTGAATTTGCTTTTTCAAACTGAAACTTTCATTGACATTACTTTGTCTTTGATAACTTTGACAAAATAAAAATTAAAGGAAAAGAAATCGACCACTAGTCTAGACTTAGAAAAAAATGTTGAACATCAAGAGATTTACATTCAAGAAAGAGTCTATTATCTACTAGACATACACAGTGACTTCGCTACTAAACTGATCTATAGATCTAGATGTAAAAGCTAGATCTGCTGTTCTAGCCAAAAGTTAAAAGAGACTAACAGAAAAACATGTTGTTCTTTACTTACCGACAAGGCACGATTGTTTCACTGACCTATATTTCATAAGGATATTGCTGATCTATGGAAAACTAAAGTATCGCTAAAATACTGCGTACACTTCGCATATTTAAATGCTAATAATAATAATAATAATATTTCACAGTTTCGTATCAACATGTCCCAAACCTTTTAATGAAATATTGTTTGAATTGTAATTTTCCTATTATGAGAAAATTAATGCGCTTTAGACGCCAGGAGAAAGAGTTTATGAAGATTAGAAATGTAGAAAATAGCTTGGTCCCGGGGCTTCGCCCCGGACAACTCTGATTCAGCTTAAAGATCTTTACAAACATCTATTCTGTCTGGTTGAGTGGCGAACGTAGAACATGTTTTGTTGTAATCAGAAACACATAGAACGTCATTACGCAGATGTCAATTGTAGTCAAAGTGAATGTCCATTTCATTAGATCAATACATATTATCTTATATAACTGCAAGCTTCAACCACAAAAATCAGTCTAAGGCGACTTTCACAGCCACTTTTTAGCTGGTGCCCACGAAATTCAGAACTAATAAAAACAATTACGTTCCTCTTTTCGGCTTTCATGTTAAACTTGACTTTGTTAAACGTGTTTGTATTGTCTAATGATATGTCTCACAAATGTTAATCGAAGTTCTGTTGCCACTTTCTTAGACGGCAAATACCTGTGCGGGAAACGTTAATTCATATTATCATCTGGGTATGTTATTGGTATGATCCTTCCCAGCCATCACCGCTCAGCCTCTTTTCAGCCTTACACGTCTAGAAGTTAGGTGGCCGTTGGGATAATGATTGTATAGAGTAGGTGGATTTTAATTTCCAGGTTAATTGATGTGTTTGTACAGATAGGCCATACTTTTTGAAAGACGACTCCTGGCACCTGCTTTCCGATCCGACATGCAACACCATAATATGCATCTCCATCGCTTGATAGCTAGGAAACTGCCTCTTGGTGTTAACTTGTATTTGTTCAGGATCTGTATGACCAATGTTGATGGGGATGCTGGGTAACCTGCACCCAATATGCATAAATGTGGGGCCGTCTTTATCAGTCATCTCGTGTATGCTATGTCGTCTGCAAAATCCAACTCGGTTTGGTTTACGGCAGGGGAACCCGAACGGAATAATATGCACCCTAATCTCATATTTATCTCGATGTTAAAGAATTCCTGAGTCTGTTGTAACACAACATCTTGATTTGCTTTAGACATGGCGCTGAGTCTGGACAAATTGTTGCGAGATGTCTTATTCTCTTGCTATTTTTCAGAGTTATTCCGATGGACGCTATCAATTTTTTTAAATATAGAAAACAGATCGACATCCTTTGTTGGCATTCCAGTCCTTGTTCAACGATGTTTTGCAGCACATAAACCTGTTCAGTGCTTGATTTGTCTTTTTCAGAAACAGATGAGAAACACTTGCATACTTTAAAACAGTTTCTAATAAAAATAAAATAGGTTGAACACGATTATGTGGAATTCAATATATACACATTTTTAATTTGCAGGCTATAAAGTATCGAAATATAACAAAATGTAAAATTGAATGAAAAACCATTTTCGAGTTTAACCAATTAATGAATTAGTTTACATGTTTAGTGTTCAACATAAAAAAAAAACATAATAAATAATAATAATAGTTGTTTGTTTTTTAAGGGGGAGATTTTTTCCTGGGGGGGGGGGGGGGTTGACACCCCGAGCTTCCCGCACCGGGTGACACCCACCCTAGTGACGCCTCTGATAATAATGATAATAATAATAAAGGGACTACAATAAACTTTGTTTCCCTTTAACGAAACTCGACCCTGGCAGTGCCAGAAAACATAAAAATAATAATAACCTAATTTCGATGTTTACACCCCAAGTCCTCCACTATAAGGTTTTACCTGCCCAGGAAGGATGGAGGCCGTGGATTGCAGAACATCTTCAAACTGTGTTAGACGCATAAAAACTGCACGCCTCCAGCAATGAACTAAATTCCTTCCTACGGAAATACGACTCCGATGCGACCCCTTTGGACCTACACAATACTGATGTTAATGTCGGTCTGGACGACGTAGGGCATGAGATTCGCCAATGGGAAGAAAAAGCACTCCACGGAAAATTCTAGGCTTTGTTAGATGGGGACAACATCGACAAGGCTGCTTCCTTAGCATGGCTCAAAACAGCTAGATCATCTCAACCCTGAACAGAAGGCATTGTTACAGTAATATATAGAGCAAACAGAGTAATTAGGACAAAAAATTGCGAGAGGCATATCCTAAAACTCAATATCGTTGATAAATGCCGCAATGTGGAAATGTGGTGAGTCAATTGAACACAAAATGGCAGGATGTTCAGCCTTATCAGAATCTGCCCACCTAAATTGCCACCAATTAGTTGCTATTATAGTTGCAGGGTTAATACACTTGGCTTTGACACACAATTTGATCGGTAATGATACTCCTCCTTATTACAAATATACTCGCCACAAGAGGTTCGCTCGAGTCTACTGATCATTGGCTGTGCTGGGAAAGGCCTATAATGACCGACAAAACAGTAGATTGTAATCACCCTGATCTGCTGTTCATTGATTAAAAAAAAACCTCTACCATTATTGACATCACCGTACCACTGTCTCACAATTTAATAAAAAATGAAATGGAAAAACAAGGAAAATATCGGAACCTAGGCTTAGAGATTAAGTGATTGTGGAAGCTATGAAAATGACAACTATCCTCGCATTACCTTGAAGGATCATTGTTTTTTTTTATTACCTGTCAGATGGCAGTATTGCTGCGAAACTTGCCATACCATCAGACAGTTGCGTAGCTAAGAATTTTCCATCGTTTAAGGGAGGGGGGGCTTGACCTCTTTGGGGTTTGAGTAATAGTTAATTTTTAGTGTAAAAAAAAACACTCATTTGGGTGCCCTACTCAAGTGGGGGCCCGGGGGGATTTTCAAATTCAATTTAAGCCCCCTCCCCTCTCCACCCTTGCTACGCCACGGGCGTCAGAACATTTCTCTTAAGACAGTGAAATAATTTTCCTCGAGTGAAACTCGACCCTGGCAGTGCCAGCTAAAGACTGAAAATTACTTCATAATTATAAAACCCTAAATTCATAACATAAAAGTAATGTAAAGTAAAATAGGCCTACACATTGATAACAATGCCATATATTTTATTAAATAGGCCTATAATGTCTACTCGATTTTCACAAACTTCAAAAGGCCAATTAATTACTTCTTGATTATCGTTAATTTCTTTAAGCTTTTGTGTCTTCTGCAGGTGGTCCATTTCTCCCCACAGGTGGTCCATTTCTCCCCATATTGGGGTGATATTTTTTATTATTGTTGTCTAATGACATTTTAAAACTTTTTTATAAGCTATATTTTTAAATAAATGACTACTTCATTCGTAAATATAAAATAGAAAACATCTCTGAGTTGTTGTTATTTATGTTTTTATGTAACTTTTAGTAAACAATTAAAAATGATGGACCATTTCTCCCCACTCTATCCTACACTTTGAAAACAATCGAATGTTGTTTAAAATTGGTTTACTCGATTTTTACAAACTTCAAAGGGCCAATTAATTACTTCTTGTTTTTTTGTTTTTTTTTTTTTTGGAACTGACAATGATGAATACGATAATATTACCATAACCTCATTTATAATACATATAGTCATATTTAGAAAAATTAGATCTAGAAATTTATTAATTTTAAAAAGTCTTTAAATTTTTTGTCAAGAGAGTGTAACTCTATGTCTTATGATGACAAGTTAGTGTTATGTATTTCTTTGGAGAATGGAATATTCGAATGTAATGAAAAACACCGGTTGACTAAATTTGTTTTTCGTTGATCAAAGCAGCCGAGCTGGTAATGCAAAACGCTAACATTGTCACATGCAGCTCCAGTGGCACAATCGGTTAGCGCGCCGTACTTATAGACAGTACCTTCCCCACGCCTGCCGTGGGATAAGTTATGCGGAGGTTGTGAGTTCGATCCTCACCTGGAGCATGTCTTTTTTTTTTTTTTTTTTTCATAATTTAAGTTTTTTAGTTTGGAGAAGAGGATATCTATATCTATATGCTTACAATAAGAGCATGCTTGGTTACAGTACCTATATATATAGCCTATAGGTCGTCAAAAATATTACAAGATTTGAAAGTTAAGAATTCGAAACTTAAAACTATATTCATTTTTACAAAATAGCAATCGTTATTTCAAACTATATATAGTTCATCCATCGTGGTTCGATGATGACAACTTTGTCATTCAGGAGGCCGAGGGCTTTGAACTGGGGTTTTATGCCTCCTCATGTGGCTGGTGAGACCATATGTGAGCCCAGAAAGTTCGGCCGCACACTTGGCAGGTTGACTAAATTTGTTTTTCGTTGATCAAAGCAGCCGAGCTCGTAATGCAAAACGCTATCCATAGTCACATGCAGCTCCAGTGGCACAATCTGTTAGTGCGCCGAACTTATAGACAGTACCTTCCCCATGCCTGCCGTGGGATAAGTTATGCGGAGGTTGTGAGTTCGATCCTCACCTGGAGCAGGCTTTTTTTTTATTTTCATAATTTAAGTTTTTAGTTTGGAGAAGAAGATATCTATATGCTTACAATTAGAGCCTGCTTGGTTACAGTAACTAGATCGTCAAAAATATTACGAGATTTGAAAGCTTAGAATTCGAAACCTAAATTATATTAATTTTTACAAAATAACAATCGTCATTTCAAATTCTATATAGTTTGTCCATCGTGTTCCGATGATAACCACTTTGTCATCCAGGGGGCTGAGGGCTTTGCACTGGGGTTTTATGCCTCCTCATGTGGCTGGTGAGACCTATGTGAGCCCGGAATGTTCGGTAGCTCACTTGGCAGGTTATTCCAGCTGCAGCTAGTTTCATTGTCCTCGCCTTTCTTCTTTGGCGTTTTTCTTCTGCCAGCATTGTTCTCTTTTCCTCAGCAACCTGTGCGCAAGTTTTCACAGAGCGACGCCATGATGTCCTGTCTTGTGCCTCCGTCTCCCAGGTGCCTGGGACTATGCTGAACGTCTTCAGAGGAGATTTGAGGGTGTCCCTGAAGCGCTTTCTTTGTCCACCTTGCAAGCGCTTTCCTTCGCTTAGTAGGCCATACAAGAGTACTTTAGGGATGCGGTTGTCTTCCATTCTGCAGACTTGTCCTGCCCATCGCAGCTGGGACTGCATCAGGATTGTGTGGATGCTTTGCAGACCCTCTCTTTTAAGGACTTCAGTATCTGGAGCATGTCTTTTTTTTTTTTTTTCATAATTTAAGTTTTTTAGTTTGGAGAAGAGGATATCTATATCTATATGCTTACAATAAGAGCCTGCTTGGTTACAGTACCTATATATATAGCCTATAGGTCGTCAAAAATATTACAAGATTTGAAAGTTAAGAATTCGAAACTTAAAACTATATTCATTTTTACAAAATAGCAATCGTTATTTCAAACTATATATAGTTCATCCATCGTGGTTCGATGATGACCACTTTGCCATCCAGGGGGCTGAGGGCTTTGCACTGGGGTTTTATGCCTCCTCATGTGGCTGGTGAGACCTATGTGAGCCCGGAATGTTCGGTAGCTCACTTGGCAGGTTATTCCAGCTGCAGCTAGTTTCATTGTCCTCGCCTTTCTTCTTTGGCGTTTTTCTTCTGCCAGCGTTGTTCTCTTTTCCTCAACAACCTGTGCGCAAGTTTTCACAGAGCGACGCCATGATGTCCTGTCTTGTGCCTCCGTCTCCCAGGTGCCTGGGACTATGCTGAACGTCTTCAGAGGAGATTTGAGGGTGTCCCTGAAGCGCTTTCTTTGTCCACCTTCCTAGCGCTTTCCTTCGCTTAGTCCTTTATGGATGCGTTGTCTTCCATTCTGCAGACGTGTCCTGCCCATCGCAGCTGGGACTGCATCAGGATTGTGTGGATGCTTTGCAGACCCTCTCTTTTAAGGACTTCAGTATCTGATATTTTGTCTTGCCATTTGACGTTCAGTATTTTTCTTAGACATGTCACGTGGAAGTGATTTAGTTTCTTTGCATGTTTTCCGTACACTATGTCCACGTTTCTGAGGCATAGAGAAATGTAGGGAGGATGACGGCTCGATAGATCCCTAGCTTTGTATTTGCGGTGATAGCGGTGATACCACGTCTGTTCCAGACATTTTTAGACAGTCTGCCATAGGATGTGATACGCAGGTCAATTTCATTTTCGATTTTTCCGTTTCTGGAGAGTGTGCTACCAAGATATGAGAATTTTTCCACTGCGTTTATATTATGTACATTTTTATTGATGATTGGATCCGAGTAGGCTTTCCCAGGAGCAGGTAAATATACGACTTCAGTCTTATTTGTGTTAATGGTAAGGCCAAAGTCTGAGCATGCTCTTGAGAAGTCACTGACGATGCTCTAAAGATCATTTTCAGAGCAGGCATTTAGGACGCAGTCGTCAGCAAATGGCAAGTTCTTGATTAGGCCTACTGCTGAATTTGTTTTTGCTTTGAGCTGCCTCGGGTTGAATAGGCCACCATCAATTCTGTATATTATAGTTATCCCGTTTCAAAATAACATTATAGTGTAAAACAGTTTTCAAGGGAAATCTCATTGAAAGTGTCATAGCGAAAAAATGTTCTGTTGATTTTTTTTTTAAACTTTTTATCTTACATTTTAAATAAATATATGCACTAACTTTTATTTCCTTTTACAGCATTATTTCATTTTTAAAGGGAAGAATAAAACAAAAAAAAAGATTACACACAAACTTAGAGGTGGCCTCCACCGGATTCCTTCCATATGCAAGTAAAATTCAAACCAGAATCATGTTTTCATTGTCTAGTGTCTAAATTAATACGAAAGAAACGATCATTTTTAAATTGAAAACAAACTCGATGACCTTTCATCGATGATGATACCTCTAGACCAGCGATTCTCAACCTTTTTAGCTCCTCGACCCCTTTTTATAATTTACAATTTTTACAATTGCGTCGACCCCCAGCCGGAAAAACATGGTTTTGCTAATGTTATAAAATCGTAACCATAAAGTAAATATGGGACAGAATTACCAAAGTTGTAACTTTAATCACCAAACTATTTTTTTTCTGCTTATAACTAAATAACTGAGATCGCAATTTTATGGCTTGCATTTATTTATTTTTATATCGTGATTAACGTATTCATGTTTTTATACTTATGTGGTAAGTTGAAACGAAGCTTTTCTCCACACAGTTTGATGGATATTTAATTAAACTGATACAAATAAATACTTATGCTGCGACAATTACAAAGTTTGAAATAATTATGATTCAGTAATTCGCATAATATATCTCGAATGACAATTTTATAAAGAAAAATAGTAGCTAGCCATGAACAATTTTGTACTATATCGATTTTTTAAAGCAAAAATCTATTTTTATGGTATTGTGCGACCCCTTGAAAATTGTGATTCGACACCCAAAAGGGGTTGCCATTCACAGGTTGAGAACCCGTGTTCTAGACCGCCTTTAGTCAAGAAAACTAAATGTAATAGGCCTACAAGTCAGAAGATCGGCGTAATAAATTGTAATCGGGACTCTATGTACACACCGATACAAACTTAATTAAAAGTAACGAAAATGCTCGGATTTAGAAATATAAAAACTTTTGAATGTTTTACTATTATAGGCCTAAAGAAGTTTCATTTTAATTGGAAAAAATATTTAATAATGAAAGCAGCTTTTCGATTGTGGCATTAGATGGCTTAGATGCTATTGTTTTGGTACCGATCCGTGAATACACAAAGGAAGCTAGATTTATCAATGAAGCAGGGGCGTAGCTAGGAATTATCCATCGTTTGGGGGCCCGGGGGCTTGACCTCTTTTCGGGCCCCTGCATTTTACTTAGTATTTAATTTTAATGTAAAAACACTCATTTGCGAGCCCCCCTCCAATCGGGGCCTGGGGGATTTTCAAATTCTCCCCCCTCTTTCCCCCACCCTAGCTACGCCACTGCAATGAAGAAGTCTGTTACTTAGGCTACTATTAAAACTTCTTTCCCTGAAGTATTTTATTGAAAAGTAATTTGTTTTACTGAAAAAAAAAAGGAATGGCTTGACTATTTCCATTCACGTTTTGAACAGAAAAATGTAGGCCTAGCCATAACAGTGGTCATATTTGCGTGCAAAGTTCATGCTAGTACTGTCACTTGCCCTTCGATATAGCACGCTAAACTGTATTGCTGGCCTTGTCACAAATGTCAGCTGATCACACAAAGTTAGCCCTATCGCGTCGCCAATAAATCAACAGGGTTATAACAATATCATGATATCAGATTTTCATTATCTTTTCCAGTAGTTGTGATCTAAACGAGACGGACAGACAGCCTTCACAAAACCAAAAGTTGCCTTTCTCCTTGGCCCGGGGGAAGGCGCTAAAAATAAGAAGCTTTGCTTTATTTTGTTTCTTGATTAAAATATCGAAGTGTTTAAATGAAACCTTTTTACATTCAGTAGAATGAAATTGTATTAAGGAATGGTAACTCCTAATGATGCTATTGCAGTGCTTCATTAAAATGCTACTAACATGCTAGATTTTAAATAATAATAGTAACTATGACTAAATAAATAAGTAAACAATATACAATTAATGTACTAGATAACATTACATCTGCTTTTGGTTTTGTACAAATTGCGTTTTATTTTTATATAATATTTTGATATGTATTAACTGGTAGAAATTCCTGAATATTTTGTATAATTTGTTGGAAATAAGTGAATCTTTTTTGATAACGTTTCATCATCTTTTCATTAATGCACACACACAAACGCACAAAAAGATTTTAAAGATCGCTCATTATCACTAAAATAACACAGGCATGACCTACTGCTACACGCTCGGGAACACTTGATTTATTCAACCAGTGGGGCGAAATGGCTCTATAGCAGGGGTGGGCAACCTTTTTCAACCGAGGGCCGCATTAATGAAATTTGGGGTCTAGGCGGGCGGCACACACACATACATATATATATATATATATATATATATATATATATATATATATATATATTTGCTTTGTTTGAATAGATTTAATATGTACTCACATTTCATGTACAAAGAACAAATTACAATGCTTCCGATAATAAACATGAAGTCTGTATTCAACTCTTCATTAGATACACTAGGAGAGGGTCTCAGTCAATGTCCATCAAGGAACTTAACGATTTCTTCCTTAAAATTCCATATTGATCTAATGATTGGCCAGTGAATACAACTGTGTTACCAAACATCAGAATGTTTTAATTCCAAATCTTTACATGCTTTTCGGAACTGCCAGTCGGGACCGGCCTTTTTAGAAATGGAGGCTATAGGCCAAGTGAATTAGGTGACCCGAATAAAATAAGAATATACAAAATAAAGGATAAAATATATAAAATTTTGCAAACTATTTAAGACCTAATGTACTTCGAACAATAACATGGAGTACACGTTTCGCTATTCCTTTTCTGTAAAATTAAACTATAATTCCTGTGCGACCCATTTAACAATCATGGACTTAGAAGCAACATACTTTGACTATGCCTAAGGATAAGGCCCTGAGCATGCAGATGAAATTTGGCTTGCAATGCAAAAATGTTAATTTAGTGTAGCTATGTGTAAACTTTTCAGTTACTATTTTATGGTTGAGATATTTTCTTTATTTTATTAAAAAAGTTGTTTTTCTCAGTCAAAGTTCCAGCAGTTGTTACCCTTACCATCTTGTACAAGCCAACCCAACTTTTTCAACACAGTTCTCCATAGCATTGAATAAATACTGGCCAGGACTTTTACTGAATTTATATAGTAATATCAGGTGGCCGAGCCTTGCTCGGTTAAATAATTTATAACTAAGAAAGGTAATATACTACTGCTACTGGTGCTACAGCCCATGGAAAGATATGGCCTGCTCTTACACATCCCTCCATTCATATACCTCCTGGGCCTTTCGTCACCACGTCCTAACGGTAACCCCAAGTTTAGATATCTTGTTCAGTGTGAGAAAGTAAGGAGCAGTAGAGCAGCTGTGTAATCACCATTTCCTTTGTTTTGGTACGGGACATTAGAAACTGAAGCATGAACACATGGTCATAATTTTACCAGCAAAATTATAATTATAATAAGGCTTGACATCAAATCCGAAGATTAATGAGAAATCTACACCGCTCTACGCAATTAAAGTGTAAACAATTTATTAAGCACTTAAAACGCAATAACTAATCATACATCGGTACATTTAATTTCATTACTTTCCTTCCATAGTTCTATAATAAATCAATCTTCAATAAGATGGTGCGCAAATGTTTAATTAGGTCCATTGATACTTTAAAACTCGTTCTTGTTTGCATTGTAGTAAGGTAAGCATAGTGACGTAAGCAGCGTTTTTCCCGTTTTCGTCATGGAAAACTTTCATTCATAAATTTTCCATTTCATTCATAAAGTATTCTGACCAAAATTAAATTGAGACATTTTCATTTCGAAATAACGGTCGAACTCGAGTTTTCCCGATGTGGCCAATGAGTTCAGAATTTTTTTCTCCACTAATACGCACATACCTTGAAATTTTAAAGAAAATCGTTAGAGCCGTTTTCGAAATAAAATTTATAAATAAATAAATAAATAAATAAATATATATATATACAAGAATAGGATTGCTATTGAATATAATCTTCGTTTTTTTTTCAAAACTCTTTAAAAAGACGTTTGGAGACAATGTTTCTTTCGCCTCTTCATTATAAATGATAAGAATCAAAAGTTTCAATAATGTCTCTAGATATTTACAATGATTTATTTAGGTTTTCGCGGGCCGCATAAAACACTTCGGCGGGCCGCTAGTGGCCCGCGGGCCGTAATTTGCCCACCCCTGCTCTATAGGCATCCGGGTAAATATAACCGCTGGGCAGTTACCCAAATGGGCTGTTGGCCCCCTGTAGTGTGGTCTTGGCACCGTATGCCTATGATGGAGCTCAAGCATCTTTGGTGAAAGCGCTCAAGTAGTCTTAGTTGCTATCTGTATAATATACCCATGTCTCAGATCCATATAGATGTAGAAGGGTTGAGAGAACAACCGATTGGTACACGCTGGTTTTTGTAGGCAGGTTATCAGCTTCCACTGAAAGCGAGGCTTATTTTGATACAATACTTCCTAGATATGTGGAGTGGTCTACCACTGTCCGTTTACGCCTACGGTGATAATTTAAGCCAATATTATTATTATTATTATGATAAAAGAACGAGTATTCTTTCTCTGGCGCAGCCAGGGTCGAGTTTCGTTAAAGGGAAACAAAATTCATCGTAGTCCCTTTATCAGTTTCCACTGAGGAATTTTCTGGTGATGTGGCAGGTCTGCAGCAGTACCGCCCTCTGACAGGCAACGAGAATGTTCCTAGGAATGCCAAGGGCCTTGAAGGTATCAGTGAGGTCAGTTGTTATTATCCCCTCGGTTGATGCAATGTAAAACGACCCTACGTGAACTGTGGTGTTTCTACACTGTTGGGGAACATAAGAGACCTTCTATTCTAAATGCCATGTACACTTGCATTTAGAAATAACAGGGGCGTAGCTAGGAATTTTCCATTGTTTGAAGGCCCCGGGGGATTGACCTCTTTGAGGGCCCCTGCATTTTACGTAAATTTAATTTTAAATATAAAAAAACGCTCATGTTGGGACCCCGCTCAATTGAGGGCCCAGGGGGATTTTCAAAATCTCCCCCTCCTCCCCCCACCCTAGCTACGCCACTGAGAACTAACAGAACACAAAAGCAACTCTTCAGATTTGTAGTCTTTTACCCATCATTCATTGTCGTAATTACAAAAAAAAATATTCCCAAAATCACTTCCGGTATATATCTTTCCTTAAGAAATTATTCAGCTGCGCTGAGGAAATGCTCTCGTCGCCTCAGCGTGGCACCTACGTGGAAACGTCTGCCCCGGGGGGAGCGAAAGAAAAGGCTCAGAACGAGAACAAGCAGGGCTATTATGACTACCACAGATAGCTCTAGCGAAGGTACTTGCACGTGGTGGGGGATGTGAGAAAGGCTTGCTAACTAGTGCCAAACCCATTGCGTCGTTTCCAAACGGGGGCCTTACGGGTGGCAATGGCACATTAAAGGAATATGGAGGAGGAACCCATTGCATTAAAGTAGCGGCGGCTAAACGGCAAAGCGCTTGTCTTCTGAACTGGTGGTCCCGGTTTCGAATCCTGGTGAAGGCTGGGATTTTTATTTCGGGATCCTTGGGCGCCTCTGAATCCACCCAGCTCTAATGGGTACCTGACATTAGTTGGGAAAAAGTAAAGGCGGTTGGTCGTTGTGCTGGCCACATGACACCCTCGCTTAACCTTAGGCCGCAGAATCAGATGACCTTTACATCATCTGCCCTATAGACCACAAGGTCTAAAAGGAGGGGGGGGGGGGCTACCCTCTGCGTAGGCTTAAGGGATGGTGTCCCATTTCGAAACGGATGTGATTAAATGATCATCTTGGGGGACTCCAGATAGAGGTGAGGTCATCCTGGCCACTGGATTAAATCCTTTACCGGGTCACATGGTTCATAACAGGGGATGCGGTCATCTCGAACCATGCATGGGCATCTCTGCGGTCTTTAATAAAGCGTTTCCGTAGGGCAACGCTGTAATAAAAATGTACTTCTGTCCCGAATCGCCGAAAATGGGTGATTGATAACAAGTGGTAGATATCTTCTTCTTATATGTTACAGACGTAACTTCAAAAAAGATGATTACGTCCTACGCGTCATGCATTTAGTCATGCACCAATGACCTAACCTCCGCCAAGTCACTGGTTTTCCTGGCTAGCTCAGTCAACCCATTCCATTCTCTAATAGCGCTAGGGAAAAAAACAACTTTTGTACTAATTTGTCATAGCATATGGAACGAGGAATGTGCCTTTATCTTTGTGTCTTTTTGAGTATTTTATTAAATTTTGTTTTTGTATTTGAAGATTATACTAGGCTTGTCTTCGAATCCGAAGATTAGTAAGGAATACAGTGTTTCCCGTGGCTGTGCAGTCCCAGCTTTGACTGAAGATTATAGTTCAGTGTTTATAGTACATAGTATACTACATATGATATACTATAGCCAGGTTCAGTCTAACTGGTCTATATATCTTTGATATAGAGTGTTATGGCACGATGTGGAAGTAATTATTTCTTTCGAAACTAGGTAAAGTCGTGTTACCAAAGTGACAGTGACGTAGGCCTACCCATAGACAGAAATAAATATAGACTGGAAAAAGGAAATAACTTCATGTAACTTGAAAACATGTACATTTATTGTAAGCGGATTTCCGAATGCTGAAAAATTGCATGATCTTCAGTCTTAGAGATTAAAAAAACTCATCGACATAAATGAAGTACCATAGACTTATATACATAGACATATATATATAGACTGGCCGATGAAGAACAAATTATTATTGGAAAAATTTGGGCAAGCATAGATTTAGTTATATATATTTTCCTATGTCTTTCAATATGAAATTGTTGATATGGTGCGCATAGGTGCATGCGTAGCCTATAAAGGCTAATATTAGGAATAATGAAGTTTTGTACTTTTCAAAACTAAAGATCATAGTTATATATAGACTGAAATTTACGTCATAGAATTTATAGCTCATTTGCCATCATTTTTTTCTAACGTAGATGTGGACATAAAACATATTTGACTCTTCCCAATTGAAAATAAGATCCTGTTTCCAGTCTATATATATATGTCTATGCTTATATATTATACCTAGACGGGAAACCGGAAATAAATCCTTTTCCGCGACTGATCGATTCACGTCGTAGAATCTCTTTATATAGATTTTTATGTACGTAACTCCTTTTTGGGCGCAAAGGGGAGTCGCCCCAATAAATCTTAGAAAAGTAGTGATCTTTCATTTTCAAAGTTTAGAAATAATGCAAAATCATTTCTCAGATATTCACGCAAATATATGAAACAAAGCCATTTCCTGTGTGTTTCCATTGATCCAACTTTTTCAAAAACTGTTCACGACATTTTTTGTAGTTTTAAAAAGTCTTCATGTCCCGTCTAGATATAATATATGTCTATGTAAAGTAGGCCTACACAAAATTGCAAGTCACAAATTTTCATTTCATAAAACTCTTTTTATCGGCCAGTCTATATTTATTAATGTCTATGGGACGTGACTAGGGTTTTAGGCTCAGAACAAAATAGAAGTCGACGGAAACAAACATACTTTCAGGACAACGTAGAAATAAGTCGCATTTTTATAAACGTTAGCTGACATAAGACAGTTCGCTTCATTGCTATTAAACTTGTTCGATATTCAATATCAGCCTCTACTAACTTATATCGCTTGTTCGGCCTTTCGCCGGTGTTTTTGGATTACTTTGAGCGTTGCCTCCATTTGGCTGATTTGCATTAGACACCGCGGAGGCGCCTAACAATAGATCTGTGAACGCTATTCAGCATTTAATAAAACACAAATTTACCGCGAAAAAAAAAAAGAACAATAGAAAATTAAATTAAATTTAAATTAACAAATAATATTTTATTGAATATTTATTTTCTCATATTCCGGTTTATAGGTACGAAAAAAAAAACAATTTAAAATAAAATAATGTAAAAAAAAAGACAACTTTTTATATCTCATTTATATTGTGGCTATACATTTTATAATAAATATTGCTATAAATATATAGATTCAAATTATTTATACAAATATGTTTCACATCGTTTGCATTAAGTGCAAAGAAAGTTAAAAAGTGTCATTTATAATCATGCTATGGCTAAATCTCATAGTGTCATTTGAACTAAGCAAAAAAAATGTGAGAAATTTGAAAAAAAAAATAAAGGACAAAAAAATGGTAGGAGGAGATTTATCGAGAGAAGGACGACATGTATCCAGATGTAGCTCACGTCTCGAAGTTTATTCCAACATAATTTTATTCTGTGTTTCAGTGGCGTAGCTAGGGAGGGGAGAGCGGGGTTCCAAATTTGAAACTCCCCCGGGTCCCCAAATGTGTTTTTACAATGAATATTACACCATTATGTCATATCATGGTGTCGAATGTCAAAATGCATAGGCCTATAAATAAGTCAAGGCTCCCCTCCTCTGGCTCCCAAGTCCCTAGCCACCTTAGGACATGCAGTAGGGAGATGACAGCATGACCATTGGTACCTTGCACAGGGTCTCAATATTATAAACTCCTCTCTTTGTGATAGTTATTCAAATAGTAACTTCTTAGTCAATAATAAACAAAGTTAATGAAACAGAATACAGGCTAAGACATTTTTTTAAAAACTTAAATGAAATACTAATATTACGAGATTTTCAATACGCAATATTTATTATCACTTTATAATAAAGCTCAAGGTTGCTTTCATTGTAAAGTAAAAAAAAAAAGTTTTCCTTTCAGACGATGCGGTCTATAAGGCAGATGATTTAAAAGTCATGTTTTTTTTTTGTGGCCCACGATTAACGAGCGTGGCCAGCACAACGACCAAACGCCTTTACTTTTCCCCAACTAATGTCAGAGCTGGGTGGATTCAGAGGTGCCCTAATGATCCCGAAATAAAAAAATTACAGTCTTCATCAGGATTCGAACCCTGGACCAAGAGATTGTTGCCACGTTGTAAAGTCCTGTCACGTAGCAACGGAGTAGTCTCCACTGCCCACAAGTTGTGACGTTGCAGGTGAGTGTTCAGGCCCTCTATGACGACTGGTCTCGCTTGGGCCCTCCCTCTAAACATAGAACTATACGAGAGAAAGTAGATTTTAAGTGTAAACCTTTTTTGTCTAAATTTGTTTTCTCTTGAAAGTAGGCCTCATATTTGTCTACTTTTAAGGTGGCTGTCATACGACATTAAATAATAATTTTAATATGTGGTTACATTTATACTTGCAATACTAAGTAGAATTGAAGGGGGAGTCGTCGTTGATATGCTTTATTTTCAATAAATATTTGGAACATTATAACAAATCACACGTGATAAGAATCTCACGCTTTAAGCACAACTACAATAATTAATTAAAACCAATGTCTCAACATTTTCAATATTTTCATTTAGCATTTATTATATTTTAGTGAAAAGATGTGAAACAAATATCTTTCATAAAGAAACATAATTATATATTTTTGGTAAATATTTTAAATTGGTACACACATAGATGAATAATTGAGGGCAGGTTCTCAGTTCTCAGACATTGTGCTATCACACAGGAATTTCACATGTATGCATCGCTTCTTCTACAAGTACCGGTAGGCCTATTATTGCGCCTATTGGTAGTGTCAACTATTGAACAGATGCAGATAAGTCCACTATACAAAAAAGCTGCACAATGGTGGGTATCACTTGCTGAAATTTGAGAATCCTTCATCGTTAAAAATAATAATGTTTAAGTAAAAATGTGTAGCCTATAGTACTAATGCTAAAGCCCAGTCCCGAGAGCCTAAGTCGGACAAACAGAAATCATTACAAAAAACAACAGATATGAGAGCTTAGGTCTTTAAGAGCCTAGTTAATTTTCACTGTCTATCTAATGGCTCTAGGCGACTGCCTTGTTTGTCTATGCCTAAGGCCGTCTATGGATATAGTATGTTATAGTATGTTAATAGAGTGTAGGCCTATTGTTTCTCTATATGCGATACATAAATCGTTTGAGCGACATAGATTTATTCAGATAAAACATATAAGTTACTACTTTTGTACCAATCCATTATAAATACATAATTCAAACAAACAATAGCAAACAATTACTGCACATCTCACGTATATGAATCACAACTCTTGCTACCACCATGAGTCCATGTGTTACAATAAAATTCGAATCCATAACGTGACGTTTCATTCGGCCAATAAGAATCCTAATTTTTTTTTTAATTCACCGTCACGAAACAATTAACCACAGTTTATGAAAGGTTCAAGGCAAACTGGTGATGACCTTTGACCTCAATGAACTCATCGTACTCTATATCTGTCATTAACTGAAACAAAGGGGAAAAAAAAGCAATGCAATGAAACTCATGTAATTTAACAGAGCCAGCTTTAGAAGGGCGCGATGCTTTAGGCGTACATGTTAAATGTCTAAGAGCTAATCAATGTAATTATTACTATTCTGTAGTGCGACAGGCCCTGACTGCTCTATCAACTATGTTAA
This sequence comes from Biomphalaria straminea, assembly GCA_021533235.1. Taxonomy (NCBI): domain Eukaryota; kingdom Metazoa; phylum Mollusca; class Gastropoda; family Planorbidae; genus Biomphalaria; species Biomphalaria straminea. The sequence continues at coordinate 5,074,673 of JADKLZ010000728.1, read as the reverse complement.
CTATTTAATTACTATACGTTATAAGTATGCCCTTGGACCTTATCATTACCTTCATAAAACGCTAATTTCTGCATGTTACATGTTGATGTCTGAAAAAAAAAAATAAAGCGAATTTATTATGAAACTAAAAGTGAAACATCACAATGACAGTGATTAATAGCAAAACTTTATAAATGGTCATTAGCGATAATATGTCAATGAAAAGACATCACCCCCATTAAAAAGTAGATATAGGGCCTACATAATAAAAAAAAATGTTACAATAAGTACATGCAATGTATATTCTTTAAAAAAAATACCTGTTTTCGGTTAACTGTTGACTTCTAATACACTCGAAAAAGTATTAATGCAAAATACCAATTGGCGTAGCTAGAGATTTTGAGGGCTTGACCTCTTTAGGCCCCTGAATATTGACATCCGACATGAGATAATGGTGTTATATTTAATCTAAAATTTCGGACACTCATTTGGGGGACCCTCAAATGAGGGCTCGGGGGTTATCCAAATTTTTTTCAAAATATAGTAAAATTGAATGTTCAACAGCCTCTATTTTTTTTTATAGATTTTTAGATCTATACGCGACAGAAAGACATATTTCACAATCCAATAGCGGGCTTAGAAGTCTTCTAGAAATAAAAACAAAAATAAAGAAATAAAGGGAGAGAAAACGTAAAAACAGGTAGCTAAAATTAATAACACAATTTTAAGATGAGATTAAACTCAGTAGTTTCCCTTGTTCTGCACACATTAAGTTTATATAACCAACAAAACGTATAAGCCTAATAATAAAAATAAAAGAAATAACTTAATGGATAAAATTTCCTACATACATATGTAACGGATGAATAATAAATTGGTCGTTTTAAAGTTTAAATTAGTTACATGTTTTATAATTAAAAGTAATAAAAGTTTAAACTTTCGATTAACACTATCGCTTATACAAATTTAGAGTGAACTACATGAGACCAGAGTAACGAAGCCCCTATTTTACTGATCTAATATCAGGTATCCCAAACAGTTGATTGAGTGCTTATAAGTCCCGATTTTCAAAATTATATAAGCAAGTATATTACTGTTCTGCCCCACTTACACACATCCATTAGTCTGTTGGGGAACCACACATGATATGTCGACCGTCTTTCTGAATTTCTCTCCACATTTTGTCATAATTATAGACTCCTCCATATGGGTCATGGTGAATGAGTGGTAAGGCTCTTGGCTTCCAAACCGAGGAGCCCGGGTTCGAATCTCGGTGAAAGCTGGAATTTCGAACTTCAAGATCTTTAGGACGCCACTGTGTCCATACAAATCTAATGGGTACCTGGCACTAGTCTGGGATATTAAAGGCGGTCGGCCGTTGTGCTGGCCCCATGATGCCTTCGTTCCAGATAAATTTTACATAATCTGCCCCATTGATCGCAAGTTGAAACTCCATTATTATTGGCGTTACTAATATATTGTAATGACTCTGTAATGCGCACCGCCATCCAGGCTAGCGCACAGGTGCGCACTTCTAGTGAACGGACTAGAACAGAATGTTGACATGTTAGAATAATGACTTCCGCCCAAGTTGAGAGTCAAGATGGAGAAACAGAGCTAAATGAAGTTGTTGTTTTATGTAACTGTGATGTCATGTAAATAAACATCGTTGGCCTCGTTGAGTTGCCTTCACTTGGAGTTATTACAATATTAACAATAAAAAAGAATAATCAATCAATTTATACTAACAAGAGAAATAAATCCAGTAGTCATAGGTATCGCTAAATATTTGGGGTTTTGTACATGTAATTTCTCCCACACCCATTCTTGGGATCATGCTGAATACTTGAAACAATCATTTATTGTACCTAACAAAACCTTCATCCCCGATCAGGGCAAAGGATATAGAGAGGAATGGAGAAAGATGGTCCACAAGTCTTGCTTGGTGCTCCCAACGGTCCACCAGACTAAGGGATAGGTAATAGGTAACAAAACATGAATAAATACAACAATGTTAACCAATTAATCTATTAATAATTGGTAATTAATTATTTTGTTTGATATCAAATAAGGAAAGGTAACTTCTACATTACAGAGAGAGTTGGATAAAGTGCGTAGATATTCCAATTAGATAAGCTTTGCATTTTTATATAAGGATTTAAAAAAAAAAACATATTCTGCTTCTTATAGTCTCTTCATTAGACAGGCCAGTCTATTCTTTCATACTATATAGTTACCAGGGTCGTAGCTAGGAATTTTCCATCGTTTAGGGGCCCGGGGGACTAGAAATCTTTGGGACCTCTGCATTTTGCACAATATTTGATTTTTAATGTAGAAAACACTCATTTGGGGCCCTCCTTAAGTGCGCGCCCGGATGGATTTTAAAAATTGTATCCCCTTTCCCCACCCTAGCTACGCCACTGATAGTTGCTGAATAAAAAAAAAGACGCTTGCATCTGTCTTACGGTTTTTTGCGGCTGGATGTTGGTTCTAACAGTTCGCCGGTTCACTGGCATAGGCGGACGAAAGTTGTTCTCCATCAGCAGAGACGGGTTACCAGAGTCCACTGCCTCGTGCAGTTTCCTAAGCATCATGAGCTGAAATAGTTTATCAAATTAATTAACGTTATGATTAAAATATGATCAAAATTGTGAATGAAATGTGATTAAAATTGTGATTAAATGTTATTACAAATGTGATTAAAATGTGATTAAAATTGTGAATAAAATATGACTACAGTTTATAATTGTCATATTTATGTGATTAAAATTATGAATTAAATGTTATTAAACTTGTGAATAGTATGTGATTAAAATGGTGAATAAAATGTGACTAAAAGTGTGTAAAATGTGAGGCGTCCTTAGCAGTGCGCATTGCCCTGGGCGCGTGTCATATCAGAGCCACGAATATTTGTACTCACTATTTATTGTGGGACCGACCTTAAGCTGCTGGGCTTTTAGTGGTTATCCCACTCGCTTACACCTAAGGCCACATCTGCTTACAATTTTTTTTTAAATCTCAGTGAAAGGCATGCCTTAATATAGTAGGGACCTGCGAATCAGGAAATTTTTTTCGAATCGAATATCGAATCGAATATCAGAAAATATTCGAATTTCGAATCGAATTCGAATCGAATATTCTTGAAAAAAATTGACAACCAACAAGTGTAAAATAAAACTTCAAATTCAAAATTTTTACTATATTTATTTAATACTGAAACACAAAAAGTTAGCAATAATTAAATTGCAAAGCAGGCCTTTTAAAAAAGTAGATCTTTATTTATTTTGGCTCAAATCAAAGTTTCGGCATTATTTTCCGAGAGATTGTGACGATGGTCAGTAATAATTTGTCCCCCAACTGAATTAACTCTTTCTGAAGAACAATTTATTGCCTGAATTGCAAGCGAATTCCTAGCTGCTCTGGCCAAAAGTGGAAAAATATTAATACTTTCTTTCCAAAACTGAAGAGGATCACTGTTTCGATCTACAACTGCTTGCTTTGAATACAAACTAACTTCATCCTTAATTTGCTCAGAAATGGTGGAAATTTTGTTGATTCTGGTATCTCCTTGAGCATCATGCACTTTCTTGAACATTGTATCCATAAGGCTTCCTCTATTCCTGTTTTGAACAAGACTTTCACGTGGCAATTCATCAGAATTTTTGCCAATTTTGCTTTTTTGGAAAATATTCGAAGATTCGAAAATTTAAAAATAATTTCGAATCGAATTCGAATATTCTTTTTATATTCGAATTCGAATCGAATATCGAATATTCGCAGGTCCCTATAATATAGTTAGGTCATAGAGTACCACATCCCGGAAGAGTTATAAAAACCAACTAAGGCACAATTTTCCTTCACTTTCATGGAGTAAAGCAGATGGCAGCAGATGGCCTCTGAAAGACGCAGCTGGAGAGCTCTCATAAAGGCCGCGAGACACACATTTGAGACCCAAAAGAAAAAAAAAATTTGCAGAAGGCAAGTACAGGCAATAAAAGAAAAATTAAATAGACACCGGCGAAAAAAAAAGCTTTCTCTGAATTAGATGTGACATTTTACGCCTCGAGAGTCAACGTTTTCCCTTTGCAACTTCTTGTGTGACTAAAGAAGCCATTCCTTGATACACAGCTTGCAACTTCTTGTGTGACTAAAAGCCATTCCTTGATACACAGCTTGCAACTTTTTGTGTGACTAAAGAAGCCATTCCTTGATACACAGCTTGCAACTTTTTGTGTGACTGA
>JADKLZ010000728.1:5031313-5064743 GCA_021533235.1 Biomphalaria straminea | reverse complement strand
ACTTACAGCAGACAAAACACACATAAGCCAAACATAAACACACACACTTAAAGCAGAGAAAACACACATAAGCCAAAAACACATACACACACAAGAGATAAACATATACTAATTATGTAATATAAAAGTACTTTTTCAAAAAATTATATTAACTAATAGACATGTTCCATTCCACAGTTACACATAACATTCACAGTATGTTTCCCTTTGATATTAATACAACAAAACCATTTTTTCTATTCGAAATAGAAAACTGTTGCCAAGAACGATAGAGTTCAGTACATCTATACTATCATTAGATTAAAATGTTTTTTGTTCTAAAGTATATGAATGTAGCTCTTGTTTCTGTGTGTTAACTAACCTGATATTCCATAATAGGTCCACCACTGGGACCAAAGCGTCTTGCTGTCACCTGAAATAACACACAGATAATTTAATTACCTCATCATCTCATTACTAATTACAGTGCTAACACGAGGTTTTTGAATTAGTATTACAGTCATCCAGTATATAAGGCTGGGTTTTTCATCTAATGTTACAGTCATCAAATATATAAGTCTAGGTTTTTGAATTAGTATTACAGTCAGTGGCGTAGCGTAGGGGGGGGGAGGGGGGAGGTTTTCAAAATCCCCCCGGGCCCCCACCTAGGGGGGCCCCCAAACAGGTGTCCAAAATTTGTTTGTAAATACAAAAATTTATTTATTTGATTGACAAATAGTGTCAAGTACCAGTAAGTTTTAATTTTTTTTTCCGAAAGAGAAAATTTAAAGTTAGTTTTACATTTTTAAATGCAAATCTTTAATAGATTTGTTGCCGATTTATTTTACTTTCAAAAGAGATCAAACGTACTTGCAGCAAAAACTAAGAATATTACTCTCTTTGTTGCCACGGACAGTGCACGGGGCCCTGTGCGTGTGTCATGTGCGGGGCCCCGTAAGGATAAACTATATATACCGTACCACATCACGCTAACCGGCTTTCCGTCTCTAACGCTGTAACAATAACATACAGTATGTCCGCCTTAACGCTGTGGGCCTTCCTTATTTGTGTTACAAAACATAGAACATTGCGTAGCCATTGTTGCCTTACAATTGGCCGCGCTAAGTCCTAAATATACTGTATTGTAATTGTTCTGCATAAAGAAAATTCTTTCAACTTAAAAAAAGTTTAAAAATTACTCCCTTTACCATAGCCTATTGGGACAAAAACACAATAAGCAACCAATCCAAATATTTTATTTCGTATATTAACATCTAGATCCAATCGGATTTTATTAGAAAATGTGTGGTGATAAGTTTGTGACAATAAAATCTCCGATCGCGGGGCCCCCCTCAAGCCACCTACCCCACTTGCAACCCTCTAAAGCCGCTACTAGCCAGGACTAGGTCTGGCCTGCGGATACGTCTGTTAGGCAGAAATCCAAAAGCAATATTTCTTAACTGTGACAATCACTTTCTCAACCTGGCACCTTTTCATTCTGCTGAGATAGATCAAACAATTGTCACCTTTTTTGGAACTGTACATGAATTGTTCAACTTTTTTTTTCAAATTAACCCCAGAGATCCTTCCTTTTGAAGTTATTATCACATCCTTCCTTTTAAAGTTCTTAAGACTGATATCTACTAGAAACTTTAATAATTCGACCACTTCTGGCTGTCTCGATTGGCACAAAAGGTTCTCTAGACGTTGGTCTATAACTCTCTGTTTTGTTTGTTCTGACAGTTTACTGTTTGTTGCCTTCGTCGGTATAATAGTACCCAGATATATCTTCGTCGAAACTCTTGTTCAAAAAGCGATGATTTCTTCTGTTTGTTTTCCCATCGTTTGTTTATGATGTAAGATCTTGGTGAGTAACGTTTTTTTTTATGACAACTGCTTTCTGCCATGTTTATCCTCTCAATTTCTCTCCGACAGGGTAATCTGTGAGTAGTCTTGCTTTTGTATCGTATTTCACTTTGCTTTTCATCTGTCGTTCGTTGAGTGATGTCTCTGCATTTTCGATTACCGATGGTTTCAATAGTTTGGCATTAGTTGGAATGATGTCCCTGAGTCTTCTACTTATCAGTAGTTGTGATTCTAATCGGAGTATTTCTATACTTGAGCATAGCAATATATAGATCCTTGCTATTTGTGCATTGTATAAATCCTTTTGGTTTCGCAAACAACATAAACAATAAATTTATTGAAACCCATTCAAGCTTTCTGCAAAATGAAGAAAAACGATGAAGCTGATCACCCAATCCAACGAAGAAGCAAAAGAAGGTAGTGAATACTATGGATTCCCTGTAATCAAATGTCGGAAGTGTGGTCGAGAGGCTAAGTGCGGCTTGAGCTTGGCTTGCTTGGCTACCTAGAAGGAGGCTCGAGGTTCTGACACCTGACTTGGGCAGAGTTGTGTTTACTGAGCGCCAAAAGGCAGCACGGGAAACCAACTCCTAGATACCCCCTCGTCCCACTGGTCCACAAATGAGATTGGACCAAAGCGCTCTGAGCATGCTTTAAGCATGAAAGTAGCGCTATATTAAAGCTAGAATAATAATCAAACCAACCAGAAGAAAGAAAAGACTTTAATGGAAGTTGAGTTCTAATGTAGGACTGTCAATAGAACCTCAATTCAAAAGTTTTGTGACAGAAGTGCTGGACAGATTTCATATGGGGATGAAGGAAAGATTACAAAGGCTGGAAAACAATGGATACCTTTGGGTTTCTTCTTGAACCAAGACACCTGTTGGATGATGACACGCTTATGACAAACTGTGTTACTTTTTCCTGTTTGTATGATGAAATAAATGGCAAATCGCTTGTTTGATGATGTCATTGATGTACGAGCAGTTTTGATCATTAAACCAGTAATACGATCCACAATAGACATATTGCGGAAACGGGCTTCATATAGTAATAACGTGTGCTCAAACCTTGCAGCCTCCTCCGAATACCGCTAACTTAGGCCACTTCCATTTTTTCATTCTCAAAGTTCAAGTTCATCAAAAACTATCCCAGGAGCACAATGACGCAAGAAAGGCTTATCATGGCTTTAATGTCAGTGAAGTCATAAATACTATAAAGTATAGATGTAGATGATGTTATAGATGTCTTTGCTGCATATAATGCACGAAGTGAAGCGATATATATGAATTGAGATTTGTCACTAGTGCATTATTTAGCTAATAAACAACGGCATTAATTATTAAAAGAATCTTAATAATTTTTTTGTTAAGTTTTCTGATAAACTGAACCAATTAGATCTTGGGCTTATATATTTTTTTGCGTACATTATGTCATTATATCATATGTCGAATGTGAAAATGCAAGGGGCCCCCAAAGAGGTCGGTCCCCCCGGGCCCCGAACCCCTAGCTACGCCCCTGATTACAGTCATGTAGTATACAATACTAGGTTTTTGACTGTCATATCATTGAGTCATATCAGATATAGGGCAGTGGTTCTCAAACTGGGACACGCGTACCTATAGGGGTTCCGCAATAACAACACTAGAAGTCCTAAGAAAGATGAACATTTTATAGAATTAAAATAACTTCTTGTCTAAAAAAAAGTGTTAATCCAATGGAATTAATTTTGATAATAATCAACTCGCTAGCCACTGCTGTTTAATATTTCTATGATGACTAAAGCAAACAGTTGTTCACTCAAATATTTTAATTGGGTATTATAACCTTTAGTGCGCGAATAAACTAACCCTAACCCTAACCCAAAAATGAATCCATACAAATACATTAGATTTTTTAAATATCCACAAACAAACGAGGCTCATGTTTGAAGAAAGATACCACAAATGATGGTAACAAAACCCAGGCATGCTACCCTGCCTCATAGTGGCGGGTGGAAACGATCGTAGGAGGAAAATATCAAGCTAAAGGGTAGCAAAACCAGACTCCCGTAAGAGTGCCTAAGAGGGTGCGAGAGCATCCTCATTGCACTGTGCGGAGTTGTAAAAAAGCTCCCACACCATTGTCACAATAAGGGCGCTGTTTCTCAAGGGGCCGTTACATAAATGGCGTGTCCTGCACGGTTAGCCTGGTATAGAAAAGGAAAATGGCGAGGGTGTTAGTATACGTGGCCTCTTGCCTCGAGTCTGACCAACCCGCCAGACAAAACAGTGTACACTGTTCTCATTCAGGCCGGTGAGAGGGAGCTCTTGTTCACTTTTGCTGGTCTAGAGTTCCAAGAGCCGAAGGCTCAACTCTACCTGACGGTGTTAAGAAGAAGAAGAATTTTATAGTCTGCATAATGGGGTCATTGTGCGAAAGTTGTTGACTTTTTATTTAGATAGAACGTGAATTCATGGCCGTAATGAACTTGATCTCAAGGAAATGGAAACGCTGACTAGAGATGTGTGCCTTGTTGAACTCTGGGGTTACTGCTTACAAACATTGAGCCAGACATAAATACACTCATAAAATCTCACCAATTCGCTCCATGTTATGAAAGTCTTAGAATTATACTTTAAAATAAAGTTTTCATCTCAATAAACATTCCTTCAACAAAGTTTGAGAACCTCTGATCTAAAATAATGGACAAGAAAATGAAAAAAAAAAAAAGAATTAAATTCTATCTTGTCAACTTGTGTTTTTTTTTGGGGGGGGAAGAGATGTGGCTTTGGTGTAATTAGTGTTTTTGTAACCCATCGAGGACAGATTTAAATCTACAACAAAAGCTACTACCAACTGTAAGCTTTGAGTAAGCTGTCTACTCATAATATTAATTAATGTATCTTAACCAGTATATGCATACTGTAATATTTAAGGAAGCAAAAAAAAATTAACAAAAACTTATTTTTCTAATAGAGCACTTTCACGTTGTTTACAAATTTGTCATTATTATTTATATTATTATTTAAAACAAAACACTAATGCTTACAGATTCAATGAAACGCTGTTCTGATAACTTTACGGTTACCTTTCTTCGATAGCGTTTATGTATCAGTAATCAGATTTACATCAATTTGGCATTTTGCTCTTTTGATAAATTTGCCATAAAAAAAAAGTCAAGAACGATAAAAATACAAATGTTTTTGTTTAAAAAAAATAAGTACTGTGTCGAACAAGTCACTATCTACTATTTACGTAGATCTACTAATTTTATTTACTATTGAAGTATAAATTAATCATGTCATATACTTTTGTTTAATTCAATACAATTTAATATTTGTAAAATGTGGACATGTTTCTAATAGGAAAAAAAAGCTCCTAAAAGAGTCAGAGAGGCGCAAAAAAAAAGAGGCAAAGAAAGAAAGCCTACAAAAGAGGCAAAAGAAAAGAGCCATTGAGCCCAAAGATGCCCACGATGAAGTATGAAAACACTATAAACGTTTTCCTTAAATAAAAAAAAATGTTTAAGAAATATAAAATGGCTGAAGTAAATATAGTTAAACATTAAAATTCTTAATCTTAATTCTAAAATCCATACTTTTTTTTTCTATTACAATAGCACGTTGGTGCCATATGGGCCCGGGCGCAATGAACCCCTTCGTGCCATGGTTGCTACGCCACTGGCCACTTGACTCCTTTGTTAACTCTTGACCACAGTAACAGATGAGATATCTACCCTATACACCGTTAGATCTTTAAAGGAAAGCTTACTAAATTCTTGTTTACTTGTACGCACAACAGATAGAACGAGGTGGACACGTAGTAAATCACTTAGACTCCGATCTAGAAGTCTAAAGTTCAAATACTGGTGTGAACTTTTTTTTTACATTTTGGGGAACTCCTTTGAGTACACACAAACTTATCTGTAATACATACATATATAGAACATAAATCAATAACAGCACCGGGGATAAAGAGAGAAATAGTGAATTAAATGCTACGAAAATAAGGGACTGCGTCGACCGGGGCCCGAACCTGCGACCCTGGCAAAGCAACACCGCCTAGCAATAACGCACCAAGCGAAGTTAGCCTCTAGACCAGTGATTCCCAAAGTGGTCCATATGGAACCCCAGGGGTCCACGAGGACTTCCAAGGGTCCACAAAAGTTAAAAAAAGAATTGGGGGTCCATGACATGCAAATGGGGGTCCACGAGAGTGGATCTCATTTAAGAAGGAATTGAATTTGATATAAATCTCACATTAATGAAATCACCTATTATATCATACAAATATACATTATTTATACTTTATTATAGCTAGGCCATTAAATATAATATGTGTTATTGGGATAAAAAACATATTTTAAATTTTAATACCTCATTTAAATAGCTCAATTTGGTCTAGAGATAAATAATATTTAACATGACTGAATCTAAATATAAAATAGACGGTGGTGTTAATTTTCAAAATTTTTTTCTTATTTTCTCGTCGAACTTATATTGCCTATGTGTCTTTTATTTAACATTTTATGTAATGACCCCATGAAACCACCTAAGCTGGAGGATCGTTGGAGACAAAGCCACCCTGATAAGATTTGAAAAAACTAATGAACACTCCATGATAAAGTTGAGAAAAGATCTACAATTGACAAAATATTTGTTTTCAAATTTTGATGAAAATATAATGGTTTGCTGTGTCTTACAATATCTTGCAAAATTATGAAAATGACATACACTTAGCGAAAAAAAAATGAATGATTTAGCCAGCCGTGGAAGTTTTTAAAACTATTTTGCACACAAATCATCCTCTTGATATTTGCTAAGAATTCTTCTAAGCAACAAATAGTTCAAAGATCTATATATGAACCGAGTTGTGCCTTTTTCCCGGCAAATGTTCGTTTATTTTCGGATAAAGAAATTCACGACAAAATTTCGTTTTGTGAAAACTGATAATTGACAATAAAGTCGAATACACATTTGATGTTTTGAAGGAATCATTCGAAGAAAAGCAAACCCTGTAACTATTATATCAGTAGCAACAAATGGAGCAGTAGCATATCTAGATTGCAGGAATATCTTCAATTTGTTATCAACAAGAGAGTGTTAATGTGGCATTTTTTTATGATGCAGTTTTCCTATTTCTTCTCTGTGGTTGTCATAGAGCTCATTAGTTATAATGATAATTTTTAAACTATTTTTTCTCCATTGGGCCATTCAATAAGTATTTCAGCTCCTTCGTTTGTGGTGGCTTTCTGAGAATGAAATGCATGAAAACTCTGTTAAGGCAATGGTATTGTAGAAGAGTTCACTAAATTCTTGAGCTCTGTTGGAATATAGCTAAATATTTCTTTCTTCTAATATAAGTCTTTGCAAACAACATATTTCTGCAAACAATATATTTCTCTATACAGCTTGCCGAGTCAACCTTGTCTGGTAATGATGTATTTTTTTAATTCAAATTATTATGGCTCAAGAAATCCACGAAAAACAGCTCTTTGTGAAACCTTCTACTTAAACAACAAATCTCAATATGAAAAATAATCTCCGTAGCAATTGGAGTCGAGCTTGCAAACCTTTAAAAACAAAAGTTTGCAATGTGTTTAGTGATGGTAAACGATACAAGGTCACAAGCCACAGCCAGCCCACCCCCACCCTCCCAGCATCCGTTCCCCCACAACTAGAGCCGACACAGACAGCCGTTAGGCATGCATTAGACAAACAATGACTCTATCTGATTGTGTATCTCTCATAATGACAAGTGTACAACTTATACAATACATATAGAAGCTTCAGTGGCTACTGTAACTTATCTGTAACTCTACTTTGGGAAAGTTGGTCGTTGTACAGGACGTATGAGTCAGGACACTATTTTTATTGTCGGCCACAGAAACAAAATGGCCTTTACATCATCTGCTTCCATAGAGCGTATGGTCTAAGGAGGAACCGTAATTTATTTTACATTGTAACAGATTTGTTTAAAAGTTAGTAAAAATATGTTCTTAACAAATAAAATATTCAAAAATCATATATTTCATATTGTGTTAGCTACCACAAATAATTTAGAAACGTTTCATTAGATCCGATAATGGAGTTAGGAGAAATATCGTGTAAAAAAATTGTACCAGACAGACAAACAGACAGAGTGAGTTGATAAAAGGTTTGTAAAAGAACTATTAAGTTTTTAAAGTAGTTTTCCAAAATATAAAAAGACTCCTTACTGTCACTTTCCTAGATATTCGTTTAGTGAATTTATTTTTACCGTAACAATTTGTTTATATTTGCTAGTCTAAATTTTATAGCCTATTACATCAGCAATATTAAACACCAGGGACATATTATCAGAATGTTTGGGACACTTTATCTGGGACGTTTGGGAAATTTTATCTGATCCATTTCGGCAATGAATCGAAACTATCCAGTTGATATATGCCAGGAGTTCACACGTTGATAAGCTCGGTTCAAAACAAGTTTAGTAAAGGTTTTTTGAAATCAATGAATTACGCACGTCCAACAAACTGTCGGTCTGGGTTTAAGTTTTGTCAAATCCATTTGTTCTATCTTTGTGCTCGTTGGAAGGTCTGTTGTTTGCTTGTGTTTCTTTCAGGGCTGCTTGTCCGCCTATCAATCAATGCGACTACCGATCTGTCTATCTCGAACGTCTGCTTCAGGGTCTATCTTCTAATGTATCTTTCTGTCAGTCTGTCATTCTTTCAGCCGAAATGGGAGTGGGAAGTGACAACAGATATCACAGAACAACAATGATTTTAATTTGATGATTGTATCGGGATAATAATAATTTAAAAGTTATTTGATAAACAAAAAATCAGCAATAATAATAATAAATACATTTTGGAGGAGGGGGGATCTAATGGGTATAAGAAGAGATTCTAGCTGGATTCTGCCGGATTCGAGCCTCGTTTTCGAGAGAGACAAGTGGATAATAAAAAAAAAAACATTAAATCGCAATAGAAAGACATGTTGCCAAATGTTAGAGAGACTTTTTTTTTTAGTTTTGTGTAGTCTGTCTATCCGTCCAGTTTAGATCGCAAACAAAAAAACAAATAAAAACAACAAAAAAACAAACAAACAAAAAAAAAAAAAAAAAAAAAAAAAAAAAAAAAAAAAAAAAAAAAAAACACTTGAAAAGATATTGAGAATACGATATCATGATATTTTAGATCTAGCAAAGTTCTAGTGCAACGTTTGTGTCTTTCTTCTCTGTCAGTGGTACGTTTCATTTTTTTAAATTAGATATGCAGGCAGCGTTTTCATGATAACGCGCTACGACATACAAACGCGAATCAAAATCCAGTCACAATACTGTCCATACCGGCGTTAGCAAGGACATCGCTGTTAGTAATAATTAAATATAATTTTTATATTTAATTAATATTAAGCATTAATTGCACTTAAGTAAAATTTATATTGAGCCTTAATGAGGCTAGGGGCCTAATGAGGCTAGGGCCTAATGAGGATAGGGACCTAATGAGATTAGGGGCCTAATGAGGCTAAGGGCCTAATGAGGCCAGGGGCCTAATGAGGCCAGGGCCTAATGAGGATAGGGGCCTAATGAGATTAGGGACCTAATGAGGCTAGGACCTAATGAGGCTAGGGGCCTAATGAGGTTAGAACCTAATGAGGCTAGGGCCTAATGAGGCCAGAGCCTAATGAGGCCAGGGCCTAATGATGCTAGGACCTAATAAAGCTAGCGGCCTAACGAGGCTAGGGCCTAATGAGACTAGGACCTAACGAGACTAGGGCCTAACGAGGCTAGGACCTAATGAGGCTAGGGCCTAATGAGGCTAGCGGCCTAACGATGCTAGGGCCTAATGAGGCCAGGACCTAATGAGGCTGGGGCCTAATGAGACTAGGGCCTAATGAGGATAGGGCCTAATGAGGCTAGCGACCTAATGAGGCTAGCGACCTAATGAGGCTAGGGCCTAATGAGGCTAGGGCATAATGAGGATATGGGCATAATGAGGCTAGGGCCTAATGAGGCTAGGGGCCTAATGAGGTCAGGGCCTAATAAGGCTAGGGCCTAATGAGGCTAGGACCTAATGAGGCTAGAGGCCTAATGAGGCTAGGAGCCTAATGAGGCTAGGGGCCTAATGAGGCTAGAGACCTAATGAGGCTAGGGGCCTAATGAAGTTAGGGGCCTAATGAGGCTAGATGCCTAATGAGGCTAGAGGCCTAATGAGGCTAGAGGCATAATGAGGCTAGAGGCCTAATGAGGCTAGGGGCCTAATGAGGCTAGGGGCCTAATGAGTCTAGGGGCCGGACCAGCCAAAAAGACTTAGCTTCAATGATAAGGTCAAAGTAAAACTTACCTAACACAGTGGCAAAGGTGGAAAAGACATAGATGGATCTCAAAATATATTCCAGTCTCATAGTCATTTTCTGCACCCTGCACCCAGCGCACGCACAGTGAGCCGATCACAGAACAAGCCCCGTGCACTCAGCGCCCATGACGCTGGCCCTGACATGTGTCGCGTGAGTACGCCAAGTCCGATGTGTTTGTAAAGGTGTTAAAATGTGTCCGCGGGAAACAGGAAAGGCTGAGTCAAAGAGTGTCCTCTGTAGCCTAGAGTTGTTCTCATGATCCTGCCTGTTATCTATGGTTTGTCTCCGGACTTTCGATCTGACTTAAACATTGATTGATTTCCCTATAGAGAAAGAAAGAAATATAAAATGATAGCAAATATGTTGCATACAAATTTGTGGCTCTGTTACGGCAACAAAAAAAAAAAAAAGAATCGAAGACAAAAATCATGATAGTAGTCTTTTATAGCTTTCAATGCAAGAATTTGCTATCTTTGAGGCCCGGGAGCTTGACCTTTTTGGGGGCCCCTGCATTTTGCGTATATTTAATGTAAAAAAACAATCTTTTTGGGTGACCCACTCAAGTGCTGGCCCGGGGGTATTTTCAAATTTTGCACCCTTTCTTCTCCATCCTAGCTACGCCACTGTTTCAATGAGATTTTATTTCTTACATCCCTGATCCAAGATGGGTCAAAGATGGGTAAAGCGCTTGGTTTCCAAACCGAGGCGTCTAGAGTTCAAATCCCTCTGAAGACTAAGATTTTCTTTTTCTTTAGGACTCACAATTCTTAATCTTATGGATACATGGTATACATTAAAAGAAGTAAAGGCGGTTGGTCACATGACACCCTTGTTAACGTAAACCGTTTAAACAGATTAGCTTTACATCTGTATAGATCGTAATGTTTAAAAGGGTGAAAATTTAGGACCTTTTTAGTTTTACAAGTGATCATAATAATATATAAGAAAAAAAAAACCCTCACTGTGCTCCACTTTATTATGTCACGTGCTTCAATTCAGCTGTTTCAAAGGAAGTCCAGCTTCCTTCAACGCTTTCGTTTTTATCTTTTCTTCTATTGAAAATTTCAAAATAATCCACACTCAGTGCATACAAAAATAGTTTTATGATTATTAGTAAAATAAGTTTATTTAAATATAAAGAGATAGCCTACAGTAAAATTATTAGCGTCCATAAGCGTATACATACAGTTGTGTGAGTGTGTGCGTGAATGGGACATGGTGGCTTAGATGTAACGCGCTTGGATTCCGAAACGAGTGGTCTTGGGTTTGAATCTCGGTAAAAACTTTTCTTTTAAATTTGGGATTTTTAGCCACTGAGTGGAGCCAACTCTAATGGGTAACTATTATTTGGGGAAAGTAAATGAAGCTGGTCGTTGTGATGGTCATATGACACCCTCGTTAACCGTCGACCATAGAAGCAGGCAAACTTTGTATCATCTGCCCTATAGATCGCACGGTCTAGAAGGCGTCTGTATATGTAATGTTATGAAGTACTTAAAATTTAGAAAAAGAAAGGCAGATATAGATCTAGAACGAGAGTGGGTTAGAGAGTATGTGGCTGTGCGAATGTGTGAGATGTTTAACGATAAAGTCGAGATTAGGTTGTTCATCCTGAACATGTCGTCATCAAACTTTAATTAACTTGGGTCTGTCCATTACTTTCGGATCTTACGGTGATGAGATTCTAAGCCCAGCTGCCCAGTGGCGCCAAAGGACACCGAGATACGTAGAAATGTGGGCGAACAGTTTTTTTGTTTTCGCAATGTTTCCGAAATACTTATGAGGGCCCACAGGGTCCTCCCAAGAGTTTAAATTTGTTGTTTTTCCAAAACAAAAAAAAAAATATTTGTACTTATTTCGTTTCTTTAAAACTTTTAGTCGACACTTTTGTACAGACAAGTCTTAACACAGTACACACACATCACATACATAATTTGTTTCAATACCAAGTCTATGCAACGAATCATTTCTTAAGATGGGTTTACGAAACACAACTTGATCTAGTTAGAATTCTAAAGAAACAGTTCCAATCACTCGATTCAATGAAATCTCTCGCATGTCGAGTGAGCCAAATCATAAATAAATGAAGCCAAAAAATTAAAGATTGTTCCACGGGAGGGGGAGGGGGGTGTGAAATAAGGAAACAACTGAGAGGGGTGAACAGGTTTAAAGGCACTTGAGGATTTATAATAAACTGTCAGTAAGAGATCATACTTTTCTTTCTATCACTTCCATCCCTTACTTTTTCTATCTCTTTTTCTCTCTATTCCAAAATTGTCATACTCTTTTATTCTAGCCTTGATCTCCTTGTCTCCTCTCTCTTTCTTTTTTTCTCTCTCTAATTCTCTCTCTTCTTCTCTTTTTCTCCTCTGTTCCTGCTTTCTCTCTTTCCTTCTCTGCCTTTCTCTCACTCATTATTTCTATTTCTCATTCTCTCTACTTCTGTGCTCTTTTCTCTCTCTCTTTTTTCCTGATTCTCCTTTTGTCTCTTTCCTCATTTGTAAATTTATCTTCTACAATAAAATAATAATAATGTGAAGATGCTAAGCGTGAAATAGTGTGTAATAGTGAAATAGTGTGTAATAGTGAAATAATGTGTAATAGAGTAATAGTGAAATAATGTGTAATAATGAAATAATGTGTGATAGTGAAATAATGTGAGTAATAATGAAATAATGTGTGATAGTGAAATAATGTGTAATAGTGAAATAATGTGAGATCGTGAAATAATGTGAGATAGTGAAATAATCTGTAATAGTGAAATAATGTGTGATAGTGAAATAATGTGTAATAGTGAAATAATCTGTAATAGTGAGATAATATGTAATAGTTAAATAATGTGTAATAGTGAAATAATGTGTAATAGTGATAACACTAATATGTTAAAACTTGAGAATAAACAAGAGAAGCTTTAAGAAATACTTTTATAAAAAGAGCCATTAGAAAGAGTAATTGTATCAATTAGTTTGGATCAGTCATGTAATTTTTTTTTCAACAGTTCTAGACCAAGAT
This sequence comes from Biomphalaria straminea, assembly GCA_021533235.1. Lineage (NCBI taxonomy): Eukaryota > Metazoa > Mollusca > Gastropoda > Planorbidae > Biomphalaria > Biomphalaria straminea. The sequence goes on along the minus strand of JADKLZ010000728.1, from coordinate 5,051,565 downwards.
CAATAAATCTGTGCTATTAATAATATTTTACCAACTGTTTAGTGCCATTTCATGCTTCTGGTGTTCTCAATATGCAAAGATCCTATCACGTATTTGGACCAATTTATGGTGTATTGTATATGTATGGAAGGAGAGAAAGCAAGGGATATTTAGATAGATTTTACTGTAATTTAATTAGTTTTTAAAAGCATTTTTTTTTATAAAAGGGAGATAATAATTCAAGAGACTACGAGAGAGAAAGAGAGAAAGAAAAATAGAGAGAGAATAAGACAGAGAGACAGTGGCGTAGCCATGATTTGAGCAGGAGGTGGGAGAATGTGAAAATCCCCCGGGCCCACTGTTGACGGGGCGCCCCAAATGAGTGTTTTTTACATTAAAAATTAAATATTACGAAAAATGCAGGGGCCCCCAAAGAGGTCAACTCACCGGGCCCCTAAACGATGGAAAATTCCTAGCTACGCCCTTGCAAAGAGAGAGAGAGAGAAGGTCCAAGTAGAATTAGGTGTAATTGTGCTTATCTAATCAGCTGTTTTAAACAAAACAGTTTCAGCACTAATAATTGAGCTTTTCAAGACTACTCGCCTCTGTTTCATGTTGTCTTTGTTCTAGTCTAAAAACAATAGCCCCCCCCCCCCCAAATAAAAAAAGTAAAAAACTGTCAATAGACCAGTGTTCTTTATATCTTTTTTTTTCTATCTATAATTTGTGTCTCCCCCCCCCCCCCCCCTAAAACATTAATTTACCATTTTTCTCTTTCCCGTTTCCCGGAAGCTGCCAAGGGCTGTGGATAAAATCAGGGGCGTTAATTGAGTAATTAAGACCCGCGTTTCAGAGTAGCCTTCCCCTTTGTGTTATTGCCTCTTAAATCTTAAAAAAAAGCCAGTGAATGTTTTAAGCAGTTAGCACAACAAAGGAATATTCTATGACCGTATACAACTGGTTACTTGTTTAACCTTGTAGCCAAAGATATTTATAAAAGAGATTAACTCAAATCGAATTTCGCTTAGAGGACTACATAGACAATATTGTCAAACACTTATATAATTGCAAACTACAATACTGTTCGATACAAAATGAAATAAGAAATTATTTGTTTTACATGTTTCGGATTATATTTGAAGTAAAGCTGAAGTTATCCCATGTCAGTCTTTGTGGTCTAAGGGGAAGATGATGTAAAAGTCATCTATTTCTGTGGCCCACGGTTTACGAGGGTGTCACAACGAGATCAACCGTTTTACCTTTCCCCAACTGTCAGGTACCCATTAGCTGGGTATGGGGCGGTGGTCCGACTCTCCGGCAATCCCGAAAGTGTGGAGCTGAGTGGGCCCTGCAGAGGCAAGAGCAGCACAGAAGCGGAGCTCGAAGCAATGCTCGCAGCATTGGCGTGGGTAGCGGAAAGAGTCGAAGACGGATCCTCGCCCCCAGCGGACGTGGTCATCTTTACTGATTCAATCTCTGCCCTCGATGCCCTTGAAGGGCAGCTCGCAGGTGTCGGACAGACAGAAGCGCTCCTAGCTCTAGTGGAGCGCCTTCTGCAGCTCAATGTACATAGTTTTATACAGTGGGTTCCATCCCATTGTGGTCTGGTCAGTCATCAGAGGGCTGACTTTTTAGCGAAGTCCGCGGCAGCAACGAGCACCTTAAATGATGAACCGTACAGTCTTGCGACCGTACGATCCCTAGCCGACAACAGATTGTTGGCACAGTGGTACGCTAGCTGGGACGCTTCCGAGAAAGGCCGAGAGCTTCACAAGCAGATGAGTAGACCAGACCGAAAGGACGCATGGTGGACGCTCTGCCGTGCGGAACAGGCAGTCCTAGCCCAGTTCCGAGTCGGACACTGCCCAATTGGTGCGTACTTTGGGCGGTGGAGGGAAAATTTCGACACACGGTGCCGCCATTGCTTCGAGGACGATGAGACAATAGAGCACATTCTCTACGAATGTCGCGCTCTGCAAGAAGAACGATCGGGACAAGGTAATGAGAGAGAGATAACTGGTCCATGTGTGGCAAAGGGTCTGTCCTTGTACGGGGATAAGGCGACCCTACAACTCACTGCACGCTTCCTCTTCCGTGCTCTAAGGGAGTAATCTCAGCACGGTTTATTTCAAATGGGGTATCTGATTCGGTACCCATTAGAGCTGGGTGGACTCTGAGGCGCCATAAAGATCCAGAAATTCAAAATCCCTGTCTTAATCATGATTCGAACCCGGGACCCTCAGTTCGTAAGAAAAGCACGTTACCACTTAGCCACCACACCTGCACATCCCAGCCCAGACATCCTGCAGGGCTACAGGGGATGGCCCAAGTGGAAGGCCATACTCTTCTTAAGGCCATTCATCCCAATACAGACTTTCAACTACCATCATGACGCGGCAATCTCCTGAACAGAATCCCAAGTACAAGTTTAGAAAAGATCATAAAAAATGACATTTATAATTGAAGGCCAAATATATTTTATTTTTATAATTAAACGTAGACACGAACGAATGTTACAAAGGTAACAGTGTTTGTAACTTTACAACTGGACATAACGTTTCCCCAGGCTGGGGGGTGGGTGGGATGGGTGGGGGTACTACCCCATTAAGGAAATGGAGGACATCGTCACTAAGTCAAACCATACTTTGTTCAGAAAACGTGCAGAGCAGAAAATCGTGTCTAGTCACGAGAGCTTCCTTTTAGTGTGGACCTTCTTTCAGGGACCACCCCCTGTTCCACTTTGACCAGCCGATTGATTCTACACTTTTAATGGATTAGTGGCACTGTTGAGGTCACAGACTTAAGACGCGCTTAATTTCTCCAAGCTCATTAACCTTTGTTTTTTTACACATTTCATCCATTTTTTTTTATTTACGGAATGAGCTAATGGGCATAACTCTTAATATATCCTAAAGATCTTTAAAGTTACTTCTCTTGGTATTTTAAAGAACTTTGAGATTTCAAAAATAAAGGCAACGCTAAGATACACCGAAAATGAACTAGGACGATTTTGGCGCAGCCGTTTTGGCGTGAATCAATTTTTGTCGCGAGCGTTTTGATGTGAAAGGTTTTGATCAAATTATATATGTTCATTTCATGTTTTTAAAATAAATGATACACATCTATGATCTGTATGTGTGTTTCTGTTGAACCCGGGGCTATTGAGACGACACATGTTTGAGCACATGTCACATTGAAGATTTTTCATATATGGTGTGATATAGAATTCTTGATATAGTGAAAATTATTGATTTTTTTTTCGGTTGAAAATAGGGAGGAGGAAAATGAATATTATGCATACTCTAATATAGTAGAGGGAAAAATACAAAGTTTGATATAAAAGATTTTGTTTTCATAAATTATTATCAAAACATATCACGCCAAAAAGGCTCTTCCGTCTGTAAGTTTAATATCAAAGAAGCATTTCATGCTGTGATTTAAAAACTTATTTAAAAACACATACGGGCAACTAAAATTAGATTTTAAAAAAAAAATCCGTTACCAGTGTAATAAAATCACTATGGACCTAATTCACCAATTGTAAACAAACAACTTTTAGCAACGTGTTACTCTATCTCTTCTATACAAATTACATATCCTATAAAGACTGTCACGTGGTACGTTTTTTTTTTCACTGTTTTATCAATATTAAATATTGTTTACGATTGGTGAATGAGGTCCATTTTTTTTTATGACAACACGGATGTTCATTTTAGTGTTCTAGATATTGTTTAGTTTTTTTTTCATAAAATCTATTAAAGTATTATCAGAAATTTATGTGAACACATTAAAGACTACGAGCAATACATCAAATTCGATCTCTATAGTAATATTAATTACAGTCAGGGCCGGCGCTAACAATGGCGGGGCCCTATGCGAAACGGATTGCGCGGGGCACAGTCTGGGCAGGTATAAGCATAATGTCAAACTTAAGATTTTATATTAGAAAATATATTCAACTTTGCAACACATTTTATTGAATGAAAGCTCACATTGCCATTTTTTATCGGGCGTAGGATTGACACCTCAAAATGACAATTTATTCTATTTTTAAGAGTTTTCAGGAGATTTTAATAATTTTAGGACATTTTTAGGACTTGTTCTTATATATTACAATTTCAGGAGATTTCCAAAATGGTGCTGGAAAGAATATAAGGGGGCCTGCGAAAATCCTTTTATTATAATTTTTTTTTTATAATTTACACCTATAATTAGCCCAGAGACTATGAAAGTACGGGGCCCACTGCAGCCGCATAGATTACAGTGGCCTAAGACCGGCCCTGATTATAGTTAACTGAGTAATCCAGTAATTCTTACTATCGTGTACATTTTTTTAGCTTTTCAAGTGTACACACAGTTTTGTCGTTTGCTCGTGCAATTTGGAATAATTGAAATAAAGACTGGAATCGAATTGGAGGCACTTCCTCATACGAGAATCGAAATTGAATCGAGTATGAAATTTCTCCACTCGACTATTATTATTGAGTACTAACTAACTTGCGTAGTATTTTCATTCAGTAAATTGCGCCAGTATTCGCCCACCTGGAGTGAAAAGTGTTAAATATTCCCCCGCTGATTGATTGATTAGGTAGCACTAGGCCATGTAGATGGCGCTCAGCGTCACAGCGCATCCACCATGTTTACTGTCTGTGAGAGGGAAGCAACTCTGTACTTGTGCCCGTAAGTTAATGAAGTCAATGCATAAACAATAGAATAAAGGCGCTTGTTTATACAATGTGTTGCTATTTAACGGCAACCTTTGTGTAGAGTATTAGGTCGTTCGCTAAAAATGTTTAACTAACAAAAGACTATAAAACCTTCTATTTTTAAAAGTACTTGACAAATTTTAATGGTTCTCTCGGATCGCACTCAAAAAGGTCAAAGTCCACTGATGATCTTAATGATATATAAGGTTAATGATTTCTTCGGCATGTATTTGTTTGTATTTGGTTTGAGTCATTTCGAATTACTTACATGATTGATTCAATATAGCTGATGCAATTTTCATCAATGTAAGCCATGTATTTAAAGAAGTATTTTTTTTTTTATTGTAGCTTGTTCCTTTTAAACTCGCTTGTTGGCTGAGGTCATTGCTACTTTGGTGTCCAGTAAATGTCTTGCTTGCTACCACTTCCAGTAGCGGCCTTAGAGGGTGGCAAGGGGGGCCCCGCGATCAGAGATTATATTGTCACAAACTTGATAGATCGAATATTGATTTAATAACATTTTTCTGACCTTTTAAGTAGCAAAATAAGAAACCAGTGCATCTATTTCTAAATGCGCGAGCGACTTCTTCTGATGAAACAATGCTACAAAACCTTCTAGCATCCAGTCATATTAGAAGTACGTTCATAGCTTTAGCTTTGCAGTTTTTTTTAAGGATAAATGGGGATTTAAAAAAAAGACTTAAGCATTTGTGCTGCAAACTCTGCTGACTTCTTATTCTTACAAATATGAAAGCCTAGAAATGACTATCTAATTTCTATTTTTTGGAGATCACTAGCAGTATAAAAAAAAAGTGCTTGAGTGCTGCCACTAATGAAAGAGACAAATGGTACAGAATTGATGTCCTAAAAGACCGGTATTTTTGCCAGCACTGCATTGCCCAACATGTCTATCATCTCGTTTTGAATATGTAGCGCTTTCAATTCCTGTCAAATTTGAATATTCATAGCAATATTGTGTTAACTTTCTTTAAGAACTATGAACCAAGTTTCAACCAAATACTAAGGATTGGTGAGAGAATGGAACTATTCCATGAACAATTTAGTTATCTCTCTTTCTTCTAGATCCAAAGGTTTTAAAATTGTCAAAAACGAACCTTTCATTGAGTCAAAATTGAGGCCAAACAGCATTGCAGTGAGCTCATGAGAAATTTAGTGGATTAGATAAAGGTAAACCATGAATGATAATTTTTCCAATAACTAAGCCCCAGTACAACTTTTATTCACAAATTGACACCGAGAGGTCCTGGAGTTCTTAGAACTACTACAGTCTGACATAATGTCAGACTTAATTTGAAACAGAGTTGCTTAAATGCAAGAAAAACTAAATTTACATATTTTAAATACAAAATAAAATAAAAAACATATTAAGCTTTAAGAAAATTGAATAAGTGTCAGCTGTATCGAAATTTTAATTAATGAAAATCTATTTTTAAACATAACCTCTCCCCTTTTCCTGTAATACTACCAATGGTCTTATGAACAGACAATGAAAAACAAAGAATGGGATGATATGGAAACGATTGTCATTTAAATGCACGATTAGGGCTAGCCACTGTTACAATTTACAATACCTTATGGAAAGGAAATCCCTATATTAAAGGTTAAAACACTGACTTAGACGTTTATATAAATTTTGGGACAAAGTTAGGTATATTTTGAGGGAGCTTTTTAAATTTTATTTTTTATCGGTTTTTACAAAAATATATTTTTTTTTTCACTTTGTTGTCATCCCAAAGTTCTCAACTAGTTAGGAGTCATGGGCCAAAGAGCAGTGGGCCCATAATGGTCGTTGGCCCGGGTTCATTGAACCCCTTCGCGCCATGGATGCTACGCTACTGGCTATGGCGCAGTCTCTGATTGTTCTTATTTATTACGTTAGATACCGTTAACTGGGTACGGGAGGACATTTTTACAAAGCTTATATCAACTTACTATGTCCATCTGTCTGTCTGTATGTCTGTCAGGTACAAAGTTCGAATATGTTTTTTTTTCCCATTTCCCATTCTCGGATTAAGTTATAAATTGGCATAATTATTAGTTGTTTTTGACAAGACATTAACATGTAAAAAAATATTCTATTAGTTAATGAAAATTGGTGATAAGTCATTTTGTTTGATATCGAAATGAAGGGAATAAATGTTACTGAAAGAGAGATGTGGTTCATATATATGAATTTAATCCCCATATTAAGTTTTGACACGTTTTTCCCCCACTTCCCATTCTCTGATCAAGTTGAAATTTTGCATAATTATTTATATTTGATGGCGATACATGAAACAATCAAACACTTATCTAATTAGTTATTCAATTAATTTATTTTTGTTTTATGTAGCAGAAATGGAGCTAAACCCTGCAATTTTCAAATGAACGACAAAGCTTTAGCGGTTCTTCTCTTATAGAAGCTTTAATTTTAAATAGGTTTCCTTTTTTTCTATTACTAGTGGAAATTGTGGTAAATGGCAGTAGTGAAATAGTTCTAATCGTTTTGTTTGAGATCTGATTTAACTGCAGGAGATACAGATACCTTTTAGACCTGATGGCATGAGGGCATGGAGGTAAGTGTGTGTGTGTGTGGGGGGGGTATTCCCTTCCATTAAAACACGTAGCATTGAAAAAAAGGGGTTCGTGACTGTTCGGTAGTTAAATTTAGCCCAAATTTTTTGTTGTTTGCTTTCGAAGGTGTTCGCTATACAAGGTGTTCGCTATTGAAGATGTTCGCTATAGAAAGTGTTCGCTATTGAAGGTGTTCGCTAACCGAGGTTCCTGTGGACTTGCGAGAAGGGTCTCCAGTGGGAGGAGATTAAAATATGTCAATTACTAATTTTGTTTTTAGTTTTAGCTCTTAACTTGTTATATGGTTAGAAACTGCACAACCATAATTTAATACCAATGTAATCTCCACGTCAATTTACATTGTAATTGTCTTTCTTTTCTATTTATATTAGCACTACCAGAAAATCACTATTTGGCTACTATAGTGTTAGTAAAAAACTTTATAATCCCCCCCAAAAAAAAGTCAAAAATTAAAACTAAAATGGCATTTTAAATCTACAAATAAATTAAATAAAGTGCTGAATCATTTTAACTGTTATAATGTAGTTTGACTCCATTTGATAATTAAATCTCAAGCTTCTAAGGAAAATAAAGAATACTTTAATTTGTTTTAATGATGTTTTGCTTTGTATTTGAGATGGTAATATATATATATATATATATATATATGGATTCAGTGTCATCTTTCAACTTGGGAAAACGTAGGAGAGACAACAAATCCAAAATAGAAGCGTGATAACTCTGAAATGATTTCAAATATTTAACAAGTAACAGTACAGGTAAACGTTAATAACCTTTGAAATTTTCTTAGAGACCCTTTAGGACGCACAAATTAATAGAAATGTAGCTGTAATGAACAAAGCCATAATTTACAAATCTAAAAAATATAGTAGTGAAATACTTAATGTTTAAGATAAAAATATAGGTCTTATTCCATACTCTAGGACGAATTCATATAAGTACCCATTCTTTCCCATTATCGTTTTAGCACGTAACAAGCAGTCTGAAACAGCCAGTAAGCCCAACGAGTTATAGAGATTTAAGCTTATTAAATAAGCACATTAATACGCGTAGTAATTATCTTTCCGTGAAGAAACGTCGCAACTTATCTTATAGAATACAGACGTTACTTAAAAAAGATGATTGCGTCATACACGTGTTCCTAGGTCAATCTTGTCATTCATGTTAAACATTGACTTTAATTCTGCCAAGTCGTTAATCTTCCTGGCTGGCTCAGGCAACCCATTCCATGCTCTAATAAGCGCTAGGGAAGAAGGAGCATCTGTATATGTTAGTCCTAGCATATGGAACGAGGAATATGCCTCTATCTTAATGTCTTTCTTGGTACTATATTAAGTTTTGTTTTTGTATTTGAATATTATGGCTCAGTGTTTTATATTTTCTAAAATAAGACACGATAGATGCAACCGACTTTTAAAAGTATGTATTTTAAACGCATAACTTTTTCAACTAAAGTTCAGATATACGTCCATAATTAAAACAGTAATCGAAGTCTTCGTTCTGTAATTATATTCAGTTCTTAGACATAATAAAAATGATTCTATTGCTAAGGCTAGACATTGATAGTTATTTTTAACTTAAAGTAATTAACAATTTACTTACTAACGAGCTTCTGTGTTATTCCCTTAATTATTTTTGCATGTGACTCTCACCCAGAGAAGCCACAGATAACTCTACCAAGATTTGACCGGTGCTGTTTTCTCTCCCCTGTCGGTTGTACTCACTCTGACCCGTCACTGGTCGTGCTAAGTACGCCACGCAAGCATACGACCAGCGATGGCGCAAGGTTTATTTGAAAAAAAAAATGGCTGGCGTGAGTTGCCTCTCACTCTCTCTCTCTTTCTCTCTCTCTCTCTCTCTCTCTCTCTTTCTCTCTCTCTATGTCTGCATTCTCCCAGACTTTTGGCGCCACGGTAGCGCTCAGTTCGCGTTGATGAACTTTTGTCCACGATGTTTGGTCAAATAGTTGTGTCTGGAGTGTCCGGCATCAGGAATGAATATCAAGTCACCACTATATTACCATTATGTCACTACTGCCATCACTGTTACGCCGTTGTGTTACCATTATGTCGTAATTGTCATCATCGTTTTTACCACTGAGTCACCATTGTCATCAATGTTTCACCACTATGTCATTGTCACCGTATGCCATCACTTCTATTTTCGTTTCACCGCTGTCACCACCATGTCAACTCTGTCACATTGTTTCACGACCTTGTCACCATTCAGTGGCGTAGCTAGGGAGGGGGGAGGAAGGGGGAGAATTAGAAAATCCCCCCTGGCACCTAGTTGAGGGGGCCCCCAAATGAGTGTTTTTTACATTAAAAATTAAGTATTACGCAAAATGTAGGGGCCCCCAAAGAGGCCAGTCCCCCCGGGCCCCCAAACGATGGAAAATTTCTAGCTACGCCCCTGTCATCACTATATCATCACTACATCACTATTATGACTGTACTATATCCCCACCGTTTTAATTTTAAGCTTTATAATTTATAGATATTTAAAATGATATTAAAAAACATAGATGTTTGTAGGTTTTACGTTTCTAGATTGGCGAAGCTAGGAATTTGCCACTATATGTGGGCCCCGTGGGCTTGAACTCTTTAGGGGCCCCTGCATTCTGACATTGACATCATGACATGAGATGATGGTGTAATATTTAATATGTAGTCTAAAAAACAGAACAGAAGGGTCAAGAGGCGCAAGCAGCCGCAAGCAGAAACGACACAAAAACGCTCCATCGTATTGTCCGAGATCTCACTGGAGCAAAGAGTGGACACGGAGCGCCGATAAAAGACAAGCAAGGCAAAACTTTGCTAACGAAAGAAGAGCAGGATGCAAGATGGATCGAACACTTTAAAGAGACCCTTAACCAACCTTCGCCAGACCTGACGTACACATTCAGGGACCCCTCTCCGGACAATGATCTCAAGGTCAAGACAGACCCAATAACTGCAGAGGAAGTTACCATGGCCATTGCAGTGTTAATGAACAACAAAGCACCAGGGCTAGACATGGTGTCAGCAGAAATGCTAAAACATGGAGGTCAGTGCATTGTTAACAGAATGACTGATCTCTTAAATTTCTGCTGTCGAACTTCAAAAGTCCCTGAGGACTGGCAAAAAGGAGTCATTGTAAGGCTTCCAAAAAAGGGCAACTTGGCAGATTGCAACAACTGGAGGGGAATTACTCTCCTCTCTGTCCCGGGCAAAGTTTTCAGCACTGTTTTGTTAAGACGGCTTCAACAGTCTGTAGATGAGAGGCTCAGAGAAGAACAAGCAGGATTTCGAAGAGGCAGATCTTGTGCAGAGCAGATTTTCGTTCTACGAAATATCATAGAACAAAGTCTTGAGTACCAACAACGGCTAGCGATCAGTTTCGTAGACTTTAAGAAAGCATTTGATAGTGTCCACCGAGAATCACTATGGAAAATAGCTAGAGAATACGGCATCCCAGAAAAATTTGTCCAGATCCTACGACACCTATACAGTCAGTCTAGTTGCTGCATTAAAACAGAAGGAGGAACCACAGAGTTTTTTAGCATCGAGACAGGTGTGAGACAGGGGTGCATCTTATCTCCCTTCCTTTTCCTCCTAGCCATCGACTACATAATGAGGAAAGCAATGAACCAGACTGCCTTTGGTATTCCATGGTGTGAACAAAACCGAATGACGGACTTGGACTTCGCCGATGACGTTGCACTACTCGGGGCGACAAATAAAAGTATACAAGAAATGACGGAGAGCCTAGATAGAGAGGCACCCAAAATTGGCCTCCGCATAAACTTGGATAAGACAAAAATTTTGCGAGTGGGATATAAGGCAAAGGGTGCCCCTGTCAGACTTGGCGAGTCAACGCTTGAAGAGTTGGACAAGTTCACTTACCTTGGCAGCATCATAACAAATGATGGGGATGCATACCATGATGTAGTGTGTCGAATAGGAAAGGCAGGGAGCATTTTCCAAAGGCTGCAGCCTATTTGGACAAGCCAAGCCATTGGACTCGAGACAAAAATACACCTTCTCAACACAATTGTCATTCCAACTGCAACATATGCATGTGAGACATGGAAGTCATCTGTCAAAATTGAGAAGAGACTAAATGTGGCTCAACAAAAATGGCTGAGACGGATTCTGAGAGTCAGTTACACAGATCGGGTCTCAAACAAGGAAATCCTATGCCGAACTGGGAGTCGAACACTCAGTGAGGTTGTGACAGAACGTCGCATGAGGTTTGCGGGACATGTTTTACGACAAAATGAACTACGCATACCAAGAATTGCGATGACATGGAGGCCAATACGAGGAAAACGCAAACAGGGACGTCCTCGTATAACTTGGCGTCATACCTTCATGGAGGACCTCAAAACAGTGGACACCAGATGGGAGGAGGCTTCAGACATTGCCAATGACAGATCATTATGGAGACAGCTTGCCGCCCAATGCGCCGAACGGCGCGGGAGGACCTAAGTCTAAGTAAGTAAGTAAGTCTAAAAAAAAGTTCGAACACTCATTTGAGGGGCCTCCCTCACGTGGGGACCAGGAGGGATATTCCAATTCTTCCCCCACCATAACTACGCCACAGAGTTTGTATGTTACTGACCGACTAATTTGTTAATTACTCGATCAGTTGATCCAATAACCTATTCCTTCGCAAATTCGTTTAACTATTCGAGCCTTACATCGATTATTTAATTAATTATTATCTATCAATTAATTTTGGTTCCATTGATTAACGAAAAAAATCAATTACCATAGAAATTACTGTGCTTGACATTTTAATACACTATAATTATAGTTAAAATAGTTTTCATTTGACTATTAATTTTTTAAACAAATAATTACTCATTTAAATGAAAACACTTCTAAATCGAAATAATATTTTATTATGCTTACGCTCAAGTAAGACACATTCATAAATTACATCTCACGCGCAAGGGTAACGTAAACTTCATGCACTTTTTTTTTGCACACGACCCTAAAATTTACGTGTTGCAGACGCCGCAGAACTTCCTGCAGTACCTGTGGGCGTCAGTGTAATACTGGCAGATGGGGTAGGTGGAGATGTTCATACGGTAGCAGTCTTCGTAGGTCAGCTGGTCAATGCACACCCCGGGATGGATGGTGGGGCAGTTGTCTTCATCCGCCAGGTCCCCGCAGTCGTTGTCTCCGTCACACAGGTAGCTGTTGGGGATGCACTTGCCGTGGGGACACTTGAACAAGTTTGGACCGCACGTGCACGCGGCCTCGTCACTACCATCTCCGCAGTCGTCGTAGTGATCGCACTGTAAACAAAAAAGTCCGGATAGAGTCAAAGATCTTACACGTGAATCTCTGTTGTAGAGTACATGTGAAAAAATGGTAAAATGAGGATTTTAGGAATAATTTGGGATACCAAAAAAAAGGGAAGTTAATCCTCCACTATTGACATATATGGCTTAAAGTGTAGTGTTTAGTCCACTTAAATAATAGCGCTTTTTCTGCTTCGTGCATTCTCTAATCATGTTGAAACTTTAAAAAATTATTTATTCTACTTTACAAAACATGATTTAGTTAAAGAATTAACTAACCAATTAGTCTATTGATTATAGGTAAATAATAATTTTTTACATCGAAAAAAAAAATGAAATAACTTCTGCATTATTGAGTGATAGGTTTTTTTTAAAAGCAATATATTATTTGGTTGTTTACTTTGACTTCATATTAACTTTTGAGTCTAACATAATCACTGAGTTATAAATGTTTATATTGACTTTTGAGACTGATATTAGTATTCAATACCTGGTATCCAGAGATATTAGTATTCAATACCTGGTATCCAGAGATATTACTGTTCAATACCTGGTATCCACAGATATTAGTATTCAATACCTGGTGTCCAGAGATATTAGTATTCAATACCTGGTATCCACAGATATTAGTATTCAATACCTGGTATCCAGAGATATTAGTATTCAATACCTGGTATCCAGAGATATTAGTATTCAATACCTGGTATCCAGAGATATTACTATTCAATACCTGGTATCCAGAGATATTAGTATTCAATACCTGGTATCCAGAGATATTAGTATTCAATACCTGGTATCCAGAGATATTAGCATTCAATACCTGGTATCCACAGATATTAGCATTCAATACCTGGTATCCACAGATATTAGCATTCAATACCTGGTATCCAGAGATATTAGTATTCAATACCTGGTATCCAGAGATATTAATATTCAATACCTGGTATCCAGAGATATTAATATTCAATACCCGGTATCCAGAGATATTAGCATTCAATACCTGGTATCCAGAGATATTAGCATTCAATACCTGGTATCCAGAGATACAATATTAGCATTCAGTACCTGGTATCCAGAAGGAATACACTTATTGCTGTTGGCGCACTTGAACTGGGTGGAGGAGCAGGTTCTTTGGTCGCAGCCTTGTTCGTCAGAGTTGTCATGGCAATCGTTGTCTCCGTCACATACCCAGGTTTGGGTGACACACGCTCCGTTGGCGCACTGAAGAGAGGCAATGATGGGATAATGATACACGAAATACAAAGTTCGTTCTTTTAGAGATAGATCCGGATAATTGCAAGGAAAATAATGTGGTCATCTATTAATTAATGGTGTTCGAATTTACTAAAGGCAAAAAAAAAAAACGTCTCTCTATTTCTTATTCCCTGAATTCATTAGTGGTTCTCAGTTTGTTTCAATTATTAACATCATCTACAATGAGAATATGTAACAATTTCTCACGCATATAAAGAATGAAGCATGGAACACGTGGCCTAGTGATAGCAAGCATTATGTCCAAACCGAGGGGCCTCATCTCAAACAGCGGTGAAGAAGAGATTCTGAAATTCGTGATTCTTAGAATGTCCGACGCTAGTTGGGAACAGTAAAAGACGGTTGGTTGTTGTTTGGCATTTTATATATGCCCTTGAGCACCAATCTAAAACCATAGGGGAAGGTAAATTTTTTTTTGGATAAAAATATGTTTTTGATTTATATGCATAAACACCTATTCCAATAAGTTTCCGATTCATTAGGATTTGAAAACTCTGGTATAGCGCATGTGTCGGCAATTTGCCATATTAATGGCACATGCGGCTCTTTAGTTCTACACACAAATATTATTAATTTTATCGAAACATTTTTTAAAGTAGTTCTGAATAGTTTAAAGAGGGGTAAGGCACAAATTCTCTCAGCTACTTGTACTCGCTTTTAACCACACCCCTCCCCCGATACACGCGTCGTCTATTTTACCAGTCTGTCAGAAGCTCTCATCGGATGTTTCTATGTAGGTTTCAATTCGCTTTCGACGCAAGACTGCGTGCTTTGTCTGTGACGTAAATTTTGTTGTTTCAAGTAAATGAGTAAAAAGTGATTGTTTTCTCAATCTTATATGCAATCTACAAGTAATGCTAATCGAGCAAGCTTTGTGGTATCACTAGAAATTGCACAAAAAGGCAAACCATTTATAAATGGTGAGTATGTCAAAGACTGCTTCCTACGTGCATCTGAAGAACTGTTTCGCGATTTCAAAAACAAACCAAAACATCTTGAAAAAAAAAATCAAAGACACGGCACAAGTTGCTCATTTAGTCAGTTATATGTCTTCTTGTGGTCCAAAAGAATAACTTAAAGGATTGCTACCTCGGGACAAACTGGAGGGAATGATATAGTGTTTATCGTACAATAATACATTGAAAACAATAAGAACAATTTAAATTAAATAATTTCAATAGCAATTAATGGAGCCAGAAATATGACTGGAAAAAAATAAAGGGTAACAACGATTCTTCATAGCAAAATAAGCCATGAAATTCTTACGTTTCACTGAATAATACACCCAAAAAGCACTATGTACCCAAAACGATTCGAACCAAAAATAGTTGAGGTAATGAATTCTGCAATCAAGATTGTTAACAGCATCTTGTCCTAAGCAATCTACCATCGTCAAATTAAAGAATTCTTAAACAAAACGGAGACTCAGTATTCTGAGCTCCTTCTTCCTAATAAAGTGAGATAACTTGCCTAAGGTAAGGTGTTGAGACGTTTTGCTTTGTGCTTGAATGAAATAAATACATTCCTAAATGATAAAGGCATTAATCTCCCTGTATTAGAAAACGACAAATATTTGCAAACATTTTATATTATGGTAAATACAACAGAGAAATTAAATGATCTGAAACTAAAACTGCAAGGAAAGGAAAACCCACCCTATGTTTTGGTAGAAGTATTGGTCGGTTTTGAAGAAAAAATAATTCTTTTCGCAGAGGATATTGAGAGTTAAGTCACTTCATTTTCAATGTCTAAAGCAGTATCACGATAACATCAGAGCTACTGTTGACATAAATTACTTGAGCACAGTTAAATAAATCAAAGATAAATTTCTTGACAGATTTGAGCAGTTCAAAACCAACAAAACCATTTTACCATTCCAAGTAAATCCTCTCAATACAACGTTACGAAATCCACATTGATCCATTTGGAATTGATAAGAGATTTCTTGCTTTATGGAATGGAAAATTTACAGAGCTAAAAAATCAAATTAGAAAAGTTAGAGCTCCAGAAATGTATGAACGTAACGCAACAAAAGTGTACAATTTAAAAAAAAAATGCCGCGAGTTGATTCGGCACATGGAATAATCTTCCAGATCGCTACAGTGAGGGCATTTGGATTGCTGACTATCTTCGGATTGACATATTCGTGCGAGAAAGCGTTTTTTTTTATGAATATAATTAAAACCAAAGTAAAAAGCCAACTAACTATTGAAAGTTTAGAGTCGTGTTTGAAACTAAAAACTACAAGTTAGGAGCAAAATGTATCAAACTTTCTAAAACCATACGAAGCCAACGTTCCCATTTAATTTATTTGTTTAATTGTTGTTATATAAGTTCAACTTAGTGTTTAAGAAAATGTTTAACTCCATTAGTTGTTTCCTAAATAAAAAATAAATATCAGGTGGCCGAGCCTTGCTCGGTTAGATAATTTCATATACCCGAAGTCATTTTTGGATTTTTTTTTATAATTACGAAAATGAACGATTGGATAAAGACTACTAATTCGAAAAATTTCTTTAGTATTCTGTTTGTTCTATATGTAAATTGGTACGTTCAGACATTTAATTTTGGAATTAGTATATTCAATTATGGCTTTAGTACGAAACATCGAGTGACGCAAATTTCTACGTTATTGGTGAAAACTTCAAAGACTTTCTTCCAAGCCAATAATAGTAGGCCTACGATAGTTTTACACTGTCTAGACTGTAGGAGGACTTACGAGACTTGATATTTAATCGCCATGTACAATTACATATAGAACAAACAGAACACTAAAGAAACTCTTCAGATTATTTTACGGGATATGTGCCCTGCTCAGCCAGACTGTCAGACTATAAGAAGTTCATACCGGCTTTTGCCATCCATCTATCCCAGTGGTGCTACTGGTGCTACAGCCCATGGAAGGATATGGCCTGCTTTTACACATCCCTCCATTCAGATATCTTCTAGGCCTTTCGTCACCACACCCTAACCCCAAGTTTTTTACTGAGGTTTATAGTTAAATCAAAAGTGGCTGCAGCGTACGCAAACTCGTTAACCGCTTAGAATATTGTGTGTTGGTTTCCTTTTCGAGTCGATGTGAAGCTCGAAGTCGCAGATCCTCAAGTTTCCTTAAACGCTCCTCAGAATTTTCTAGCTTGACGATATTACTAATGATTGCATTTGCTCTAGCTGAAGATGCTCTGGGATTTATCGTATTTGAAGACTGATGAGTCACTGGAGACAGGCAATTTATCGAGGTTGAAGGCTGGTGAGTGACTGAAGACTGGCAATTTATCGAAGTTGAAGGCTGGTGAATGACTGAGGACGGGCAATTTATCGAAGTTGAAGGCTGGTGAGTGACTGAAGACAGGCAATTTATTAAAGTTGAATCCAGTTCATTTAAAATCAAAGAAAGGCGAGGGACTTTAGCTGGATCAGCGTAATCGTTTCCTTCTCTTGAATCTTGGTTGAAGTTGAATAACTGGCGTTTTCTTGGCCGCGGCATCTTCCTAGTAGCAATAGTTTAAATTGTTTTTTTTATTTTAAAACAATACAATTGGTATACTATATTATACTAATGAACATTAAAATTACGAATAATAACGTTATGTCAATAAAATATTAACTTCACGTCAATAATAATAAGTCTAGAATCAAGACCTAGATCTAGACGTAGATTGTTTGTTTGTTGTTTTACATGTTTCGGATGTTCCTTCAGAATTGAAGATAGTTACTTCCTAGTCCAAACCTCCCGCAGGACGACGGGGGATGGGAGCGGGCAGGGTTTGAACCAGGGACCATCGATAAATCCAAACGACAGTCCAGCGTGCAAACCGCTCGACCAGGCAGACATCCAGATTCCAGATTCGGCGTCCATATCTTTCTTTTCGGCCTACATTATAGCTAATTAAAAATATACAATTAATCAAATTTTTATTTTAACGTGCCTTATAATAAAGGGATCAAGCGATTAATTTGTAGAAACACTTGGAAGCACTTGAGCGTCTTCAGATAACCACGTGCTTGATTGATGTTCACTGTTTTAAACCTTCAACTACGGTGCGCAAAAGTTGTGTCTATTCATTCATTCAAACGCGATAAAACTTGTTGCAAAGAAATGCTTTAGTGAACGGCTGTAAGCCAGTGACGTAGGAGGTGTACTTTTTTTTTTTCATTTCTTGCTGTGAGCCTAGTGACGTAGGGGGTGTCAAGTTTTTTTCCTTTGATGTCACTTTCATTCATAAATTCTCCACTTCATTCATAAAACCATCAAAACAAAATAAATTTTTCGATAATGAGACATTTTTCCAACCGATATAACGGTCAAACTCGAGTTTTCCCGATGTGGCCAATGAGTTCAGAATTTTTTTCTCACTAATACGCACATACCTTGAAATTTTAAAGAAAATCGTTAGAGCCGTTTTCGAAATAAAATTTATATATATATATATATAAATAAATAAATAAATATATATATATACAAGAATTGCTTGCTTAAGAGTATAGGATTATCTTATAACGCCATATATATGTATATATAAATACTTATATTTTAATAAACGGATTTTTTAAGTTAACAAAAAAATTGTATAAGTACTATTTATTGTTGCAAGAAAAAAAGTGCGGCTCTTTAAAACTTTAAAATTGTGTAAATTGCAATTTTTGGCTCTTTCGACACAAAAGGTTGCCGACCCCTGGTATAGCGTATGTATCCATATGTGAAACCCAAAAAGCAACGAAGCACATTTTAAACATCCTATGTCTCACTATTGTCTTGGAAGCAGTCTGAGGCGTGGGGGAGAAGACCAGTTCACGTTGTCGAGTTATAACGTAATATATGAAAGTTTTTAAAAAATGCAAGACAGATAAGGTTGAAATGTTTGTCCATTCAATAGGCAGCTCCACGAGAGAATCTATTTTGGCTTTAAAGGAAGTTTACACTTTATGCAATGAAATGGACACCTGTTTTTAAAACAAAGGTTGGCATTGAAATACATCAAATATCATGAACGATAACAGGGGAAAATAAAAAGCCACCGTTAGGTTTATGGTTAGTAAGAGGACATAGTTAAAGTGAGAACACAGTAGTAATAAACTACTCACGTGGAAGTAACCATTCCTGCATGTTCCCCCACAGTTGGCCTCATCTGTGTGGTCTCCGCAATCTTCATCGCCATCACACAGCCAGCTGTGACTTATACATGCACCATTACCACACTGGATTTAAAACATAAAATGCCCAACTTTTACTTTAAAGATATCTCAGTCGAATCTCAGGGTATTGAGTACAGTCATCTGCCAGTTTGCGTTACATTTGTGGAGCACACCCTAACAGTTGGTAAGTTGGTATAAATCTACTATAGCTAAAGGTGTAGCCAGACAGGGGATCTCGCTTAACATGAAGACACTATTACGACAAATAAGCCAATTAAAAATATACTTAGGTTACTTGTGCCTTGATTGTCAGTCACACTTCAGGGTCGGCCCTAGCCCCCATGTTACTTTACTTTACTTAATTTTGCTTAATTTGATCTGCTTTTTAAAAAAAATAGGATGAATAATAAGCTGTAGATGTCAGGAAAATGCGTTTCAGCAGTGAAGAATGTAAGAAAACGCTTAGCGTCAGGGCTTTAAAGTGTGTTAGAGTTAGGATTTGTAAACAAATCGAACCACCTCTTCAAAAAATCAGATTCCGCTAGTGTTTGGAAGGTTATCACTTTGGATTCTGGTTGACGACTGATCACCCTCAGTCTCCGCCATAAGGACATTAGGAGACTTAACATAGAGCAAACTCATCTTTACCTTAAAGTGTATAACAAAGTAAAGTAAATTTCTCCTTTCAGACATACAGGTCTATAGGGCAGATGATGTAAAGTTCATCTGTATCTATGGCTTACGGTTAACGAGGGTGTCATATGGCCAGCACAACGACCAACCGCCTTTACTTTTCCCCAACTAATGTCAGGTACCCATTAGAGCTGGGTGGACTCAGAGGCGTCAGAAGATCCCGAAAATAAAAATCCCAGTCTTCATTAGGATTCGAACTCCGGTCCCCGATTCGGTAGCCAAGCGCTTTACCGCTTAACCACTGCGCTGCCAAAAGTCTATAACAAACTCATTTTTAAAGTCTAGAATAAGCTCACCGTTGAAGTCTAGAATAATCTCACCTTTAAAGTCTAGAACAAACTCATATTTAAAGTCTAAAATAAACTCATCTTTAACTTAAAGTCTAGAACAATCTGTACCTATAGATCTAAAACAAACTTATCTCTTTACCTTAAAGTCTAGAACAATATGTACCTATAGATCTAAAACAAACTCATCTTTACCTATAAATCTAAAACAAACTCATCTTTACCTTAAAGTCTAGAACAAACTCATAACTCATCTCTTTACCTTAAAGTCTAGAACAAACTCATCTCTTTACC
>JADKLZ010000728.1:5020337-5031303 GCA_021533235.1 Biomphalaria straminea | reverse complement strand
TCTTTACCTTAAAGTCTAGAACAAACTCATCTCTTTACCTTGAAGTCAGTTCCTCGACAAGATCCTGAACAGTTTTTCTCATCTGCTCCATCAGAACAATCATTGGAGGCGTCACACAAGTAATAGGTGGAGATGCACTTCCCGTTCTAGAGAAACACGAAGCTCTTGTTAGTTCAATTTGCATCTTACATAAAACATATCCTCAAAGTCTAAACATTAACTGCTTCACTGCTAGGACAAATTTGTACAAGTGCTCCATCTTCCCTAGTGCCACCAGAGCATGGAATAGGTAGCCTGAGCAAGCCTGGATAGCCAACGACTTGGCAGAATTTAAGTCATTGGTTAATATGCATGACTAGATGTATGACGCATAGGACGTAATTATCTTCTTTTTTTAAAGAAATGTTTGTACTACATAAGATAGAATCTAAAGATGATCTCATAAGTTTATGAGGACCTGATGATGATCTAGTAAAGTTTTGATGTTTTAAGGCCATAAAGATGATATACTGAAGTTGCTGTTAATTTTATCTATTTATCTATTTATCTATTTTCCAACTATAAAAAAATCAAAACTAGAATAATGCCAAAAAAAATAATAATGACTTCATCTTTAGTGTAAAATTTCCTGACTGACTGACTGACTGACTTACTGTACATTTGAACTGGTTCACTCCGCTGCAGTCTGTAGGGCAGTTCTGTTGCTCGTCAAGTCCTCCACTACAGTCGTTCTCCGTGTCACAGACGTAGCTTTGAGAAATACATTTCTCGGGACACGAGAAATATCCTGCGGAACAGGACGCTAGCTGCCTGGAGATACGACAGAGACTCAATGAAAATAAATATCTAAAGGTATCAACCTTACATGATACACAAAATGATGGCAAAGTGATTGGCCTCTCTAGGGCGCATTGGTGAAGACATATTTGAAGTCATTCTGACTGATATGAAAGCCCGAAAATGAAAATTGTTTTCATAGTTAGGTTTATATTAATATTAACGAATATGATCTTCGATTACGAAGATTAAGGACGAGTGCAGTATTATACATGACCACCCAAATCCAGTCGCAACCTGCATATTTTTTCCACTTTGATGCAGACAAAGCCTTGGTCCGCCGGAAATTCAACCTAAGGTTTTCATTACGTTTTCTTCGCCAGTCTTTTACAAGGTCTTTTGTGCAACAAATGTGTTTCCGGTGGCCTTCGAGAGAGATCTCCTATTTATATTTTCATAGCCCATTCGCTGCGTTCTTCTTATCTTATCTTATATAATACAGACGTTCTACTCTACTCTATGCCAGTGAAGGAAACATGTCAAATGTTTTGTAAAAAGTTTTACATTTTTCGAATGCCACTTCAAAATATAAGATAATTTACTTCCTAGTCCAAACCTCCCGCAGGACGACTAGGGATGGCAGCGGGCATGGTATAAGCCCAAGAAAATATAGACAACCGTACGATAGCCCATCGCATAAAAATACCAGGCAGCCACCCTATATAGTGCTAAGGGTTACCCGACTTCCAAACCGAAAATAGGACAGAAAGAAGGACGAAGCTTACAAAGGAGGGAAAAAAATAGATAGGTAACACCATTAAGTCTTAAAGTTCAAAAACTCGGTGTCATAGATGATTTGATTATTTGATTTTAGTAAACACTTAAAGCTGTGACCTTTTCTAGCATTAAGTACTTCAAGTGAAGTAGAAAAAAAATATAGTAAATAACATACAAATTGGAAACATAGAACTGGATTATCAAACCATAGACCAAGTAGATAGTTTTATATACCTTGGGGGTGTAGTCAGTGTATCGGGTGGAACAGATGAAGACATTAAACGTCGTATAAATCTAGCGCGTCAGACATGTATGCACATAAAACCAATCTCTAACAAGAATAAAAAAAAAAGAATCTTCAACTCTAATGTCAAGGCAGTCCTACTGTATAACTCTGAAACATTGAGAATAACTGAAGCTAAAACAAGAAAAGTACAGACCTTCATCAACAGATGTCTGAGAAAAATACACTGGTAAGAAAAAATGGAAAACACCAAACTGTGGGAAATGATTGGACAGATAAATATAGAGGTGCAGATCTTGGAGAGAAAGTGAGATGGTCACACCCTTAAAAAAGATACCAAACAACAGAGTTAGGCGGGCTTAGAAAGGAACACCCAGAGAACAAGACATAGAGGAAGACCAAAAAGAAAACTAAAAGAGGAACTTCCATTGAGATTTTGAACAAATATCTTATATGATACAGACGTTACTTCAAAAAAAGAAGATTACGTCCTACGCGTCATGCATTTAGTCATGCATACCAACCAATGACCCAAATTCTTCTAAGTCAATGGTTTTCCTGGCTATCTCAAGTTATTCTCAAGTAACTCATTCCATGCTCTAATAGCACTAGGGAATAGTGAGCAATGAAGTAGATAAAATAAACAATGTCAATGACGCGAAATATCCCAAGTGTAGAAGTTGATCTTCGTGTGTATCCTGTCTGGCCGCTAGTTGACTGTAGTTTAAAATCCAATAAAATCGAAATTTAACACACAATAAGAAAATACCTTTTATTTGTCAGGAGCACATCTTGTGCAAAATTGTTTTTGTTCTTAAATCTGGCCTCACCTCCCAGTGAGGCACAGACTAGAAGTAGTCCAAGTAGGATGAACATATTGTTAGTCAATGCAGAGCTGGGAAGAGTTTTGTCTTTTTAACCAAACTAGACGAGCTTTTTTATATTAAAACATTACATTTGTTAAATCATTAGTTTTGGGGTTAAAAATGAGGATATCCTACCAAAGATAAGCTCATGTGTGTTAGGTTTACATCATGCTGAGAGTGTACTTATCTTACTGCTAAGGCCAGCCTGTGTTTTTCCCCCTAAATTTGAGAGTACATAAGGGGCGGTGTATTTCAGGTAGAGAATGTGAAGTACACGTAGAATGAAAGTGAAGAACACAACACAAACAAAATAAAGAAACAAAACAAACAAACAAACAAACAAAGGACGAAAAGAGATGTTTATGAACACCTGGAATTGGAACCCAGCTACCTTCGCTCACCCCTTTTATTCTTCTGCTTATGTATGACGTTATTTTCCTGCGGACTAGGGTTAGAGATATTGCCACAAAGGATGTCTATGCATGCTTTTGAAGACTCGTTGATCGATCCATTTAAAACTAACTAGGTTCGAATCCTGGTTGCAATAGCGTTTTATGTATATCTTTGCTTATCATAAGCCACTGGATACCTAATCCAGGGCGTCTGGGTTTGAATCCCGAAACAGACTATGACTTTTTAATTGAAGGTTTCACTCAAGACCAATCGTTATAGTTGGCCTTAACTTGTGGACAGTGAAAGCCAAAATGCCTTTCTGTAGTCAATAAAACCTGTACCGTTTTTCGGATTAAATTAACGTAAATAGAGATATACATTAGGTGAAATTAAAATACATAATGAATTTTAGTAAATCGAGCCTGCGGGTAAGACTTTGTGTGGAACAAATCCTCTTTTTGAGATATATTTTTTTAAGTATTCAGGCTTTTTTAATGACTCTTTGTAACTCTCAATATAATTCTCCTTTTGTTTTTCATAATGGAGGCTCGAGACCTCCAGTCCTAATTCCCACTCGAGCAAATTAAAAGGTAGCACAGAAACCTTCTCTCTCTCTCTCTCTCTCTCTCTCTCTCTCTCTCTCTCTCTCCTTTCCTAATTGGTGATTTAACCCTAACGCACTGAGCATGCTATATGCATTACAGTTGCGCTAAACAGAAACAATTAATAAAACTATTTCAAATAGCACACACTTAATAATGTCAGTCTACATCTAGTACAAATAAATCACATGATTGATTCAAAACAATCCTTGAGATTTCACTGACATAATGTCTGTTGTTATGAGGCTGAGCGGTAAATCGCTTGGCTATCGAACCGGCTTCCGGATCTTCGGACGTCTTTGAGTCCCCCCAGCTCTAATGGGTACCTGACATTAGTTGGGGAAAAGTAAAGGCGGTTGGTCGTTGTGCTGCCCACATGACACCCTCGTTAACCTCAGGCCACAGAATCAGATAACCTTTACATCATCTGCCCTATAGACCACAAGGTCTGAAAGGGGAACTTTTTTTCTTTCATATTTTGTTAATATCTGTTGTTGTTTTTTTTTAAATATATTTTTATATTTGACTTGTTTCTATGTTGTTGAAGCCCTGAGCGCATGGGCGCCCGCAGGATTTTTTCCAGGGGGGTGCAAATTTCCGTCTACGGAGAATAATAAAGAAAGGAACTGGTTTCCTCCCCCCTCCCCCAATGTACGATAATAAGTGACCTGTAAATATTTGTTTTAAATTAAATAAAATATTTAACATTTTAACAAACAATTTACTGTACGCGTTTTTAAGCTTATCCGTTCTGTCTATGCCTACCAACGGTCGATCTAACAGAAAATGTCAACAACGAATTGCAATTAAATATCCGCCAAACAAATCATCTCAAAATTGTGACTGGGTTCTTATTTCTCACTCCATAGTGTCTCAAACTAAAAGGTAAAAATGAAACTTTTTGTCAACATTCCTTGCCTGAACACAGTTCTGAAAGCTAGTCATCACGGGGCAGCCATCGCAATCTTGGTCAAGTAGTATATTCATGTCTAGACTATGCTTAATGTATTCGCTGACAATGACGTTAGACACAGACAGTGTTTCTCTGAACAGGAACAAAACCAGTAACTTATTCTCAAATACGATCGCCATCAGCAAACAAACCGAAAAATGACTTAGATATCTGCAGTTTCATCACCAAAATATCCAGCAAATGCTGATGCTCGTATTTTTTTTTTTGTTTCTTGCTTTTGCCATTGCTCCGTTAATTCAAATTGTCGTTTTGCCTAGTACGATGGCATGTGATGGCATTCATGGCATATCTTTCGACCCACACATGTCAGCTCTGCAAGGGCCGTTATCTTCAGCTTCAATGATTAGGTCATATCCGACCATGTTTGACTCTGTTTGAGTCATCAAAAAGCTAGCTATAGCATTCATAATACTCTCCCGACTTGACTACTACAACCCCTTGCTAGCAGGTATATCTGATGACAAAATAGCAAAGCTGCAGCGAATTCTGAATAACGCCGCTCGAATAGCGCATCGGAAAACAAGACTAGATTCTGCTTTTCTAAAAGCGAAAAATCTAATTTTTTAAATCACTTATGCAAGCAGTTTTTTCATAACCACTTTTACAACTATTAACTATAAATAGTAACAAACACGGGAAGATCTTTAGTAAGTGTGGTAATTATTTACCATATTTTCAACACATTAATGCAAATGGTTTTAGACTTTTTGTAGAAAATTATTTTTTTTACATTTGTGCCGCTACGCTACTTAAGATTTATCAGATAAAATTTGATAGATCTTGTCCAAAAATAATGTTTCCATTTTTTAAAGAGAAACAAATCTATTTAATATGTAAATAAGTGGAAAATAATTTAAAACAACAATTAATAAGTAGGTGTTCATATTATCACGTGAACTACAAGTAGGAGACATAGATGTAAATAACCGAAAAAAGAACATTTTTTTTAGAGATTGACCCTTACAGACAATTAGATCAATAAGATATTCATTATAAGACATCGTTTATTGCCAGGTTCACTTTTGACTCCACATTCACTTTCACATATCCTTTGGTCTACTGGACCACACAAGATCTATCAAACTTCTTTTTCCATTTTTTGTCTGTCATTTTTCTTTGAAAGAATTTAATTATTATGTTCTTTCTGAAAATGTTGATATCTGTTTTTTTTACCTGCCTGGGTGGACCACTTCGGGGACCAATAATGAGTTTGTGTCTTTGTAACCTTGTTTTGTTTGTAATGTTATCACAGTGCCTTGAGCCCAGTGGCGTAGCATCCATGGTGCGAAGGGGTTCAATGAACCCGGGCCCACGACCATAAGGGGCCCAAAACCTGTAGTGTTACAAAATGGTGCGAAGGGCCTCATTGCGCTTGAAGCCACGACTCATGACCAGTTGGGCCCACATAAAGTAAAAATAAAAGTGTACTTTAGTGAACACCAATTTAAAAAGTTCGCCTGATTCTGTTAACAAGCTGTTGGCCTAGCATTGACTTTTAACATTTGTAGACAGTCATAACTGAATCAAAACCTATTGACATTATTTCTTACACAAAAAAGTACGATCCTTGCGCTAGAAGGTAGAAGGATCCTTGCATTAGAAAGTCTCTTGATAAAAGTACCAATACATTCAAATAACTAAATTTTGTCACACACTCAATTTGTCGTATTGTGGGGAGGGGGCCCACCGAGATATTCTTGAACCCGGGCCCATGGGTACCTTGCTACGCCACTGCTTGAGCCTACATCAAGTTTGTTAACAGCGCTCTATAAATAAAACTTTATTATTATTAAGAGCTTTCTTGTATAGTCTGCAATCGTAAACTAGTGGACGTGTTTAACCTGCTATCTAGAACTAAAACCGACCTTAACTCCGCATAACATAAATAGATTTATACATGACTGCACTCCTCATTCTTGTTCAAAGAAGCTTTCACATTTATCGTATTGAAATAAAATCAGCAAGGATTTCTTCTCCAAGACAAAAAAAATATTTCTCCCATTCTAAGGCATCTAAGCCCTAACTAAATATAATAATAAGTATAATTATATGCAAGAGATAACAAATTGTCACGACTTACGTGCAATAGAATATTTCACACTTTTTTTATAGTACAAAAAATTGCAAGTCTATAATTAAGCGTACATGGTCAGCCATCAACACCAGATTATCATATTCTAGTTTATTGAAACATTAGTTTTTCCTTACAGCTGTACGTCAGTGGAAGCAAAACTTCTTAAATTGCTACTTCTAAGAATTTTTTTTTTTTATAAAATTTGCGTCAATGTGGCTACTAGAATCTAGAGGGGTGCACGTCGGCCATCTATTCCTATTAAACCTAGACTAGTCAACTCGAACATAAACTTATCCTTATGATTGTACTACAGTGGAATTACTACTTGCTCAGTGGCTACTAAGAAGTTAATTGATTTAATGATGCAAAAAAATGGTAATGTCTAGAATTTTGCTACTCAGAATCCAGGGGGGTGCAAGTGCACCCTCTTGCACCCCCCTGCGGGCGCCCATGCCTGAGCGTAAATCCGTCTCTGTATTTACAAACACAAAATTATAAACAAAAATAATGAATCTACAATCAAAATAAAAATTTAAAAAAAAGAGAGTGAGAGAATATGTAAAAAGTTAAAGTCTCGAATTTTTGTGTAGATGGGAGAAATAGGCTAAAAATATGAAACGGTTTTAAAAAGGCAATCACTAGGTGACTACATCGTTTCCATGCCTTTTTTTTAATTAAAGTAGACTGGAAGCGGTCAGTTGGTCAAAAATCAACAGGCCAGAGCTGTTAACTGGACCGGTGATCGATTGCTCAAGTTGACACGTGATGGCCCAAGAGGCAGAAAATCTGTTAATTTGTGGGAAACACAAGATATGGTCCAAGTGGTTGATGTACTTGAAGAGAGGGTCAGAGTGACTTACAGTGTGTCGCGAGTTTCGATCAGATTTTATGCAGGATGTTACAATATGTAGATCGAACAATTAAATCTGTATGGTCGGTTTAACTATATGACTTTGAGACGATAGTTAATATTTTTTAATGAGTGTTTAGTAGTTCGGACATCAGTATTAATTCTAGTTTCGAATTTTTGTTTGGCATATAATTCGCAAAATCATTCTTCTATGATAGCATGATAGCTACATTTAGACACACTACACATCTCTGTTGTTCCATATTCCAAGCGTGCTTAGACTTTAACATAGCACACCTCGTTATCGTCGATAGAATAGGCATGTACACCTAGTGTACTGATAGCCTTATCTTAGGAACTCACAGCGATGTAGTATTGATTAGAGATTATTTGGCGTTTTAGTATTTGACGCAGATCTAGTTTAACAAAAAAATAAATTTACATGCAATTAAGAGTCATTCAGAATCTGTTAAAACAAGGTATCGGATTTTATGTAGAGTCTCTGCCAAAACAAAGAATAACATTTCATTTACAGTCTCTATTCAAACTAAAATTTACATCAATCACGCATTGTTGGTTATATAATTTTTATCAACGTAAAAGCAATAATCTTGCGTGATGCCCCAACCGCCCAACAGACCTAGGGATAGGTACGGATAGGTACGGATAGGTAAGGATAGGTAAATTAAAGGAGAAAGGGGGACAACAATATAGGTACAAATCAACAAATTATTATTATCAATTATGAACTAATAATCAATGTCTGTTATTTCCGAGATCAAAGGAAAACATTTTTGTGTTGCTTGGTCATCGGAGCACATTTTTAAAATGAATTTGCTAACGTATACTTATGAACTCGAAGAAGTCATCGGGCTAGTTTTTTTTTATTTAGCAGTCTAATAGTCAGCCTCTTTTTCATTTTATTCATCATCATCGTCTTTCTTTCGCGTTCTTCATGGAACATAGGGCCTCAGTAAAAATATGCCTCTCTCCACGCTAGTTTTTTTAATGGCTTTCCAGATCTTTTCTGTCCTTTCGGCTTCATCTAATACACTGCGTCGCCACCTTCTTTTTGGTCTTCCTCCCTGGGGGTTCCACTCTAAGGCCTGCCTAGCTCTGTTGTTGGTATCTTTTCTAAGGATGTGACCAAACCATCTCCACTTCCTCTCTAAGATCCGCACCTCTATCTTTGTCTGTCCACCCATCTCACACAGTTTGGTGTTTTCTATGGTTTCTATGTTGTCGTACCAGTGTATGAGTCTGTATTTTTTTTTGTTGTTGCTTCAGTTGTTTTCTATGTTCTCAGAACCTGATCGCACAGATAGGTTAAATATAAACCTTTTTTATTTTCATTGTTTGTCTTTTTTTTTGTGTTCGTAGCCGATGAAGGCAGGGGCGTAACTAGGAATTTTTCATCGTTTGGGGGGGGGGGGGGCCTAGTGTGATTTTCAAATTCTCCCCCCTCCTCACCCCACCCTAGCTACACCACTGGATGAAGGCCTCGCGGCCCAAACGTCTATTGTCTTAACTTGTTCCGGCACGCAGGGCCGGTCTTAGGCCACTGCAGCCTATGCGGTCGCAGTGGGCCCCGCGCTTTCATAGGCCCCGCGCTAATTCAAGGTATATTATGAAATTACAAAATATATACGTAAAATTCCTGGAAATCTCCTGAATTTATAAAATCTCTTGAAAACTCTTTAAAATCTCCAGTTAAATAGGCAAAATTGTCATTTGTGGGTGTCAATCATTGAGGAAAACTCCAATCCTAAGAGCGACAAAAGAAAAAAGGCATTGTCAGCTTTCATGTAATAAAATGTAATAATCGGGTGAATTTTTACCTTAATCGGAAGTTTATTTACTTTTATAGTCACTGGCATATAAATATGCCATTGGTTAGAAGGTTCGTAAAGTACAGATCGCAATTACAAAATCTTAATTTTCACTTATTGTCCTAATTCCCATACAAACTAGGCCCAGCGCAATCAGTTTCGCATAGGGCCCCGCAATTGCTAGGACCGTCCCTGCCGGCACGGTTACCTTCATTTATGTTTATGGTATTTTCTATATATTAGTTTACCCGTCTGTTGTTTGTCTTTTGCACTAGTACAACTACCCGCGGTAGGAGTATTATATTTTGACTTCTACAACTTGATATAACTTGAATAACGTCTTTGTGAACAAAAGTGATATAGCTTTAATTACAATATAGAAAAGGTCAATTTGACTGTAGCAGACTTTAATAATTAGCGTGGTCGAGAGGCTAAGTGCGGCTTGAGCTTGGCTTGCTTGGCTACCTAGAAGGGGGCTCGAGGTTCGACACCCGACTCGGGCAGAGTTGTGTTTACTGAGCGCCCAAAGGCAGCACGGGAAACCAACTCCTAGATACCCCCTCCCCCCCACTGGTCCACAAATGAGATTGGACCAAAGCGCTCTGAGCATGCTATAAGCATAAAAGTAGCGCTATATAAAAGCTATAATAATAATAATAATAATTATGTAAAATGGTATTTTGAATAAAATCTAACTCATTACAAAACATGTCTTTACACTCTGGCGTTCTGGAGTCGTCTCCCTGTCGACATCTTCATCACTACAAATTAGTTCGTATTTCATCATTCACACATAGCCCCAAACCAAAAGCTAACTTCTTTTCACCGACACCTTTGAGACACACACACTCCATAATACCATGCAGCAGTAAATCTTTTTTTTTTTATTCACATAACAGTAAATTCTGCTTCTTTTCCTTTCTATTCAACCACCCCTTAAGCCTTTTAAAAACAAATTATCATAAATATATAAAAACAAGGATCTCTGTTGCGGAAGACAATATAAAATACTATAAAGAGATTTAATAAAGAAAAAAAAACTGGGTCTTTCCTCCAGATGTTGTTTTGACAATCTCCGGCTCCTCCTGACATTCAATTCAATCAAGAGAAAAAACGAATATGTTTTTGACACGGAAATTCAAAGCTACGGCCAGAGGTCACACTACTTCCCACTGTCCGAAATGAACATTAGTCTGATCCCTATCTCCACGGGGACCAACGTCCAGTCGATAGAAGAGGATCCACACTGTGGCCTTACGTGTCCAGCCCCCACCCGCTCTCCACCCCCTTATAGCCAGTTGAAATGAAGGCCGCTGACTGATACCATCAAAGATTGTCTCACACAAAATTGAGCTAAAAGGTCGGTGGAAGATTTACTACTGTAGTAGCTCAATAAGAAACACAAGACAGGCTGTTTAATTAACGCTTATAGGATTAGATACAGCCTCGGCGTGTTGAAGTAAAACTTAAAACACCCATTTTCAAAATGAAGCAGTTTACTCATACGGAAAAAAAATGTTTTTTTTTTTGTCTGGAAGTATGAAACACTAGGACTGTTTATTATATGTATATGATGATACC
>JADKLZ010000728.1:4966269-5012000 GCA_021533235.1 Biomphalaria straminea | reverse complement strand
TGTCTGTTAAGCTATTGCTTTAAAAGAAATCAAACACATTTTTAACATTTTAAAATATAGTCATTTTGTCTCTCTAACCTTGCTAATGCTTTTTTTTTTCCACCACAATTGTTCACATATACTCGTATTAAAGGTCTTTTGCAAGTCAATGGATTTTTTTCTAAAGAATTATAGAGTATTTGCGCTCCAGAAAACTTTTCTCTTCGACTATTAAATACATAAATAATTCGAGTTTTAAATATGGTTCTAATTTTTCGCATTATATAAAATAAGTAAAGCGATTGTGTTAAAAAATGATTAATGGAGCTAAAAATAGACTTGTGTGTTGTTGCTCGTTTGACCTAGATACTTTTTTCTATTACTTTGAGGAATATTATATAGATGTTGCTTAACTCTTTCTCTCCTAACTGACGATACCAACGTTGATTCCATCAGAATGTGGTAAATAATTACGGAGAGAAAGAGTTAATTTAAAAATCTTTCATTTAATAGCTATTAAGAATAGAATAATCGGTCTAACAAAATTTGCCAGCTGTGTTAAGAAGGTATTGTTGTAACAAACAACTTTTATGTTGCTTGTTTGGTTTCATGATGTGAGCAGATGGCATTGCGTCGTTGCTAAAATGACCAACTGTCCAGACTTTGAGTACCAATGTTACTGAATTTTGGGAAACTTAGGTTTTAAAAAAAAAATTTGACTTAGCCTGTGAAACGAAAACATTGTCATGTTCTAATCTAACTGTAATGTTCTTGTATCCAGTGTGGCAATGGCGCCTGTATAAGTCACAGCTGGTTGTGTGATGGCGATGAAGATTGTGGTGACCATACAGACGAGGCCAACTGTGGTGGAACATGCAGGAATGGTTACTTTCACGTGAGTAGTTTATTACTACTGTGTTCTGACTTTAACTTTGTCCTCTTATGGCTACTTTCACGTGAGTATCCCATTACAAATGTGTTCTCACTTTAACCCTTTCCTGCTGTGGCTACTTTCACGTGATCGCCTCATTACAAATATGTTCTCACTTTAACCCTGTCCTCCTATGACTACTTCCACCTGAGTACCCCATTACAAATGTGTACAAAACTGTAACTCTATCCTCCTAAGACTACTTTCACGTGAGTACCTCATTACCAACGTTTTCTCAATATGTCCTCCTACCCCCTTTTTGTCACGACACACAGGCACATATACGCTCACATACCACAACAAACACACTCACTTGCAGACATACACACAAAGTAACCCCCTACAATACTATGGTGAGTTGAACCTTTTGATCTCTGGTGCCATAAATATTAATCTGCTTGACATGTAACTGTTTTTTGTGATACCTAAATTTCAATGTAGGTTGTAGAATAGGTTTCATCTTCACCACATTCACTTTGAAATGTGGTTTTCAACACAAAGTTTAAACTTTATTATGAAAAACATACAAAAGAAAAAAAAAGAATACTTTTTAAAAACAAACCTTATTTTAATGAAAGAATCGCTAATTACTGCCATCTATATGAAAATTACAAGGTTTAGCTCCATTTTTTGCCATTTAAAACAAAATTAATTAATTAGTACAAAATGATTGGTTAATTTTTGGAATGATTTGAATATTATCATCGAATTTAAGTAATCATGCAGAATCTCTACTTGATTTGAGAATGGACAGCGCAGAAAAAACGTGAAAACGCGTAATAAGGTGATTATATCTGTCACAAGCTCTCTCTCTAGTACTGGATGTCACAATCTGTTCTTGTAGTGTTGTTAGATGTCACTAGCTGTTAGGAGAGAAGTCTTGTGCCGCCGGGGATTGTATTTTGAATAATAATATTGAACAATGACGATCTAGGATTCAACAGAGTAAATGCCTTGATAAAGAAATACTGGAACTTTTATTTAAACTCAACATAAGTACAGCTATGTACAAATAAACATTAATAGAGCTCGCAAATCAACAAAGACATACTTTTTCTTAAAATACTAGATCTACAAAATTATGCGACTGTTCTCTAGAAGACCCAGACTCCGACTAAATTGAGCTAGCTCTCAGCCGGCAGACTCGTTCTCAGCTAATCCCTTTCAACCAATCACATCGACGTCTC
The DNA here is from genome assembly GCA_021533235.1 of Biomphalaria straminea. NCBI lineage: Eukaryota > Metazoa > Mollusca > Gastropoda > Planorbidae > Biomphalaria > Biomphalaria straminea. The sequence continues at coordinate 5,009,903 of JADKLZ010000728.1, read as the reverse complement.
CAGGTCATGTGACCAAGATTCCTGGAACAAACTAAAAATAGAAATTCCTGGAACAAGCTAAAAATAGTTGCTGGGTAATTTTAGCCAGGGAAGTGACCTTGACTTGTGAAGAAAACAGCATGCCTACGTGAAAATATCCATATATACATCCTATCTCCCACAAGGGAGCACTTATTCCCTTTAGTGTTGTATGAAACTAAATAAGTGGTCACCAACAATTACATAACTAAAATTGTATATTTTTTTTTAAATTTATTTATGTCTTGTCATGTTTAATGAATATTGGTCCAAAGTTTTAACTTGATTCGAGAATCGGAAACGGGACAAAAAAAATATGTTGAACATTGAACCAGACAGAATGAGTTGATATAAGCTTTATAATAATACTACGTACAGATTTACGATGACTTTCTTATTTGAACACTTTTGTTTCCAGTACCTAAGAGAGCAAAGAAAGATAACCGCACTTAGTTTGAATGTTATGGAGCCTAGCTCATGGAAAACTAAAAAGCAACATTTATCTTGATATTATTAAGATAACTAAATGTTTGTTTCAATATTTAGCATAATTAAGAACAGGGAATGATGGGAATAAATGTTTCTGCAATTATAAAACAGTTACGTCCCCTTGAATCAATAACATCTTATATTGTGATATCTTCACCTCAGCGTTAATCTATTATATGCCAACACCAACCAATCATGTCTACAATCTTTTTATTAACTTTCGTTTCATCTCGGCTTTACTTCTATATTATTCCTGTTTTTTTAAATTTCATCTTGTATTTTCATCTTATCTTATCTTTTGTTATATCTTATCTAGAATTCATGGACTTATTCGACCATTGCGTATGACGTGGGAGAGGAATAAAATTTCTTGGGGGTGGGTTCATGCGTGCAGCGTAAAATATTATTCAACTATTAAAGCAAGATTCTTATCTCTTTTTAGTGCACCAATGGAGCGTGCATCACCCAAACCTGGGTTTGTGATGGAGACAACGATTGCCATGACATGTCTGACGAACAAAACTGCCCCGCTAGAACCTGTTCACCCTATCAGTTTACGTGCGCCAATAATAGGTGCATCCCTGCTGGATATAAGGTGGGTTTAGGTGCATAACCTAAAATACAAGGTAGGTTTAGGTTAGGTTTAGAGCTGTTTTAAGTGCATTACCCATGAAGCAAGGTATGTTTAGGGACCGAATCGTATCATGGGTAATGCACCTAAACCTAATTTGTATCATCGGTAAAGTACTGTGAAAAAGTCAATTTTTGGTAAAAAATCGATTTTTCAGTTTTGTTGTAATTTACTAGTTGGACATGTATTCTATGAACTGGCACCAAAAATTTTGCTAAAATTATCATTTTATTAAAAACGAAGTATTTTTAGAATACAAACCTGACAACATGTTACATTTTTAGATAGAAATTTACTGTTTTGGGGAGAAAAAAATGCTAGTTAATATTTACCTACATAGTGAAATCAGAAATCAAATTAAAGCTTATTTCCTACTCAGTACATTCATTGTGAATTTTCGAAACATCATTTTAGAGTGGTCAAATCAGTTCATAAATATGTTTTAGTACATACATATCTTTTTTTTAGCTTTTTTCTCGGAATGCATCCTGTGTATTGTACCGCTGTAGAATATTTCTAAATGCTCTAAAACTAATAGAGATAAATGTATCAAATTTGGTATTCATATTCAGGAATAAATTATACAGTGTATTGGCTGGTTTTAATGACTTTATCTGAAGTATTTTTAATAATATGAGCCTTTGAGAAAAAGAAAAGTGGATGCATTTTTAAAAAATCATCCTATTTTTAAAAAAAATTATAAAATGCAGAATATTTCAAAGAAATGTTGAAAAAATAGTTAGTTCCTTCCAAACAGCTTTAAACTTAAAGACTTGAGCATTTTTAGCTTTGAAATGTATCAATTTTGAAAAATTTTAGAATTTTTCAATATGAACTAATTTTTGTTTATATTCAAGCTGGCCGCCATTACCATGGTAACCTGGAAGCATAAATCAAAATTAAACATATATTTGTTTTCATTGAGTTGTCAAATGACATAATATAACAAAAAATATTAATTTAAATTAAAAATAAAACAAAAATAATTTTTCGCACTCAAGTAACTTCTTAACGAATCAAATAAAATATTGAACTTGTATGTACCTCTTTTAAAACCTTAATATAGGACTAGATTTATGTTATCTGCTCTTTACCTTAGAAAAATTACCATTCCAAAAAAAAAAGAAGAAAAAACATTTCTAATCTTATGTAATATAGATGTGACTTCAAAAAGAAGATGATTACGTCCTACGCGTCATGCACATTAACCAATGACTTAAATTCTGCATTCTGCAAAGTCACTGGTTTTGCTGGCTAGCCCAGGCGACCCATCCCTTGCACTAATGGCACTAGGAAAGAAAGAGCATTTGTACATATTAGTCCTAGCATATGGGACGAGGAATGTGTCTTTATCTTAGTGTCTTTCTGAGTATTTTATTAAGTTTTACTTTTGTATTTCAAGATTATGGTTCAGTAGAGAGGGTCCGCTATTAACTTGTAGCTTCTATCGATACGTCTGTCCTTAGCTACGACTGTACTTGGGATTTGCAGGTCATGAGCCTAAAACCATGATATTTCGCTTAAAAACAATGGATGCTTAAGTACTAAGCAAAAGAGTGAAAAATATAAATATCCAAATTGTATAAATCTCTTTAAAAAGTTAAAATGTGTGAACACATTAAGTTTGAAAGGTTTCTCGTACTTCAGCTACAGGATAGAATGGAACTCATTCTATTCCATTCTATACGACAGTTGCAATCTGATCGAAGCCGCCGCCCCCCCTAAACAAGGGGTCGGCAACCTTTTGAGTCGAAAGAGCCAAAAATTACAATTTACACACTTTAAAAAATTCAAAGAGCCGCACTTTTGTTTCTTGCAACAATAAATAGTACTTGAACATTTTTTTACTAAAAAAAAATCCGTTGATTGAAATATAAGTAGTGTTTGTCACAGCAAATTAAATTATATATATATATATATATATATATATATATATATATATATATATGGCGTTATAAATATAATTATTTTTAATTTCGGAAACTACTAAAGGAGTTTAACATTTTCTTAAAAACTAAGTTGAACTTATATAAAAAACAATTAAACAAAGAAACTAAATGCGAACGTTGGCTTCGCATGGCTTTAGAAAGTTAGAAGCATTTGGCTCATAACTTGTTGTTTTTAGTTTCAAACACGACTCAAAACTCTTAATTGTTAGTTGGCTTTTTACTTTGCTTTTAATTATATTCATGAAAAAAAAACGCTTTCTCGCACGAATATGTCGAACCGAAGATAGTCAGCAATCCAAATGCCCTCACTGTAGCAATCTGGAAGATTATTTCATGCGCCGAATCAACTCGCGGCATTTTTTTGAAAACTGTCCACTTTTGTTGCGTTACGTTCATACATTTCTGGAGCTCTAACTTTTCTAACTGGATTTTTTTAACTCTGTAAATTTTCCATTCTATAAAGCTAGACATCCCGTATCAATTCCAAATGGATCAATGTGGATTTCGTAACTTTGTGTTGAGAGGATTTACTAGGAATGGTAAAATGGTTTTGTTGGTTTTGAACTGCTCAAATCTGTTTAAAAAATATCTTTTGATTTTTTTAACTGTGCTCAAGTTATCCGTGTCAACAGTAGGTCTGATTTTATTGCGATACTGCTTTAGACATTGAAATTGAAGTGACAAACTGGAGGGAATGTTTGTTAACAGCACTTTATAAATAAAATTATTATTATTATTATTATTATTCCCTCCAGTTTGTCCCGAGGTAGCAATCCTATAAGTTATTCTTTTGGACCATAAGAAGACAAAGAACTGACTAAATGAGAAACTTATGCTGTATCTTTGATTTTTTTTTTTCAAGATTTTTTGGTTTGTTTTTGAAATTGCGAAACAGTTCTTCAGGTGCACGTAGGAAGCATAATAATAATAATAATAATAGGCTTGTCTTCGAGTCCGAAGATTAGTGAGGAATACAGTGTTTCCCGTGGCTGTGCAGTCCCAGCTGTGATCTACATATTTTGCCACATCCAGGGCAAGCAAAACCATTGTCCGCAGGTGGTCGGTTTAGATTTTCTTTTAGTCGTCTACGTTTGTGTAGGAAGCATACTCACCATCTATAAATGGTTTGCCTTTTTCTGCAATTTCTAGTGGTACCACAAAGCTTGCCCGATTAGCATTACTTGTAGATTGCATATAAGATTGAGAAGATGATCGCTTCTAACTCATTTACTTGAAACAACAAAGTTTACGTCACAGTCAAAGTACGCAGTCTTGCGTCGAAAGCGAATTGAAACCTACATAGAAACATTCAACGATGGCGTCCATTCGAGAGCTTTTGATGGACTGGTAACATAGACGTAGCATGTATTGGGGGAGTGGTGTGGTGAAAAGCAGGTACAAGTATCTGAGAGATAGAATGTGTGCCTAACCCTCTTTAAACTATTCAGAACTACTTTAAAAATGTTTCGATAAAATTTATAATATTTGTGTGTAGAACTAAAGAGCCGCAGTTTCACACCCAAAGAACCTCATGCGGCTCGCAGGTTGTCGACCTCTGTCTTAAACCTTTATGCGCCTCTTGCATTTACCAATCCAAGAGTCCAAAAAATTAGATCTTAATAAAAGCAATAGGTATTTCATTGTTTAACGATTGAATAATACATATATTAAAACAGTATGAAGCTGTTATACAACTTAATTCCATGATATATCAAATTTATCTATTCACACTTATTATTCCACAGCGTCAGCTAGTAGCAAAGATTAATTGTTACTGAAAAAAATTGACATAAAAAAAATTAATAATTGATACTGTAGACTTACTTAAAAAAAATGAATTATTCATAGGAATGTCAAAATGCTTCATTGACATCGCAAGTGCAATGACAATCAGAATTCTTCATTGTCTGTATCGTGCTAACAAAATATGCGAGTTGTCCATGTATTGATTTGTTTTAAATGAGCTTGCATTTTATTGTTAGTTTTTTTTTCGACATTGTAAAAGGTTTTAGTTTTAGAATGATATTTAAAAAAAAAAATTAATAAAATAATTTAAAATAACATCTGGGCTCAAAAATGCAGAACCTTTTCTGGCCTTTCTTAAATACCACATTATTATTGTAGCGTGCTCAGAGCGCTTTGGTCTTATCTCATTTGTGGACCAGTGGGGAGGGAAGGGGTATCTAGGAGTTGGTTTTCGTGCTGCCTTTAGACGCTCAGTAAACACTGACTCTGCCCGAGTCGGGTGTCGAACCTCGAGCCCCCTTCATGTTAGCCAAGCCTCTCGACCACGCTTCCCACATTACAATAAGCAAAGCATATTCTATAATCACAACAACGTTACTGGAACGAAGACATGCAATGATTTTTGTAGCCTAAAGAAGCAAAACATATGATCACACCAACGTTAAGAGCAGGGCCGGTCTTAGGACACTGCAAACTATGCGGCCGCAGTGGGACCCGCACATTCATAAGCCCCGCGCGATGCGAATTCTAGGTGTAAATTAATAAATGAAACCATTTTAACTTATTATAAAAGGGTTCCTGGAGTTCTGAAATTATACAAGAAAAAGTCATGAAAATCTCCTGAAATTAATTAAAATCTTATTAAAACTTATAGAAAGCTCCTTAAAATAAAATTGTTATTTCGTGGTGTCATTCAATATGGAAAACGTCAATCCTACTTGCGATTAAAAGAAAAAACGAAACGGCATTGTCAGCTTTCTTTTAATCAAAATGTAATAATAAACCGAATTTTAAGCAAAACAAGAGGTTTAAATACTTAATAGTCACTGGCATACAAATATAGATCTAAATCTATTTATCAGTCTGTTATTGCAAGAGCGATATTTTGATAGTCTATAGTAAATATCAAAGTCAAATCTGAATGTTTATCGGCTTTTCGCTATGTACATAATAACTACTGTAGATGGCTCGTTAAGTTAATTTGACTGTGTAAGTTTGTAGGCCACTTAGTAAACTATGAATAAAATGCAAAGACGAATTTTTTTCTAATATAAAATCTTAATTTCCACTTATTATCCTTATCACAACCCAAATTAGGCCCCGCGCAATCCGTTTCGCATAGGGCCCCGCAAACTGTAGGACCGGCCCTGATTAAGAGGCATAACACAAGCTACGCTAACGCCAACATAAAGGGACAAAACTTATGCAATAATAACTCAACTCTAACTTAAAGGAGCATAGAGTAGTACATTACAATTACAGCTCATAAGGGAGACAAGCCAAGAGATGCATACATAATAGGGATAGCGCATCCTATGATAACTTGAACGTAAAGGGTGATAACAAATTCTATGGATATATGCATCCTCGCTAAAGCATCACAAACACTCCAACACAGTGTTTCCCAAAATTGTTGACATATGTGTACCCCTTTTATAATTTTTGTAATGCTGTGTACCCCTCACCCCCCACACCACAATTTAATCTATTAACAGAATATAATAAATGGGTATTCAAAATTTTGATCACAACCCGACATATATTACCAGCAGCCCTCCAAAGTCTTCCCGTAGTAACCCCTGATGGGTACGCGAACCCCACTCTAGGAAACACTGGTCTAACATAAAGGGTGATAACACATACTCTAACGTAAAGGGGCAAAACACATAATATGGGCGCCCAAACATAATGAGGCATATTAACAAATGCAATTCAACTCCAGCTTAACGGGAGGTTACTCATAGGAAGATCCCACTAACAAAAAGGGAAACAACACGTAATTTAACAACATATTAATAATAGCTCATATTTTCTTTTTTTTTTTTTTTTGTCTCACAGTGTGATCAAGACGATGACTGCGGTGACCACAGTGACGAGGTCGGCTGCACGTGTGCTTCGGATCACTTCCAGTGCCCTCGCGGCAAGTGCATCCCCAACAGCTACCTGTGTGACGGAGACAACGACTGCGGGGACCTGTCCGACGAAGACAACTGCCCCACCATCCACCCCGGGGTGTGCATTGACCAGCTGACCTACGAAGACTGCTACCGTATGAACATCTCCACCTACCCCATCTGCCAGTATTACGCTGACGCCCACAGGTACTGCAGGAAGTTCTGCGGCGTCTGCAACACGTAAATTTTAAGCTCGTGTGCAAAAGCGTCAGGTCAGGGAGTGTGTGGGCCGTGTGCACAATTAAATACCATTCTAAAATTCGCAAATTTGGTAAGCGTCTCATATACATTGACATGGCTTGAGTTGATTAGTCTTTATTTACAATCCAATTATAATGATACAATACTTAAATGAATTGTGTGCCAATAAAATTTGTATTTCAAGTCTTTTGTTTTTTTTTTTAAACCTTTTTTCTTTTAGTTGAAGATCTATGTAATTTATATTACTGGGAAATAAAATTTATTTCCAAAACGTTATAGCGGATCTTAAGGCGGAGTTAAGAAGTACTGCCTTTTGTTTCGAATAAGTCTATGGGAAACACGTTCGAGCACAAACACGTTTCCATAAACCTTTCTTATTTCAATAAATTTAAATTTAAATATACATCTCACTATATCATAAGCAACCCCATACATATCACCACAGTTACAAAAGAGATGATTATCTCGACAGAGAATCAAACTAGAACTCGGCTTGGGTCCATTGCATTTTCGGGGATGGAAGAAAGTCCCAAACAAACCTATCATTATCAACACGCCGTTCCTCAAGGGACAGTCCTTATGGCTGACACCTGCACCTCTGATTTGGTCCTGCGATATGAACCAGCGGAAATAGGGATGTACAAAAATTGACATCCGCTTTGATGTTGTCCAGATTGAGGCTTGTTTCAGACAGACAAATGAGGCAAACGTTCATAGGTCTAGAGCTTCAAGAGTTATGGGCTCAAATTAGATCGAAATTACACAGAAACAGAGTAAGAAGTGTGTACATGGTATTGTCGAGCGTACATGCTATTGTCGAGTGTGCATGTTATTGTCAAGTGTACTTGTTATTGTCAAGCATGTATGCTCTATAATAGCATTGACACCGAGAGTAAATGTTTTTTTTTTGTCTTTAATTAAAGTGCATGCTATTGGAGAATTCACGAAAAGCTAATCGATGTCATGACTTATACAAAAGATGCAGTTAATTCAACTTTTAAAAAAGATAATTGGTTAAATGAAAATACGTTTTAAAAAGTAAACAATTCCATATTAACTGCCTGTATTTCATTGCCGCCTCTTGATAAACGTGTTATTACTTTCTTGAGTACAGAATTAGAATTGGTTGAGTTTATGTCCCCTTTCTCTAGTTTGCTTCTATTCACCTCACCACTGCTAGCGAGATGTCAATTTGTTTTGAAATAAAGTATAAATAATAAATCGTAAATCGTCATGAGTTAAAAGTATTATTATTCAGTGCTAAAAAAGGTAAAAAAAAAATTATCATATACTTTTCATAAACATTATGAAAAAAAATAGCTTATCAACAATTTCTTCATTTGGTACAGTAAATACATACAAAACAAACTGGCTGACTTATAGCTTTTCCGCAATAAATTAAAATCTCTAATTGCTGTTGCCCTTGAGAGTAAATGCTGTTCAGATGTTTGCTAATAGCTGTTGCCCTTGAGAGTAAATGTTGTTCAGATGTTTGCTAATTGCTGTTGCCCTTGAGAGTAAATGCTGTTCAGATGTTTGCTAATTGCTGTTGCCATTGAGAGTAAATGCTGTTCAGATGTTTGCTATTGGATAAAACAGAGTATTGTGCGGGAAACGAGGAAAAAAAAAGTTCGCCAACTAGTTTCTCGATATTTTGAATGAACATTGAGACCTAGCTCCATTGACAAATTTATTATTTAATTGAGTATAAGGATAACGTAAAAATAAAAGAAGCCAAAAAAATAGCTGGTTGGATAGCATGCAATCTACTTCAAGAAACGATACTACAGATTGACTCCAAGCAAGAGGAGTGGGGCGCCTTGGTTGCGCTCACTATTACGACAATGGTGATAGGTCAAATAAAGTGAAAGTTTGTAGAGTACCGGTAGTTTATACCTTTTAGACCTTGTCATCTACGGGGCAGATGATGTAAAGGCCATCTGTTTCTGTGGCCCAATGTTAACTAGGGTGTCATGTGGCCAGCATAACGACCTTTACTTTCCTCCAACTAATATCATGTAATCATTAGATCTGGGTGGACTAAAAGGCGCCCTAGAGATCCCTAAATTAAAAATCTTAGTCTTTAACAGGATTTGAACCCATGACATCTCAGTTAGGAAGCAACCGCGCCTCCTAAATACAGTGAGGCGAAGTGAATATTTTATTAAGATGTTTTGACAGTGAGATCAATGGTGTTAATGCAATATAAGAACGACCTACAGCTAGACCTACAGCTAGACCTACAGCCAGACCTACAGCCAGACCTACACCCAGACCTACAGCTAGACCTACAGCCAGACCTACAGCTAGACCTACAGCTAGACCTACAGCCAGACCTACAGCCAGACCTACAGCTAGGCCTACTGCTAGACCTACAGCTAGACCTACAGCCAGACCTACAGCCAGACCTACAGCTAGGCCTACTGCTAGACCTACAGCCAGACCTGCAGCCAGACCTACAGCCAGACCTACAGCTAGACCTACAGCCAGACCTACATCTAAACTGTGCTTGTGGTCTTGTTGACTTCCTTGTGTTACTTAGTTTTACAAAGTAAAAAAAAAAGTAAGTAGCGGGACGAAGAAAAAAAATCAACAAACTACGCATGCACCATCAAAGTGTATTTCTAAACAGACACGTGGTTGTAGTACTTCCATCTAATATCATATAAAGTCATTTTATATAAAAAAAAATCGTAACATTTTAACATGCATGTCAATCTGAATAAAATAATCGGAATCGTATCGAATACTTGAAATAATGGAATCGCCCACCACTCCCCAAAACGTCAATAACTTATCGTAGACATAAAACCAGATCTAGAACAAATTGTCTGTAAAGAGTCTGAGAAAAGAAACAGGTGTTTTGAAAGCCAAGTCTTTACAAAGCACACAGGAGTAGGTAGATCTAAACGTTGATCTAATTTGTCTGTAATATTAGAAGAGACTTTATATCAAGTTATCAACGCACATACTTTCGCAAAAGTGTATTCGAGGGTCGAGTGGGGGCATCGGTCGATTGAGGGGGGCGTTGGTCGAGTGGGAGGGGGGAGGTAATCGACAGTGAAATCGACACAAATCCTTTGGCAGAAGTGTATTTTTTTTATCACTTTGAAGTTATCTTTTGAGTTATTTTATAGCAACGTGATATTTTTAAATCTTTCCAGTTAGTCACAGTCACACTCCTCTTCCTCTCCCCCTTTTTCTAGTTTTTCTTCATTTCACTCTGTCAACTTTTTATAGAAAACAGAAAATATAACTTACATGTAACCAAACAGAAATAATATTTGTTTACAGCCATAATTCAACATATTCACTATTAAACATCAATTCTTCTTTCTTCATATCTTTACAAGGCTTATATTAGCTGACTCTTATGGCCTATAATAGAATATGCATCCTCTGTTTGGGACCCCTCAACTCAAGAAAACATTAAGAAACTAGAACAGACACAAAATAGAGCAGTGAGATTCATAACAAATCAATATTCACATTTGACTAGAGTAACACCTTTGGTAAAATCGCCAAATTTAGAAAGCCTTCAGGACAGAAGACTCAAAAGTAAAGTAGCAATTATACATAAAACACTTAACCATTATCTTCAAATTCAAAAACAAAACTTAATAAAATACTCAGAAAGACACAAAGAAAAAGGCACATTCCTCTTCCCATATGCTAGGACAAATTTGTACAAAAGCTCCTTCTACCCTAGCGCTATCAGAGCATGGAATGGATTGACTGAGCTAGCCAGGAAAACCAGTGACTTGGCAGAATTTAAGTCATTGGTTAATATGCATGACTAAATGCATGACACGTAGGACGTAATTATCTTCTTTGTTGAAGTAATGTCTGTATTGTATAAGATAAGATGAGACTCTGTCTGATACAAATCTTGTACAGATTATTTCTTCCACTTCCGTTTCTTGGATCAGTGTGAAACTTTACACAATTCTTAATTTTCAATGAGAACTCATGACTCAATAAACACAAAATTAATCAATTAATTAATTAATAAGTGGTAATTAATACATTGGGTTTTATATAGAAAATGGAAAATATATCTTGCAATATTGAAACAGTAATTGTGTGGTTCTTCCCCTTACATAACATTAGAGCCAGCGATTGTTTGAGAATGATGAAAGATAGGTGGCACTGTCGTCATTGGTGAGAAGGGAAATTTATGTCAGTGTTAGTGAGTTAGACTTTGTTAAAGAATATTATTACCAAAGTCTAGTATGTTTATTTTGATCTCGTATCAATTTGATCTTGCTTATATTATAATTGTAATGTCTTGTAATGTTTTTACAAAACGAAAATGGAGCTGGATAGGACACACCCTTCGAAAACCAGCTACCAATGTTGCAAGGCAGGCTCTTGACTGGAACCCACAAGGAAAAAGGAAAGTGGGAAGACCCAAGCAAACCTGGAAGAGGTCAGTCGTCAGAGAAGCTGAGGGTACTGGAATGACATGGGAGCAGATGAAGAAAGCTGCTCAGAACCAAGTTCGGTGGAGAGGTGTGGTTGCGGCCCTATGCTCCCCTGGGAGTACACAGGATTAAGTCAAGTAAGTTAAGTATATTATAATTAAAATTGAATTTAGTATTGTTTATTGGGAAACTATTCAAGTTACTTGACGATTTGTTAGTTAAAATATAATACGCCATCAGCTGTACCAGAAGATAGGTGCTACAAGCCAACGACTGTCAATAACACACACACACACACACATTGACTACCACATATTGACTCTCAGAAAAGACTCTCAACACATTAATAAGTTCCACACACAGATTCACACATTATTCAAATAACAAACATCAATCTCACACATTGAATCTCCCATACATTAATACACACAATATTTCACGCGCTCTTTCACTCGCTACACATCAACAGCGCACAAGAAACATTTAATTAGTTCATCCTATCCCGTGCATAGCACGCCGAGCATTCTGGGAGCTAACGAAGACAATATCTTATCCTCTAAATCAGTGTTTCTTAAACTGCGTTTCACGGATCCCCCAGCCAGTGGCGTAGCTAGGGTGGGGGGGAGGAGGGGGATAATTTGAAAATCCCCCGGGCCCCACTTGAAGGGGGCCCCCCAAATGAGTGTTTTTTTACATTAAAAATAAAGTGTAATCAAAATGCAGGGGCCCCCAAAGAGGTCCAGCCCCCCGGGCCCCCAAACGATGGAAAATTCATAGATACGCCACTGCCCCCAGCGTTCCGCGAGGCCTGATTATGTGTTCCACGAACTACTCGGATAATTAACTTGTGGGCCAAAACGTGAATTATTATAAAAGGAGTATGTTCCGCTAAAGACTCGAAAAGTGTGAAGTATTCCGTTAAGGAAACTTTGGGGAAACTCTACTCTAATTTAACCAAAAGTTCATCCATGTATCCTTTTATCTGTGTAATGAGTACAGTATAAATGTAAACCGACTGTTATCACCCCACTCTGAGCACATATCTATAGATAAAAGTCATTTCTTCATTCAGTGACAATGAGATAGATCCACTTTGATCTAGATTCTAGATCAGTGCTGCCCAACTTATTTCGGCCTGGTCACGTGGTTTTATAGATTTTCAACACCCATGTCACGGGGGCCGATTCAATACTTTTTGTGTTGTGCTTGTATTTCAAACGCTCAGTGGGCACGATTTTCAATGGGCCTAATAACACGGGCGGACATATGGGCCCGGCAAATGCTCAGAGGGTCGACACCCAGTGGGCCTGTATATCTTCTCGGACTGAGCCGTTTTCAGTAACAGTTAAGCCCTATAATATTATCTCATAAAAGAGTCACTTGGAGTCAGAGGCGTAATGAACAAAACGTGCGCCCGTGGAAAGGTACTTAATTGGCGCCACCCCCTTTCCAATCTTCCATAAACATCTCGTAGAAATATAGGCTCAGTGTTCCCCTTGCCCCCCGCTCACTACGACTCTGCATGACAGTGGTTCTCAGTCTTTTATTCTCGGCGACCCCTTTTTACGATCCACCACTCTGCTGCGACCCCCCCCCCCCCCAATCACACATACAGCAATAGAAGAATAGACAATATCAATCCATATTTTCGATGGTCATAGGCGACCCCTGGCAAAACGTCAATTGACCCCTAAAGGAAAGACAGACAGACAGACAGACAGAAAGAGTGAGTTGACATAAGCCTTATGAAACAAGACAACTTTCCTTTCAAATTTGGAAAATGTGCGCCTTATTTATGTTCATGTAAAGACATTTTTAGGAGAAATTCTATTTTCAAATGTTATACTCTATTCAATTTAAACATCAAATGATTTCAAATTCATATAACCAGGCCTTAAGCTGATTTGACCTATTGCTACAAAATGGGGCCCGCACCTTATAGGGGCCCCGTAATTTACATTTGGCATATCATTATCAGTCATAGCTCTTTTCACAAGCTTTTAAAGATGTAGGACGTAAAGGGTTAATATATTTACTGTATTGTATGATTGACGTTAATTAACCCACCAGTGTCTATTGCAGAGACAGGGTTACTGCAGCAATCGGACCCCATGATGACCTGCTAACTACTGTGAAAAAAATGCAAGCTAAAAATCTATGGCCATAAAACAAGATCTTCGGGGCTCGCAAAGACCTTCCTCCAGGGAACAGTACCAGGAAAAAGAAGAAGAGGCAGACAGAGAAAGCGATGGGAAGACAACATAGAAGAATGGACGGACCTACCAATGAAAGAAGTTCTAATCAGGGCAATGGATAGAGAGGAATGGAGAAGGACGGTCTGCAAGTCTTGCTTGGTGCCCCAACGGTCCACCAGACTAAGGGATAGGTAACAGGTAACAGGTCTATTGCACATCAGTTACTTCCTATGCATTTCGTATAATAAATGTCGATCATCAAGCTAATAGTATTAGTTATTATTGTAAACAAAATTGAGCAGGTTCCTCGCAAGCATCCATTCAATTGGGTCGTGAACTCCGTGAATGTTTCGATTGGGCCGTTCAATTTGTAGATTAGATTAATGTTTGACCTGTCAAGGCGCCAGGGGCGGCCAGGTGGTGGATTTTTAAATATGAATCTCAATGGAACATAATTGTTAATAGGGGGGGAAGGAGGTACTAAATTGTGTCCAGTTTGTTTCACTTCAGATCGTTTATTGCGTCCTAAATTAACTTAGCCTGATGTCCGAGGTGTTGATTTCATATCAATAAAATATGACCTTACCCAATCGATACTATTTCTCCTTCTAACGGTACCGTATTATTGACATGAACTAAAGTAGCTAAAATGTGTTATATTACACATTTATCAAGAAACTAAACCGCTTTTAATGCATGTGCATATTGCATATTTAGATACTTTGCTTTTTAATCAAGGGTGATTTGACTGTATACAGGCTATATTCCCACAATACGGAATTATAAATATCTAGCTTTAAATCACACATTGATCAAGAAACTAAACCGCTTTTATTGCATGTGCATATTCCATATTTAAATACTTTGCTTTATGAACAAGACCTTACAAGGGTGATTAGCTTGTATTGGAGAGTATCTTCGATGATTTCATATTCTAATAATCTAGCTATATCTATTTCAAATGTTATGTGATGGTTATTCTGTACTTTTTTAGCTCTGCAGCATCAAGATTACAAAACAACTCTCAAGATTTACAATTAAATGAAGCTTTGGCTAACCTCTTATATTCGAAATATTATCTATGAAAAATGTTTTCTAAAGACTCCACTAATGTAAAATATGTTATATACCATAAGCATATGTCGATTTCTACTATATGTTCAAACATTATAACTAAACATTATTTCTTTTTTTTTTCTAAGGATAAAAAAATAATGTTCTTCTTTCAGAACTATTTGTTCTTAAGGGCAGGTGATAGGAAGGTCATTTTGTTTATGTGGCCCACGGTTAACGAGGGTGTCGTGTGGCCTGCACAATGACTAACCGCTTTTACTTTTTCCCAGCTAATGTCAGAAGGGTTGGATGGACTCAGAGGCACCATAAATATCCCGATAGGATAAATCACAGTCTTCACGAGTATTCGAACCCGTGACACTCCGTTTCAAGTCAAGCACTCAGCCACAACACCTCCTAATTTCCTAAGAATGCTAATATATTGGTTCATTTTAAATACAAGAAGAGAGTGTTTTACCTCTGTATTGGGGCCGACATGCAAAAGGGATATTACTAATAATCAGTAATAAGAGAAATAAAAGATAATAGTTAGTTCCCCTGTGTCCTATCTATGGAACACTGCGCAGTAACGAAAAATTAAAAGATAAATAATGAATAATTCAATCTTTAATAAATTGATTTTTCTGAAATCGAAAATTTCAGATCGAAAGGATAATGGAAAGTTCTCAAATAAATTATTCCAATTTTTTACCCTGACAAAAGTTTGGAAAAAAAAATTGGGGTTAAGAGAATCAATAGAAGTTTAAATATAAAAAAAAATCGTACACCAGAAAATGTTCTCAATCTGCTCGATTACATTCTACTGCACACAAAACATCATAAACATCCTCTACATAGTTTTTAAACTATACCGATATCGTCACAAGAGTACTACATTAGTCCACATTACACAAACACATTCACACACAGACGCACCACTAAAATGTACAACCAATCCCAGGATTCCCGGTGACTTATAACGTATTTCCGTCTGGCTCGCAAAAACGTGTTGACCCCTTTATTGGCAGACATGTCTGTCCTCTAACCTATTCCATGTCTGGGCATAACACTAAAATCATACCGCAGTAACTATGGGTGGTCAAAACTACCGACTAGACGGCGAGGTAGCCTTCATTACAGAATTGAATAAAATTAAAATAAATTGAAATTTAAACAAATCATTTATATAAAAATACTTTTTTTATGAAGACAATTCCACCTTTATGAAGCTGATGATTTTTGCACTTGATAACTAATGAATGATGAAACAAAAAGTGTTTTTTTTTTATAATCTGTATTTATAAATTGTATAATCATTATAAAATACTAGCCGGACATTACCCGCGGTCTGCGGGCCTAAGTTTGTATATTACTAATCTAGCGGATTGGATGTAGATTGATGTCAAACTTAGCTAATGTTCCTTTCAAGTTGTTGTTTTTTTTTTGCCACGAAAATGGGTTTACATGCTAAGCCGATACATTCATGTTTATTTAAAACGAAAGTAACGGGAGATGAGTAGGATATAAAGTACAAGTAAAACGGGTTTGCCCGATTTGTTAAAGAGTGATATTATAATGAGTAGGATATACAGTACAAGTAAAACGGGTTTGCCCGATTTGTTAAAGAGTGAGATTATAATGAGTAGGATATAAAGTACAAGTAAAACGGGTTTGCCCGATTTTTTAAAGAGTGAGATTATAATGAGTAAGATATACAGTACAAGTAAAACGGGTTTGCCCGATTTGTTAAAGAGTGAGATTATAAATTACGTCAGGATGTCGACATTAGCAGATGTGTATGTTGCATTCTAACAAAAAAAAAGTGTAAAGAAAATATAATCGACAGTTGAGGGCTCAGTGAGATAACGTAAGAGGCCTGGCAGTAGAGCCTCAGCATCAGAAAGGGTCTTATTTCAATTCCAGTGAGGTCTGAGCATTCTAAATTTTCAAGGTAGACCCAAGTCCATCAATTTTGGGTGAACAGTGTTTATAATGTCCTTTATTCAAGATATCGTCTAAATCGTTGTGCTAGCCAGATGACACATCTTAACTGCTGCGCCGCTAAAATCACACGTTCAATACTATCTTAAATAAGTGAACTTTTTGAATCAAAATGTCTCAGAAAAATCGGGAAAATCTTGGAAGACAACAGCCACCCGCTCCATCTTAACTACGTCTGTTGTCGCGAAGTGGGCGACTGCAGTCAACCAAGACTAGAACCGAGCGGTACAAAACCTCGTTCGTTTCTTACTCGGTCAGACTATATTAACGCCACTCGTTGATCAGGAAACATGAAAAGCACCAAGATGCCTGTTTGTAGTACAGTAATAATAGGCTTGTCTTCGAGTCCGAAGATTAGTGAGGTATACAGTGTTTCCCGTGGCTGTGCAGTCCTAGCTGTGACCTACATATTTTGCCACATCCAGGGCAAGCAAAACCATTGTCCGCAGGTGGTCGGTTTAGATTTTCTTTTCTTCGTCTGCGTTTGTCCTCGGCGGCAGATTTTCTTTTGGTCTCAAATGTGTATCCCGCGGCCTTCGTGAGTGACCTCCAGCTGTCTCGTTCCGACGCCGCATGCAGCCAGGTGCTCTCTTCTATGTCAGCCAAGCAAAGTTGACGCCTAAGCTGGTCTTTGAAGCGTTTCCGTGGGGCGCCTCTGTTACGTCGACCACCTTTTAGCTCACCAAAAAGGGCTGCCTTTGGCATCCGTTCGTCTCCCATACGGGATACGTGCCCTGCCCAGCGTAGCTGTCGGACCATAAGAAGTCCCTCTATACGCCTCTGTGTAGTCGCTTAATAAACTCTTTATTTTTCTGTCTGTTGTATTTATGTGTATGTTTCTGTTGTGTTGTCTTTATAAGAGAAAATAGTCCTTGTAATCACAACACATCTCCATAATAATTCAGTCTTAGACTTAGTCTTAGCAGTAACACGAGAACTAAAACCTGCAACCATTTGGTAGCTAAATAACTGCAGCAATGTGAATAAATGTTTGCATGCTAGTCAAAGATAGCAGAACCATTTTCTTATCAGAGTTTCTTAGCAGGAGTTTCCAACCTTGTACAAAAGATAAACATCAAGTGAAGAAATAAAAAATATAAATAAATAAAAAGAGAAACATCTAGGTAAGAAACAAAAAAATTAAATCGAAACAAAACAAAATGTGTGCACTCTAAAATGTTTTTGTAATTAAGCCACTTTTTAAGAGAATAGTTTCTGTTCAAAAGAGTAACTCACAATCATGATGATCCTGGTGATAGTCAGTGTTTTGGTTAATTTATGCGCAGCTGATACCCCATGGGGAGAACGTCTGCTGAGAAACAATAGGTGAGTTACTTCCCTTTCTAGCAAACTATTTATGGTATTTTGAAAGGGGTCATCCTTTCTTAACACGATAAAATGCTACCAACCGGAGGCTAAATCAGTAAACTTTGGTTAGTTAGTCTTATCTGGCTATCGATCTAATAGAAGGAAAACTCTATCCAAACCTCTACTTTTGTGCAGCTATACTCAAACAAGGGAAAGGCTTCACAGTCAATCCTGAGGAAAAGTCTGGACCCTCTGATTCCAAAGAAGCTTGCAGAACAAATTTATATATAGTTCGTCCATAGTGGTTCGATGATGACCACTTTGTCATCCAGTGGGCTGAGGGCTTTGCCTGGGGGGGGATGACAAGTGACTTGCGCTGGAATTTGGATTATAGTGAGGAGGATTCGCGCAACACGTCGACCTCACTCTCTCGCCCTATAGCCCATCCTTTTCCGGAAGCAAGATTTGGTCAAGACGTCCGGGGACAAGTTTGGGTGCAGTGGATGACCAGAGACTTCCTGCGTGTCTTGTCCTGCTCTTAAGTGCTCCACAGCACTGTGCTGGTATATGCCTTTCTGTCCGATTTGCCGAGTTTTTCACGTTTCGCACAGGCCGCCAAGTCCAGACTTCACATGCTAGGTTTGACAAAAACCTCAGTGTACTGAGTGCCATGGGCACGTCAGATACCCTCTGCCTGGTTTAGCCGGCCAGTCAAAGCCGTTTCCGGGGTGTGGCCGCTGCGCATGCTACAGCTTCTGGGAGCCACATGAGAGAGTTGGGTACCGAGTGGGGACCAAGAGTGGGCCAAGCCACCCTCGAAAAGAGGGTATGACTGCCTGTCCACTAGAGGTGCTACCCCTCCTAGATACCCCATACACCCCAGAACAAATTACTACTCCCTGATAGAGCCCGAAAGGCCACTGTATCGGGTACCTGTAGTTTGCTTTTGGAAATCAGCTGTATGGAGAAGGGGGGACTGCTGGGAGGCCGACATAGTTCTGACCATTGCTTATGCCCAGGCTTTCATCTCATTTTAATAACAAGATGCATAGTCATTCCATGATAAACAGAAGTTGATGGTTAGATTTTTTTGACAGTCATCAATGCTTCCGAAAGAAGGTCCCATATTTCCATGACATGTACTTTCATCTAAGACTAAGACTTCTTTATAGATCCTTACGGAAATATGTTGTGATTACAAAGACTCTTTTCTCATATAAAGACAACACGACAGAAACAAATCACTTAGAACAGTTCATTCAATAACTCCACTAAGGCATTTTTGGTCCTAATATCAGGGGCGTAGCTAGAAATTTCTCATCGTTTTGGCGGCCCTGGGGGGGGGGGGGCTTGACCTCTCTGGAGCCCCTGCATTTTTTATAATATATAACTTTTAATGCAAAATAACACTCATTTGGGGGCCCCTCTCAAGTGGGGGCCCTGGGGGATTTTCAAATTCTCTCCCCTCCTTCCCCCGCCATAGCTACGCCACTGCCTAATGATAATTGCCTAATTCTATGCTGGTTTCTCCTTTAGAGCTGTCTGCGGCACTGAGCTCTTCGCTTGCCATGAGAAGTGCATACAGAAAGCTTTTGTCTGTGACACAATCAACGATTGTTCTGGAGGCTTTGACGAACAGAACTGCCCGACTGACTGCTCAGGCCCGAACCAGTTCAAATGTGCGGTGAGTCAATTTAGAACATAAAGAGGTTATGGTTTTAGGATGATAAACGTTCAGGCCAGACTGGGGTTAAGTCCTTCTGTAAAGCTTCTTGAGCTATTAAAGGCTTATTATCGTTTCCTTTTCTTTTTAGCGGCCCCCGTAAGGGGAAAAAGCCGCTATTAGGTTTGTGCAAAATGTCCGTCTGTCCGTCTGTCAGACTCAGAGCGCCAAAACTAGAAGAGATACGAAAAATATTATTTCACCATCAAATGCGGCTTGAAAAGCTTAGGTGCAACGGCTACTTTTAGTTTTCTAAAAGCAAACCGTTTACTTTATAAAATTAATTATGCAAGCGATTTTTAATAACAAAACACCAATTCTAAAACAATTACGTAAATGTAAGGGAGGAAATGTTACTATAAGAAATGTCTTTAACGTGTAGATATAAAGCACATTTTTTAAAATGAACTTTTAGCAGCGGCTTTCGTGTACTAGCGTAAAGCCCGGAAATGAAACAAGCATATTTTTGTGCGTTTTGTCTGTTGGTTGGTCTGTCCGTCACGGTTAGAAAAAAACACTAAAGGCTTTTGAAAATATGATTTAACCTTTACTGTTCTTTCAGAAATATTGCGATAGTTTAAGGATGGGAGCATACAGAAATTGAGCCAGGGACTAGAAGGAACATCCGAAACATCTTGCGAATAGGCGGATCTGACGGGGATCCGACTCCGACGGGGGCCGCCTCTGAGTTTGTGTATCACACAAACTCTCTTTGTAATCTTGTTTTACTATAGGTTTCAGAAGGTAGTCAGCACTGAAATTGGTAATGGATATAATCACCCCACTACCTATATAATGCCCCATAATGGCATTAATCTCAAATGACCTCTGACAACCAGTCCAACTCCTGTGGCTCAGATATTGAGTCCGGGCGGAACTTCTTTGACTTAAAAGAGAAGGGGCGAAGGCTTCAGACAAATTGCAGATCACTGACCTATAAAGTTAATATAAATTCTGTCTAGGTGTTGATCTAAATCTAAATCTAGACTTGAATTCGTGAAAGGATACACAACTACTAAACATGAAAATAAAGAAATTTGGATTTATTGGATGTAAATGTATTCAAACAGTTTTTTATTAGACTTTAATCACTAGATACATGGCCTCCTTGCTGGCGAAGGAACAATTGATTATATCCAAAGAAATATTATTATTATTATTATATATATTTGGATATGTTAGCCAGCACCTACTTATATGTTGGCTATTGCCATAACTTGTTTTCGTAACTTTGATTTTGGTTAAAATTTATATTAGACACTTATACATCTGCAGATTCCGGTACATTTGTGTATGCTTCTACCGTATTTTTTAAAAAAGCTTTATTTTTACCATTTCTTTGAATTAGACGAGGTCTCAAAAGGCTTGCTTAAAATGTATTTGTAACTATAAATAGAATGTATGCTGCACAAAGAAGGTTGTTTGTAAGTTTGTACTTTGTCCATGACCACATTATCTGTTTGTTATCTATCACAGAACTCTCAGTGTGTACCTAAGAACTACAGGTGCGACACTCAGAACGACTGTGGAGACAACTCGGACGAGGTCAACTGTGGCGGTACATGTGCACCGGGCTATCAAAAGGTTAGTGTCTGAACCAAACTCAGCAAGGGAGAGTGGGTACGTTTGGGGGAATAATGCTTGATGCGGGGTACATTAGCTAATGGACGATTAAGTGATTCAGCCGTTTAGTAGACAGCCCTAAAAAAAAAACGAAAGCATATGTATATTGTGTTATTGTTGATGATGGCTATGATGATGATGATGGTAATAATAATGAAAATCGTGGTGGTGGAGGTGAAGATGAATAAGTTGATGATGAAGGTGGGAATTAAACTCGAGACATTTTTTAGGTAATTAAAAAAAAAGGAAATAAAAGTATGTTGATTTTTGTGTATCGTTATAACAACTGCAGTCTGTAGTGGAAGAGAATTTCTAATAACAATATACATATTTATCGTCTGCAAATTGGTTTACAAAAAAAAATTCATTGCAGACTTAATTTTCTTCCTTAATGTTTTCCCGCTTAATTCTTAAAATTACTTCATTGAAAACGTAGATCTAGGTTTTTACCAAATGTTTCAGCTCTGATTTCATCTGAATTCTTCGGGCTGTTGTAGGCCTACTACTACAAGGGGCAGTTCCTTCAAATCTTCTCTGCTGCTCCGAATAGTTTTATTTTTGGCTTTTGACGTTTTCGCAAAATAATAAAGAGATTTGAAAGTGGCCGCTTTCTCAACGGCCTTACGTAAATACGAATTTTTTGGAACGGGGGTAATTTCACCACATCGCTAATATTGTCTATTTCAATAATAAATGACTTTGTATCTGTTTGTTGTTTGTACAGTGTGAGAGCGGTTACTGTGTGGTGGACGCCTGGATGTGTGATGGTTATGACGACTGTGGGGACGGCACGGACGAGAGAATCTGTACTGGGATAACCTGCAATGTTTTCCAGTTCACCTGCGCCAACGGCAAATGTATTCCAAAAACATATAAGGTAAGAATTTAGTTATTGTTTTCCTTTTTTTTTTAAACTATAAAGTCATTGATTAACTTGCATGAGTAGATTGACCTATGGACATGCATTGTCATGACTGAGGTCTGGTCAGCCTGGGTTTCCTGTTAATTTTAGAGAAGAATGGGGGCTTCAGATTGTTGACTTTAAGATTATTTTTTTTTACTTTGTGAGAATAATTTTTAAAAAATGGAATGTAACTCATAGTAAAACAGTGTGTTTGTTCCTAGTCCAGGACATTTGCATTTTAGTTATAGAGTTGAAGTATAGAATCTAATTATTTTTGTGTAGTTTTAATTCAGTTTTATGGCATATTGAGCTGATACATATTAATTGATACAGGTAATTTCATTTAGTCAGAACTGTGCCTGCATTTTATTGATGTTTTAAATAAACACGTTTTTTGTCCGTGAATCGGCATTCGCTGTCTTCATTCTGTCTTTATATTCGTTGTTACGGTTATGATCATAGCTTGTTTACATTTGGAAGTCAGCATTGAAATACAAAGACTTATATTAAGAAGAAAAGAACCTTGACAGATATAATCGTCTATTAAAGTAACGTCTGTATTTTATAAGATAAGATACGAAGAAACCAATACGAATTTGAACGTTAACTAAATCTCCGTCTCCATGTTGATCCTAACTAAACGCTATCCAGATTCTGAGACCTACGGTCAAAGAACTGTAATTGCTCGTGATTCCATCTCGTGCTCTGACCAATCTTTTCTTTTATTTCCCAACAGTGCGATTTCGAAGACGACTGCGGCGACAAAAGCGATGAAGTCGGTTGCACCTGCGACAGCAATCACTTCCAGTGCCCTAAAGGGGGCTGCATCCCCGGGGAGTACAAGTGTGACGGGGAGAACGACTGCGGGGACATGGCGGACGAGAACGACTGCCCGACCATCCACCCAGGCGTGTGCATCGACATGATGACCTTCGAGGACTGCCTGCGGATGAATACCAGCACGTTTCCGATCTGTTTTGAACAAGTGGATGCCCACAAGTACTGTAGGAAGTACTGCGGCTTGTGCACCGCCTAGATACCTGCGCAACGAAAACATTACTTTTGCACAACATTAATATTCATTGCGTTTATTGCACTAACATTATTGTGCAGCTGTGTTTCCTTGATTGCAGACGATATCAATAAACACTTCCAGGTTTCTACTTCAAAAGTAAAAACGAATCCATGATTGAATTTACTTGCTTATGTCTTTGTGTTAATTAACTCTTTATCTCCGTAATTATTTATCACATTCCGGTGGAATCAACGTTGGTATCGTCAGTTAGGAGTGAAAGAGTTAATAAACAAGCTTTTTACCCACCATGTCTTCTACTTATGTTAGGGTGATTTTTGTTTTAACTCTTAGACACTGTTGCTTCCTGGTTTCATTTAGGTAGCGCGTATCTTTAATACGGAGGCGCGGTGGTTGGGCGGTAAAGAGCTTGTCCCCCGAACCGGGGTCCGGGGCTCAAATCCTGGTGAAGACTGGGATTTTTAATTTCAGGATCTTTGGGTGCTTCTGAGTCCACCAAGCTCTAATGGGTAATTGACATTAGTAAAGGCGGTTGGTCGTTGTGCTGGCCACATGACACCATCTTAACCGTATGACCTTTACATCATCTGCCCTATAGATCACAAGGTCTGATAAAAGGGAACTTTACTTTACTATCTTTAAAACTCCCTATTCTTAAAACATAAATACCAAAATCTATCGTAGACATTATGATTTGATCTATTTACAGCCAGCAGTACTACTCCTTGTATACCCGCATTCCGCACACTTGAACCCATCTTGTAAGTTCTAGTAAGCTTTTCAACATTCTGGAGGCGCGGTGGCTGAGCGGTAAAGTGCTTGAATTCTGAACCGGGGGTCCTGGGTTCGAATCCTGGTGAAGACTGGGATTTTTATTTCTAGATACTTGGGCGCATCTGAGTCCACCGAGCTCTAATGGGTACCTGACATTAGTTGGGGAAAGTAAAGGCGGTTGGTCGTTGTGCTGGCCACATGACACACTTGTTAACCGTAGGCCACAGAATCAGATGACCTTTACATCATCTGCCCTATAGACCACAAGGTCTGAAAGGGGAACTTTTTTCAACACTCTGGAGTCAAGATCTCCAATTATCTCGCTTGTACCCACAAAAAAGAGCAATCTCGTCTCAAAATTACTTTTTTAATATAAATTTGTAGATACATAATCTAGAAAGATATAGGTAATCAATCAATTTCCATACTTTGAAAACTAAAAATCATTACTTTTTTAAGACAGAAAAGATCGATTTTCCTATATTCAAGGCGACTACCTTTACAGTTTGAAAAAGAATCACGTACATAATCTATCTATCTATATATAGGTCTGTGATCTGATCGTCATTAGTTTCCGTTTTCCAGTCTAGGTATGAAATATATAGGTCTGGGCTAAAGATTTATGAAGAAAAATTTGGAATAGACAATTTAAAACAAAAATCGGAATGGCAGAAAGAAACGAAATAAGACATTGACGGGAGACTGCGACACAAAAGAGATAGAAAATAAAATGTACCAGACAGATACAAATAATGATGGGAGAAATTAAACGAATGTATCCGCTGAAGTGGCAGTATTAGTTGTGCCTGGGCCTCGATTCAAACCAAGGGGAAGAACTGAACATTGATTTCTCTCTTGTCAATACGTGCCACTAACGGCCAGTGTAAGTGGGCCGGACAATGGTCATGGATCCTCTCCAGGATCTCTCAATGGGACGGCCCCTTGGATGACAAACTATCCCTGTGCTAAATGTAGTCACTGACACATGACTAACTACTTGGTACCGCTGGCTCAGTGGTTCTCAATCCTTATTCTCTGAGTAGTAAAAAAGTAAAGTTTCCCTTTCAGACCGTAGGATCCATAGGGCAGATAATGTTAAGGTCATCCGTTTTTTTCGCCAACGGTTAGCGAGCAGGGTGTCATGTGGCCAGCACAACGACCAACCGCCTTTACCTTCCCAAACTAATGTCAGCAAGCCATTACATTTAGATGGACTCAGTTTTGGCCTAAAAATCCCGAAATTCAAAATCCCATTCCGATATTAGAACCAACGATCCCAGATTCGGAAGCCACTCTCATCTATATAAAAAAAAATTTGTTATATGATCAGTGGCGTAGTAAAGAATTTTCAATCGTTTTGGGGCCCGTGGGGGGGGGGGGGTTGGTCTATTTGGGGGCCCCTGCATTTTGCGTAATATTTAATTTTTATTGTACAAAACAACAAAACTCATTTGGGGGGTGGCCCTCTCAAGTGGGAACCCGGCCTTTTTTTTAACTTCCCCTTCCCCCCCCCCCCAAACCCTTTCTACGCCACTGTTTTAATTGCTAAGGCAAAAGCTCTGACGTTTTAAACCTGTATAATATAATTAGTTTGAGAAATCGACTTACCAACTATTCTATTCTTCTAGCATGCAGTTCTCCACGCCAGGTCGTTAACTTGGCTCGGCGCCCTAAAATCAATCGGGTCCTCGTTCGGTCTTTTAATTAAAGACTTTCTAGGCACTAGTGATTTGGACACTACAAGTCATTCCCATAATTAAACGACAACGGAAGTAATTAAGAAGTAATTAAGAAACCACTGATAATGAAAAAATCTCATAAACAGATATATAGTTTATAAAATAAATAATTTGTCTAAAGCAATCATTTCAATAACTTACTTTTTTTTTTTATATTTTAGAAAATAATGGAACTTTGAAAAGTATAATAGTTTAAAAACTGTCACTGCATGATCCCTCACTTCGGACATATTTCTTTCGAGCCAAAATACTAAAAAAAAAAATGTTTAAAAAAAGGAGTGAAGAGTTGGCAGAATTCATTCGCGTGGAAACTTATTTATGAAAACATCAGAATTGACAACCAAAATGTTGTGAGAAGAATAAAACTTCTGTAAAAATTGCACTCATATATTTTGGTGCTTCTTGGGGCGAAAACGCGTGAAAGGCATCACAAACTGGGTTCGGGTCAGTTCGGGTTAAGGGAGTCTCATATTATATGATCGCTAACACCAGCATCATAGATGGCCTGGATGAGTAGGGTTGGTGAGGGAAGCATGGTAGAATACTTCGAAGATAGAACTCTTTTTAGATCCTCTCAACGAATCTAGATCTGCGTTCCACAAAAGTCGTGTTGGCAGTCCCGGGTTCTAACCCTGCCGTCCTGTACAACAGGGGTTCTCATTTTTTTTACCCAGGGACTCCTTTATGTAGTCAAAACTTGCCCACGGACCCCTAAGTGGAAAAGCTACATTAATCTGTAAACTATAAGTAACTATTGTAAAAAAAAAAAAAAAAAAAAAAAAAAAAAAAAAAAAAAACTTATTTTTCGAAGTAGTGTTTTTTGAGATTATAACTTTTGTTTAAAATAAAATTTTACAAAATTAATGACTTGGATGAGATCATGGATGAGATTGGTGAGATTTGATAGGTGCACAAATTTCTAGTTGGATTTCTTTTATTTGTGAGGTAGTTCATTACAACAATGAATCCATGTTAAATAAGAAGACGGGAAAACAATCAACAACTTCTGTGCAATGACCCATATTGCAAGGTATAAAATTGGAAATATTTTTGTGTAACCAGAATTTCTGGTCTCCTTGATCAGACATTGATTTAAATTTCAATTTGTGTCTCAGTTTGAGAAGTTTAAAATATTTGCAGGATCTGTCGAACAGAAAGTAATTCTCATCTAACTGTCTAAAAATAATTTGCAGACAATATGTGCTATACAAGAATCCACACTTCGAGAAACATTATGCTTCCTTTTTTACAGTATTAATTTGGACCCTTTACGTATTCAGTCAGATCCCTATACATTCTATTTTTGTAAGAAATTTTTGTGGTTAAGGCCATCTTGATTATTTTTTTTTTTTGTGTTTGCTTATTTTCAAAGAGGAAGAGGGGGAAAAAAAAGCGCGGGAAGTGTCAGAGTGAAGACAGGCGTGCTAATGGAAAGACATTTCAATTATGATCAGAGTTACTTCGTTATGACGGCAAGCAGACGTGAACGATGTGGTCTGGCATGGCTATCACGTTAAATTTAAACAGGCGCATACAAACACATACATGACCACACGGACGTGAAACCACATCAACGTACAGAGCTCTATTGAACACACAAAAAAAAAAAAAACATAAACACTGACCTATAGAACTTAGTGTTTGGTAACAAAGATTGAAAAGTAGAATTAGAGAGTCTTCCAAATTTGAAGCTTAAAAGAATAAATCTCGAGTCAATAAAGTCCTATTTCCAACGTTTTATAACTGCTTTTTACAAAACTTATTGTCACCATGGGGTTTATGTTGTTGAAAGTTACTGTAGTACTGCGTTCACTGTAGGCGTGGAGGTGACATGCGGGTTCATTCATAAACTTGTTAATTGTAGACTCGTCAGGATCAATACTCTATATAATCTATACGTACTAACTTCACTTGTAAATGAGGAAATGACTCGTTATATAGCAGACACAAATAATACTTTAATAAGTACAAATATATACACCACTTGTAGAAAATGATACACAAACTTCAGAATAA
The DNA here is from genome assembly GCA_021533235.1 of Biomphalaria straminea. Taxonomy (NCBI): domain Eukaryota; kingdom Metazoa; phylum Mollusca; class Gastropoda; family Planorbidae; genus Biomphalaria; species Biomphalaria straminea. The sequence continues at coordinate 4,981,902 of JADKLZ010000728.1, read as the reverse complement.
TTGAAATATATCCTTCATCGAATGATTCACAAAATACTCATAATAAATAACTCCAGTCTATTACAAATAACTTAAACAACTTTATCATATTAACTTCTTGTACCAACTACATTCTAGTGACTGCATCAAAGTTTCTCTCTCAACTGACTGTTCACACATGATTAAAAGTATTCACATTCTCACAACATGGTAGTGAATTGGGTTCACAATATACTAACTGGGGTGTCCACTCAATGGCACCAACTTTGAGGTTGTGACACTTATATCCACTCATTCTATCTTTCTGTCTGTCTGGGTAAAAGTTTGTCCACGTTATTTCTCCGACACCCGATCTCGGATCAATATGAAATTTCGAACAATTAATTATCTTTCTGTCTGTCTGTCTGTCTGGGTAAAAGTTTGTCCACGTTATTTCTCCGACACCCGATCTCGGATCAATATGAAATTTCGAACAATTAATTTCTTTTTTAGTTTATTTACTACAATAATAGTAATAATAATTTCGACCCAAATTTTGTGTTTGACACCCTCGTTAACCGTAGGTCACAGAAACAGAGGACCTAAACACCGTCAGTCCTATTGACCACAAGGTCTGAAAGGGGAATTATTCACAGGTATGGCTGAATATGTAGGGTTTGGTGACTAGTTTGGTCCCCTTATAGAATTGTTCACATTATTTCAACCATACCCATTTTCAGATCCAGTTGAGTTTGAACTATTTATTGTACCTAACAAAACATAATTATTTTGTGTGATATTGAAGGTACATTTCTTTTACGTTGTATGAATATTTTTTAAAGTGTAAACTGTAAAAAAAAATCTAAATCTAACAAGATAAATAAACGTATTTTTATAATTATTATATTATTTTATAATAATTAGTAATAGGCTTGTCTTCGAGTCCGAAGATTAGTGAGGAATACAGTGTTTCCCGTGGCTGTGCAGTCCCAGCTGTGACCTACATATTTTGCCACACCCAGGGCAAGCAAAACCATTGTCCGCAGGTGGTCGGTTTAGATATCTCAAATGTGTATAGATAAGATGCCTTCACAAACTACAATAAAAACATTTTAATATTACAGTTTTTTTCTCAAAGTAGGCTTTAATAATGCGGTCTACGTCATTTAAATAAAATCATAGCCTTAGCCTAAGCTGAGATTCGAATGTACAATCACTAGCAAGTCATTCTAAACCCCGTTACTCGACTACCACATTTTATATTGAAGAAATGTCGAACTATCAAGAAATTATGATTTCAGTAAAATATTCTAACTGGTAGAAGACCTAAATTGAGTTCTTTAATCAATAAACTTTTATTTGAAAAATGTGATATTGATAAAGAAAAGACCTACAGCGAAAACTTTACATTTGAAATCACATTAATTCCAACACAAAATTTCACCCTTACAACCGATGAGGAGCAGACGACATTAACTAGACCTAAACTTTCTCGTCACAAGATCAAACAGGAAGAGAAGAGACACCAAAAAGCGATACATTTCCCAGGGGAGGACAACTCCAATCGCGACACGAGACAAAATTTATATCCCTTGGGATGATGAAGACTATAAAAAAAAATATTTCAACACAAGATTTCTCCGTGATTTTGCTCGGGTGTTTCCTGGTCTATACACATTGGATGGTTGCCTATCAGTTTTACGTTAATGTAATTGCTTGGGCCTAATGCTATCAACACTATGGGAAAGGGGATTGGTGGGGTTCAGACAACCCAAAAATAAACCACTGTTGTTATGAAGCAGTGCCTTACCATATGTCTGGTCATATAACTAAAATATATCACATACTGTACATTAGCTGTATACATCTTTTGAATTTTCAATTAAAAGCCGTGTCACAAGGTCTATTCAATGTTGAATGATGTAATGTCCTTGTGATGCCGGGGATTCGATCTTCTATTAAAATAATTAAATTAATGTCGAACTAGAATTCACTGTAAAAGATTCTTTGTAGAAAACGAAACTCTGGAACTTTATTTGAATAAAACGTAAGTACAGCTTATGTACAATAGTAGATCAACGAGATGAAAATAATAACATAACAAAGGCTTCTTTCTTAATAAAACTTAGAGATGTTAGAATACACAACCTTTCAGTAAGACATTCACGCACAGACTGATTCTCACGCAATCACCGTCTCTGGGCGGAAGTTGTCATCAGACTCGTTTTCAATTCATACTCTCAATCAACCGCATAGACGTGACTGATGCAACTCCTAGAAATTTCTTTTACCGACTGATGCAACTTCTAGCCAATAGATTTTAATTTCTATCAAGACAAAGAAAAGCTAAAAATAACTCTCGTGTAATACCAATATAGAAATCAACCCAGAATGGCATATGTGACAAGCCGATACGACATTTTTATATTTAGATAAATGAGATAGTTTCTAGTTGCTTTTTGTGTATTTGTCTTCCTTATATGCACAAACTAAGTATCATAACGAGTGTGCCGGATTTGATTAACGCGAAAAATATAATAATATAAATATGAGATAGTAACCTAAATAAGAAAAACATTTTTAAAAAATACTTTAAAAAAACAACTACAAAAAAGGCAGTATCTCTGTAAAACAACTTATTAAAAAAGGCTTCCCCTTTCAAGCCTTGCGATCTATGTGTCAGATGTCAACGGATAACGAGCAGGATGCCATGTGGCCAGCACAACCGTTGTTACTTTTCGCCCCAACTAATGCCAGGTACCCATCAGAGCTTGGTGAACTCAGGGGCTTCCCAAAGACCCCTTCGGCTCTGAAGCCATGACTTTACCACTCAGCCAACGAGCTTACAAATTATAGTTTTCTTTTTAGCCGCAAAAGGGTTGTCTGGTTGTCACTAAGGGAAATGAAGGTTGGTGACTTAACAGCATTTGATACAAATGAGACGCTATTTTGAAAGAAAGAAAACGTCTGGCTTTTGGAAAAGTCAAAAAGAAAGAAAGCGTCTGGCTTTTGGAAAAGTGAAAAAGAAAGAAAGCGTCTGGCTTTTAGAAAAGTCAAAAAGAAAGAAAGCGCCTGGTTTTTGGAAAAGTCAAAAAGAAAGAAAGCGTCTGGCATTTGGAAAAGTCAAAAAGAAAGAAAGCGCCTGGCTTTTGGAAAAGTAAAAAAGAAAGAAAGCGTCTGGCTTTTGAAAAAGTCAAAGAGAAAGAAAGATCTAGTTTTAGAAAAACTCAGAAGAGAGAAATTGTCTGGCTTTAGGAAAACTGAATAGATAAACATTATTTTAAATAGACGAATACTTAAAATACAAGCTAGATCAATTAAAAATATGACATTCCAACATTTTACAGTTTATTTTTTCATAGCAAAGTGAAAGTTTCTTTCTTAGTTGTAATATTATTTTTTTAAAGCTAATTGTTTGTAATTTATTGTTTAAAATCTTCCGACCTTTCTTTAGGATGTTTTCGATAAGTAAAGCCAATATCTCCTTTGTTTTTTATAATCTTTACAAAAGTGTAGAATTTTTCTTTTGACCAACTACTGGTTTTAATTGCGTTGTGCACCAAATAAGAAGACAATCTACAAAATATGCTTGCTTGCACTTTCGCTGCATAAAGAGGGATGCAATCGCACACTGTTTCTGTACAAAGTTTTTTGTTTTTGTTTTTTTGGCGTGTTTTTTTTTTTTTTATTCACCGGTTACGCTTTTCAAGATGGGAGTGGCAGGATGATAAAGACGACCTTTAACCCGACAACCTCATTGTTGATTTATTTACTTGGTGCGGTTGGGCTGAGATCTTGCGTTGATGAGATCACGACCCTGAGTCTAAATCTGGTCAACCACTGGACACCTTTTTTTTTCTACCCAGCGGGGGAAAGGGGGGAGAATTTTGTCGATCAGGTCAGTCAGACTGTATTCTATATCAGTCTTAAACTTAAAGGCTCTTTATATATTAAAATATAATATATGTAATATTGCAGACGCATACTGAATTGACAGACGACCAACCTCTGACTCTGCATTTCCTTTTAAAAAAATATGGTCAAGTATTGGAATGAAAATATTATAATTTAAGTAACCTGTCTTTTCGTTTGTTAACTCTTTTTCTTTCCGCTATTAATTCTTCTGCCTTTCGAAGGAATCTTACATTTTAATCATTACAATTTCACTCCCCTGTTATGATTAACCTTCAATAGCTTTGTTGTTTCTTATCAGAAAATGGTTTATTAGATATAATACAAAGTTTAAGTTTATAAAATTAAATATTAATTTAATTTAATGAGGTCAAATCAACGATGGTATCGTCGATTAGGATAGAAAGATTTAAATCTCTAATAACAAACAAAAAAAAAAACAACAAATAGTTAAAAATGATCCACAGCATGCCCTTTATAGACTATTAAGTTTCGGCCTCGACAGCCAGTGGATGCCTCCTTGTCAGATGTCCAAAAAATGGTTCGAGACTTCGTCCCTTTGATGAACCATGTGACCAGAGAAAGGCTTTTATCTCATGGCCAGGATGAGAGATTGGTTCTTCACCGACCTCTCTGTCTGGAGTCCCCCTGCAACTAGGTGATCAAATAATCACACCCATCTGGTCGTAGGACACGGCTCCTTGAGCCCGCATGAGTGCCCCCTCCCATGCGAGGCCGGAGGCTGAGCCCATGGGGGGCCCTCCATATGCCTATATCGATGCCTCCAGATGTGTCAGTCCTGTTGATTGATTCTTCTTGATTCAAGGCAGAATCTGTAGTGGTGAACAAGCGCAGTTTGTGTATTGGAATGATTCTATCTATCCGATAGTGTACGTTTCTTCCTATTTCTCCAACTTAAGGCCATGCCTCCTTGATGTCCTTTTTTAGTTTCAAATTTTTTTTGGGGCAATATCAGGACAAAATGTTGAAGCCAAAAACTGTCTCTATGTTTTTTTTTTGGTTGTTGTACAGGCCGTTGACTAGGAGTTAGATCGCTCTGGCGCGCTATTCCAAGTCCTAATGCATTCTTTTAATGATAAGAAGCAGGGGCGTAGCTAGGAATTTTCCATCGTTTGGGGGCCCGGTTTGCTGGACCTCTCTGAGGGCCCCTGCATTTTTCGTAATATTTAATTTTCAATGTAAACAAACTCATTTGGGGCCCCTCTCAAGTGGGGGCCCGGGGGGATTTTCAAATTCTCCCTCTCCTCCCCCCACCATAGCTACGCCACTGATAAGAAGATGAGATCATCTGGTATCATCGCTCTCTCTCTTTATAAGAAAGGAACCAAAATAACATAGTTGTATTGCTTTTATACTCAGAAGGTAAGTACATAATGAAGCAATGTCTATTCTTAGATCAAAACAAAAAACCTTCTAGATACCCCTTCTTCTCCCACTGGTCCACAAAAGAGATTAGACCTTAGCGCACTAAGCATGTTTGGATTATGAAAAATCCGCTATAGAAAAAAAAACGAAAAAAAAAACCCACCAAAAAACGGGAAAACGTTAATACGAACAGCAACCTACAACGGGACAGTGCATGAGAACATGAAAAATGATTTTTAGAACTGGCTCAAGTTGTCATAAAGAACAAAAACGTTTAGACTAAAACTAGTCAGGGATACTAAACAGTTGTGGCAATAGGAAATGAAGGCAATATATAACATTCAATAGACAATTTCTAAAGTAGTATCTAAATAATTACAAGAGAAAATAAGTCCAAATGTCTACGTTGCCTCTAGAGACTAATTCTGTAGATCCAATGTTTGCACTTAGTAGCAGACCAAAATGCATTATGGTACAAGAATCACCATTTTAGCAAGCGTTTATTTATGATCATTCAGTCCTCAATACCCTAAGGAACTTGAAGTTTGTCATAATTTTTTTTACGGTTCGCCAAACTCTGTTGTATTTAGATAAATCAAATGTTTCTTGAATTTGAACCAAACAGTTCTTAACGCTAGAAGTTTTAGCAAAGCTCGACAGATAATCAACCCAAGTGCACATCGGGATTGATCGTAACATTTCAATGAAATTTATGTTTAGGTTATACGTAATACGAACATATTGACCAGACGAGGAGCGCCCAGACAAGGAATTTTTTACTGTTCAAATCTCACAATTCAAAAAGATATTAACAATTAACATGTAACAGCTTTTTTAAAAAATCAATTGCACTTTTATGAAGATAACTGTGAGGTTATTTATTTATTGTAATCTTTGAGCTTTAAATTTAAAACGAAGAAGAGTTAGACAGAAAAAGCAATGGGAAGACATTTGAAGACCGCATCACAAACCTAGAGATTAGAGACATGGTCACTGCAGCGATTGGACCTCATGATGACCTGCTAACTAACGTAAAAAAAAACAACGCAAGCTAAAAGTCCTATTACAATGTCTTCGGGGCTCGCAAAGACCCCTTTCATGGAACAGTACGGAGAAAGCGATGGGAAGACAATATAAAAGAATGGACGGGCCTGCCATTAGTGATTAGGAGAGGTTCTAACTAAGGCTAAAGACAGAGATGAATGAAGAAAAACGTTCGACCAATCTTGTATGATGCCCAAACGGTCCGACAGACTAAGAGATCGGTAAAGGTAAAAATAAAAATCCTTCATCATTGCAAGAAGTCTTTCCTGTGTACTCTGCATAATCCAGATCTTCTATTAACAGACAAGGTAATGATATCTACATAACACGGTGCACACTATGTTTATGTATGTATTTTGTTTAATTCAACAGTTTACTGAATACACAGAAACATTATAAGTCAAGTGCGGGAATTTCCGCGGAAAGCAAGCGAAATAATTTCAAGATGAATTTACTTTGTAGGTGAAAAAAAAAAGGTTGCCTGGTCAAACCGTCCGGCTGGTGAATGTACTCTTGCTCTTTTCTTGTAACGCCTACGCGTAGTTTGGTCATTTAATAGTAGCCATTGGTCAAATTAGATGCAGAAACACGTCCAATCAGGGGCGGGAGGAAAAAAAAACGGTGTTTTAACAGCCCCAGTGATCAATGGCGCCATCTAGCGTACGATGATTGATCTTACGTTCGTTGACTATCATAAGTTCAAATCAAACACAATTTTCGAGATTAGCACGCGGCCGTTTTATTCGGCCTTCTCCCAGCTATAGTGTTGGAATATAGACGAGGCTGTTTTTTTTTTCTTTCTTTCATTCAAAACTTTTGAATGTTATCAATAGAGAGAGTGGCCGCCCCTTGTTAAAGTTATGGAAACCTAGTAGACAATTATATCAGTGGACGTCAGAGATCACATGATCAAGGTGACTATTCGAAACAAACTGAACGAAGGCCTGATAAATAATGATTAAGATCTCAAAATAGAAAATTTAAATTTATTATACGGGTTCTAACAATTTAAAAAAAAATGTGTCCGTTATTATGGTAGTCCAGCGGCGTACCGAGGGCACCAGGCGCCCGGGGCGGCATAGTCTGTTGGCGCCCCCTATTAGTATGCGTAATCTATATTTGCATAAAAACAATCACCAATCAATAAATTAAAATTTTTTATTGTAAACAAAGTTAATGAACAATCTGAAGCAAAATTAGCCATTTCTTATAGAACTATTTTTCGTGATCTTGCACTAGCAAAGTTGTCAATGACATCATCAAAATTAATTGTTTCGACCAGCTCCTTTTCTATGCTTAGCAATGCCAAGTCTGACAGACGCTCCTGACCCATTGAAGCTCTCAAATAAGTTAAAATGATTTTTAGTTTACTAAAAGAACGCTCACAGCTAGCAACTGACACAGAGATTGTCAGCATAATTTGCAAAGCAATTCGCAAGTTTGGAAATATATCATTGCCATATGAAATAATAAATGAAAGTAATTCTAATGGGCTGCTTGGGGTAGCATCTGGCCGGGTTTTCAGCAACATACTGCAGTCACTGATTTCTACGAACAGTTAAGTTCCATCGATATCAGTTTTATAAAAGTCAGCCAGCGTAACACAGTGCTGTTGAATATCATCAGAGGTATCATTAGCAAACAATTTGCTGATGTCGAATAGAAATCCAAACTTTTCATCTAACGTCTTCAGACGACCAAATCGTGTTGTCATCTCCTGGATTAGTCTATCAATAACTGATTTCATAATGCGAGTTATTTCTTCAACCGCACCGAGTCCTGCATCACAAGCGTTTTAACCAGGCATCTGTTTTCGACGTTTAATTCTTCCTTCTATCCTAATTCCCAATTTTTCACACAGAACTTTAGCTGCATTGACTGCAGTGATGCAAACATATTCTCGAATGCTACTTAGCCGTTGCAGCAGTCCTTCTAAATCCAGTGCTGCGTCATGGAAATTCATTGATGGATCTTGCAGTCGTTTTTTGAATCAATTTTTGACAAAACTGCATGCCTGAAATCAAGTAGAGTGATGAAATTGAAATTCATCACATTTTGAAGCATGTGTGCTCTCCCCTAGTTTATATAGAGCGTGTAATACCCATTTTGGCGCCCCCTACTCTCCGGCGCCCGGGGCGGATGCCCCCTCCGCCCCCCCCCTCGGTACGCCACTGTGGTAGTCTCTATGACCAGCTCCTGTGTTATGGTGTGTGTGTGTGTGTGTGTTTGAGAGTGTGTTTGTTTCTACATTTACGATGGTATAAGGTTAGCGATGCGATTGGTTTTTACATGATGCAAGATGAACTGTATTGTCGTCAGCAGTCTTTATCAGTTTGAACAGACGACTCCAGAACGTGAGACTGAAAGGTTGTGTGAGCTAGATTTTGTTTAAAATATTATTACTAAAGACTAGTACATTTATTTTCTCTCATATTAACTTGATGTTGTCTATTTTATTATAAAAGTCATGTTTAGCATTGGTCACAAAGAAGTTATCCAAGCAATTTCAAGTTTTTTAGTTAAAATATAAAGTGGGGCTAGTTGTCTATCAGCAGTTTGGTGATACAGGTCAACGGCCGGCAATAACACCCTATTTCAGTTAGGGAAGTCTCTATGACCTGTCCCGGAAGAAGTTGTTAGGGAATTCTCTAGGACCTGTCCCGGAAGAAGTTGTTAGGGAAGTCTCTATGACCTGTCCCGGAAGAAGTTGTTAGGGAAGTCTCTATGACCTGTCCCGGAAGGAGTTGTTAGGGAAGTCTCTATGACCTGTCTCGGAAGAAATTGTTAGAAAAGTCTCTATGGCTTATCCTGTGGACAGTTGATAGTTCTATAACCTGACAACACAAGAATACGCTTTGGTAGCATTCTGAATCTGCCGTCTCCCTCTGTCATGTTCACCTCAGATTGGATGAGTTTAAAGTAGGATCACCGCACAATCTGAAAGTTACATAATGCTCTACTATTCTTTTTGTCGTAACTTTTGCCATGGTTGGCAGAGGTGTTGCCTTATATTTTCTTGAATGGTTCAACATAAAAGTTTTTTTTAGATAAGACTCGCCCTTGACAACATAGTAATAAGATACCAAATTATATCGGATACCATCAAATCAGTTATGGGCTTTTTACTCTTTTATTATTGATGCACTGATATGCACAGTAACCTCGATAGGGCATTTGTATTCAGCTCACCATAATAGCTCCTCATTACACGGGTATAGTGTAGGTCAAGGCCAGGTCACCCTACTTCCCTTCCCCCTTTCTAGTTAATTGCTATTGAACATGGAGTTGCTATACACCTTCAAACCAAGAATACGGTCCAAAGCTCTGCACTTTCCCCCTCCACCCCACCCCCCTCTTTTCCTATTTGTTTCGTTTCTTTACCGACGTTCTGCTGTTTATTTACCCTCTGGCTACATTTCCTATGTTGGTGAAACATTGAGTTGATCAACAAGGGCAGAGAACCATTAAAAGAGCAGCGGTGGCGAAATGTTTACCTCCCCTTTGTTTAGGGGGGTTATTGTTTTAGTGCATCTACTCAGCAAATACAGATACTCTAAGGTACTCGCCACACTCACCCCTCCCCACACTCAGACACATCCGCCTCCCCCAGGGCGCTATCCAAGCTGCACATCTAACTATCTAAATAAAAAGGAGAGAAACAAATGAGTGCGTGTGTTGCCCAAGGCTAATGATAAGGCTAACTGTTGTAATTTGCTAATAATCCTAACCTACTACGCTTTTTTTTTTGTGGACATCCTTCTCCCATTAGGGCAGAGGTTCTCAAACTGTGGTCCACGGATCCCAGGGTGTCCGCAAGACGACCTTAGGTGACCCGCAGGAAGATGAAAATATTACACAATTAAAACAACATCTTTGCTGAAAGGCAAATTATCCGTTTGGGTCAATGGAATAATAATCAACTCTCCCCTCACTACTGCTCAAGGCAGGCTTTATGCAAATGCAAATAGGGTGGGCGCCTTGGGCATCCGATTGGTGGGGGCCTTGCATAATAATGTGATAAAATAATTTAAAGTTTATTCAAGAGTGTTTAGATCCACTAGTTGTTTCTTCCTTTTGGAATGAGCTGAAAAAAAACGGTCTATGACATCAGTAGTCATATGTTTAAGAAGTTTTGGGTAGGTTGATTGAACGCGACGGAAATTGCCTTATTTGAATTTAACTTTTTAATTAAGATATAGATATAGAGATATGAATGTTTTTAATTTATTGCGTATTTTCGGTCTTAATTTGTTATTTTTCTATTTCATTCGGGGGCCACCTATTTCAATTCGCGTAGGACCTCTAATCCCATAAGGATGGTCGTGTACTGTTAAATGTTGTTACAAAGTATTCTAGGACGACCTAAATAAAGATTGGAAGAAATTCCTCTTTTTGATTTGGATATTCCCGAGTGGTCATTTAATTCTTTTGGACAAACTCAAGATGCCAATCACAGATGAATCCATACTAATACACAACATTAATAAAATCACTACTTCACGATAAAAGAATAAAATGTCAAGTAGCTATAATACATAGCACATTACAAATAGAAAAACAAAACCTAATGAAATACTCAGAGGTACATTTCTTATTCCATAAGCTAGAACAAATTCCTACAAGTGCTCATTCTTTCCTAGTGCCATTAGAGAATGAAATGGGTTGCCTGAATCAGCCATGAAAACCAACGACTTAGCAGAGTTTAAGTCATTGATTAACATGCATGACAAGATAAAAACTATAGCTGAGAGGTAAGGTGCTTGACTTCCGTACCGGAGGTCCCTGGCTCGTATCCTGGTGAAGACTGAGATTTTTTTATTTCGGGATTTTCAGGCTCATCTGAGGCAACCCAACGGTTGGTTGTTGTGCTGGCCACATAACAACCTCGTTAACTGTGTGCCACAGAAACAGATGATCTTTACATCAGCTGCCCTATACGCCACTTAATTGCTGATATGGGAATTTACTTTTTCTTAATGACACAAAAAGAAACTAAAGATATGTTTTAATTGTGAGACTATTATTATTATTATTATGTTAGAAAAGAACGAGTGTTCATTCTCTGGCGCAGCCAGGGTCGAGTTTCGTTAAAGGGAGACGAAATTCATCGTATTCCCTATATCAGTTTCCACTGAGGAATTTTCTGGTGATGTGGCAGGTCTGCAGCAGTACCGCCCTCTCTGACAGGCAACGAGAATGTTCCTTGGAATACCCAGAGCCTTGAAGGTATATGTGAGGTCAATTGTTATTATCCCCTCGGTTGATATGACAATGGGGTATATTGTTATTTTAGATAACTTCCATAAACGCTTAATCTCCATGTCTAGGTTCACATACTTTCGCTGTTTTTCCAGCTCAGTTTTTTTTTTAAGTTATGAGATAGTGGTTTATTGTTATTATTATTATTAGCGGCCCCCGTAAGGGGAAAAATCCGCTATTAGGTTTGTGCAAAATGTCCGTCTGTCACACTCAGGGCGCCAAAACTAGAAGAGATACGAAAAATATTTTTTCACCATTAAATGCGGATTGAAAATTTTAGGTGCAACGGCTACTTTTAGTTTTCTAAAATCAAACCGTTTAATTTATAAAAATTATTATCCAAGCGATTTTTTAATAATAAAACACCAATTGTGAAGCAATTACGTAAATCTAAGGGAGGAAATGTTATGTTACTATATGAAATGCTCCTGGCATGTAGATATCACGCACATTTTTAAAAATGAATTTATTTCTGTCTGTCCGTCTGTCAGACTCAGAGCGCCAAAACTAGACGAGATACGAAAAATATTTTTTCACCATTAAATGTGGCTTGAAAAGTTTAGGTGCAACGGCTACTTTGAGTTTTCTAAACGCAAACCGTTTAATTTATAAAATTAATTATGCAAGCGATTTTTTAATAACAAAACACCAATTCTAAAACAATTACGTAAATGTAAGGGAGGAAATGTTACTATAAGAAATGCTCTAGACATATAGATTTTTTAGACACATTTTTTAAAATGAACTTTTAGCAGCGGCTTTCGTGTACTAGCGTAAAGACCGGAAATGACATGATTCTAAACTAATTTCTTAAATTTAAAAAAAAATCAGATTTTTAAAAATAAAATTGTATAATGCCCCCATTAAAATGAAACTAACATATTTTTGTGCGTTTTGTCTGTTGGTTGGTCTGTCCGTCACGGTTAGAAAAAAACACTAAAGGCTTTTGAAAATATGATTTAACATTTACTGTTCTTTCAGAAATATTGCGATAGTTTAAGGATGGGAGCATACAGGAATTGAGCCAGGGACTTAGAAGGAACATCCGAAACATCTTGCGAATAGGCGGATCTGACAGGGATCCGACTCCGACGGGGGCCGCCTCTGAGTTTGTGTTTCACACAAACTCTCTTTGTAATCTTGTTATTATTATTTTTATGATAGGAACGAACGAGCATTTCTTCTCTGGCACTTCTAGGGTCGAGTTTCTCTAGAGAGAAGTTAAGTTCATTGTAGTCCATTTATCAGTGTCCACTAAGGAATTTTCTGGTGATGTATCAGGTCTGCAGCAGTACCGCCCTCAAGGAGAATCTTCTTAGGAATGTCAGAACCTTAAAGGTATCTGTGAGATCATTTGTCATTATCTCATCGGTTAATATTATTATTATTGGAGTGCGGAAATAAGAAGTAGCATCATTAACAGCCGAAATTGCGGGAGTAGGAAAGCGCTAGTATAAGTTTGTTTATGTATTAGTAGAATCAAACGAACGTACAAATTAACCGCGTATTGTCTAAGAAAGTGACGTTGTGCAAGATTAGTCGATACCAGATAAGACAATTAAGTGAAAGATATTTGTTTTAAATATGTTAAGGCTTTCCAGGTCTTCGATTTGATCTTCTGTATAAAAGACAATAGTTGCCATACACATACCGTTCAATCAAGATAGAATCGATGTAGCCATATGATATTGCAGAGTCAATAAAACTTCGTATTTTAAATGCATGATTCTACATTTTGCTTATCCGAACCTGCCCCTTCTCTTCTTAATTTTCACTTTCTCTCTCTCTCTTTTTCTCTATGTAGCCAACTTCCCCTCCCCCTTCTGTGACAATGAAAAGATAAGAGAAATGAATATTATTTTCCATACCGAGGCTTATTTGCGCTATCAATCTAGCGGTGTTCCGGAATTGATCACCCCCCAGCGCTTTGCCCTCCCCCCGTAATGTCATCACAAATTACACGGGACAAATTATCGAACAGAGATCGGTGCATTGTTGTTTCATTTTCCTCCCTTTGATGTTCGATATTGGATCGTCCGGTCACGAGTTGACCAGACGAGAGGCAATCAAACAACAACTACAGACACCCACAATACACAAAGATGTGGGTTTGCACGGAGAATGCGTGGAATAATGAATAGGGCCGTAGTGCTTGAAGATTGTCATTGTCCGGTAAGAGGTTGATTTAGGAGTTGGCCCCCAGGACATTTTTTTCTCAACCATTCATTCCTCTGTAAGCAAACAGATATTTAAAAAAATGTTATAAAGCTTTTGTTGCATGACTAGGGCCTGTATTTTAAGAAGTCCTGGCACGCCGATGGATGCTTCTCAACCTCAACTTAGCGCCTGGGTAGAGACGGTCGTTAGAGAAAATGAATAGGCAAATAGGGGAGCAAAACAGAATCCCCTTTAGGGTGCCCAAGGACCAAACACATTGCACTTGCGGGGATTGAAGATACTTTAAGCCTTCTGAATAGAAGACTTAAAAGTAAAGTAGAAATTATACATAAAACACTGAACCATAATCTTCAAATACAAAATTTAATAAAATACTCAGAAAGACACCAAGACTACACATATAAAATTTTACCCCATAAGTAAGGACAAATTTGTACAAAAGCTGCTTTTTCCCTAGTGCTATAGGAGCATGGAATGAGTTGCCTGAGCTAGCCAGGAAAACCAGTGACTTGGCGGAGTGTAGGTCATTGGTTAATATGCATGACTAAATGCATGACGCGTAGGACGTAATCATCGTCTTTTTTTGAAGTAACGTCTGTAACATATAAGATAAGATAATGATAAGACTCAAACCTAAACAACCATGTCACTATCAACGCACCATTCCTCAAGGGCTGAACTGTGGCCGATTTGACCGATCGTTTCAAATTGGACACCGCGCTTGGTTGAGGCCCCGTATTTTACATTTTGTATATCAAAGCTCTTGTCACAGACTTTATGTGTTAACATATTTAGTGTTTCGTAAGTTTGACGTAACCCACTGGTGTCTATTGCGTCTGACTTCTTATCTTCTTATCTTATATAATACAGACGTTACTTCAAAAAAGAAGATGATTACGTCCTACGCGTCATGCATTCAGTCATGCATATTTACCAGTGACTTAAATTCTGACAAGTCACTGGTTTTCCTGGCTAGCTCAGGCAAACCATTCCATGCTCTAATGGCACTAGGGAAGAAAGAGCATAGACATAGATGAATATAGACTGGCCAATAAGAGAGTTTTATGAAACACAAATTTATGAATTACGTTTGTGTGTACTTTATTTTATGTCTATGAGATTTGTTTAATCTCTAAGCCTGAAGATCATGCAATTTTTAAATTTTCATAAGTGGGAAATCCGAATACAATAGATATACATGTTTTCAAGTTAAATGAAGTTACTTCCTTTTTCCAGTCTATATTTATGTCTATGGTTGTAACTTTTGCATGTTGTATAATAGATTTTACACTAATGATGTAATTAATAGTTGTTATTCTAAAACCATTTAGAAGAGGTTTCGCCAAGTATCCATTAAATTGGGCCCGCAATTTGTAAGGCCGGCCCTGTATGGCGGACACCCAGTCACGGTTGGTGTGATAAAGAAAAGGAAAATGTAGTACTATGTGTGATCGACATTCAGCCTAGTTTCTTATCAGAGAGTCTTGCGATACAAGCCAAAGGTAATAGGGATATAACCTATATAAGTATTATTGGATCTCTTCAGGACAGGACGATTGAGGTAGCCTCAGGGGCGAACTGGATGTCAAAATCGGCCCAGGCATTTCTATATAGAACGGCCCATAAATTGTATATCATATGATGGGCCTCCAATTATATTCCTATCTGTTATAAACATTATCATGTTTTTTTTTTTTTTAATTTATAGATAACTGTATGCGTGCTCTATAATACTCTATATCTTTAAATGAAATATAGGTCTTATGTTGTTTTTTTATTGCTACGTTTGTAGTTTTTAAAAAATGAAGCCTCCTAATAGAACCATGGATGTAGGCTATTAGTTTTGTTTTTTTGAAAATGTGTTAGATTAATTTAGTATTACACTGTAGTATGTAT
>JADKLZ010000728.1:4946418-4966259 GCA_021533235.1 Biomphalaria straminea | reverse complement strand
AAAATTAATTTATGTATATATGAGAATGTTATAAAACCATTAACAATTTAATGCGTACCCCCTTATAAGGCCCTTTTTAAAAATTAGCTTTTAACGTCATTAGTCGAGATGTTTACACCCGAGGAATCCTTGGAGAATGTCAACAAAAGATAATCCAATAGATCAATAAAACAGTGAAAGTAGAAATTAAATGATATTCACTGATTTAACTCTTTCTCTCCGAATCGACGATACCAACGTTGATTCCACCAGAATGTGGTAAATAATTAGGGAGAGAAAGAGTTAAAACCTCGGTGAACGGAACTTATTAATTGAAAAAATATAGGCTTAGTGCATAGAGTTGGCAGTCTATGTTATAGTCTATGTTTAAAACCGCTTTCTCACATTTGTTTCCACTTTTGTCTCAATTGCTTTTGATTGTTTCTCATGTGCTTTTTCTACCTTATAGGGCTCTTTAGGGTGCCCCTACCGGCCCATTTGAGTGCCAGCCAGTTCGCCCCAGAGTAGCCTCCATGGGCTCTAAGGTTCCAGGTGTCTATTGAGTTATTTTATTTTTAATTCAGAACTGAGACATTTCTTTTTGCGTTACATGTGGGGCAATATGAGACAAAATATTGCAGCAAATTTAAAAACAAATATTGCATTAATATGTGGTATGTGAAATATAAATGTATTATTATATTACATGAGTAAATTAATCAACAAAAAAAAAGTTCCTATAGGCCTGCAATCATTTTCAAAGCGAATGGAAAAATGTTTGCTAGATAGAGATCTGGAACACTAATATTAAAAGTCATTAAAAGAATGTAATCCTAGAAGTACTTTGTGGAGGTGGATACCAAATGAGACAAGGGAAATAACCAACAAATATCAACGTGGATATCAAATGAGACATGAGGAATTGTGATGTTAAATATTAGTTATCTCTAGACTTAATTGATAAATGATTTTTAGATTTAAATGAGGTATTAAAATTTAAAATATGTTTTTCATTCCAATAATTCAATAAAAATTTAATGTATAAATAAAATAAATAAAAGTATAAATAATGTATATTGAATGATATAATAGGTTATTTCATTAATGTGAGATTTATATTAAACTGAATCCCTTCTTAAATGAGATCCACTCTTGTCGACCCCCATTTGCATGACTTGGTCCCCCAATTCTTTTTTTCACTTTCGTGGACAGCTTGGAAGTCCTCATGGACCCCTGGGGGTCCAATATGGAACACTTTGGGAATCACTGTAATAAACTGAAGTCAACACTACTTGAGTTCAAATAGAATTTTACTAACATTAACAAAGAATGAAAGTAAGATCCTATCAAAAGACAAAAATGCATCTTGTATTGATTCCTCACTGTACAAAAAAAACACATTTATAGAAAGTACAGAAAATAAGAAAAAAAAAAACAAGAAAACACAGACTGTATCTGGTCTCAAAAAATAAGTAAAAAAATGAGCAAAGTTCAGAAAAATGATTGGACCAATTAATAAAAAAAATTCATAAGGTGTATGGTATCAAAACAAATTTTAGACAAGTAAACAAAAAAATCATTATGTCAATTTGACATCTACAACTTTGTAAAAAAAAAAAAATGTTTATGTAGGAACTCATTATGTCAAGGGTTCAATAACTAAACAAAAAAAAAAAAATGATATCATTATTCATTGCTTTTTCCAAATGTGTATAGCATATCAACATTATTATGCTGAAAATAAAACAAATCACTTTGTGAGACAGAACTTATTTAAAATATGCTGGAGGAATTACACTGATACATTGCAAAGTGCATGAATTTTTATTTATGATACATGATAAGTTCATTGGAGTCATGACAATGTCAGATCGACCTGTACATTTTAAACTTAATTAAATTGAAACTAGACTACGACCAGATAGAGGCAGGGGAAAATAAAGGCCCACAACAACAGTCAAACTATCCAGACCACAAAAATACAATAACAGCCTCAGAGTTAATGACCTTTTTTGTTCACTGACTGTCCTTTGTAACTACAATTTGCAAGTTTTGATCTGATTAATACATGTGTATTTAGAATTTATTCACCCCATTGTGAAGCAGAAGTAAAACAACAAAATGCTAGGCAAATACTTGAAGAATTTAACAGTCGATATACATAAAGATATAGATAGTTTTTATAAGCTACAGTGAGTACACCAAGACTGGATACAATTCAATGTATAACCAAAAACAAAATGACCACACAAAAAAAAACAACATAAATTCATAATAAGTTGATACATCAACAAATATAATTCACTAGCCTTGTTGGATACAAAAATGCAACTAAACAAAAAAATGGTACAAGAGTACACATCTAGAAAAAAGAACAACTTAGAAGATGATGCACATTTATATATATGGTTTTATCAAATACTGTGTCTAAATTACTGCACAAAACTAATGCATGACTGCAGTAAATGATGACCTAGACAGACTATGCAACTAGCAAGATTACAACTAAATATTATAACAAGGATGCACTACTTAGCATTGGCTGATCACATAACAAAATAATATGATAGAGATTCAACAAAGTTTTTAAAAGCAAAAAAAAAATAATAATGAAAGTTCAGATTGTGCTTAATTAATGTTGGCAAGTTAGGTGGGAACAATACTGATATTATCTGCCACAACCCCGCGGGCGTCGCCCGAAAAAAAAAAAGGCACTTCTGCTGAATATTGTGTGGATTAAAAACTAGCAGAAGTGCTCCAGCTTAGATCAAACCTGGCTACATTGGCATTATTTTAAATAGCTTCATAGACATAGAAGAATCTCTAGTGCTTACTGCAGTCACTGACCACACTAACTTCAAATACTAAATACAAAGTAACAGAAAATAATCAAAATGAATTGCTGGGTCTTCATGTAGCTTTCAAATGCTAAGACCAGAGCTAAGAAACCTTTTTCACATTTTTATAAATATGACTATTGACAGTTTTTATTTTCTGTTTTTATACTGATCTTAAATTACTGTAACAGCATACTTTTATGTCGGAAGTAAGACTATGATTTGACTGAATGTATCAATAGAAAAGCTTTTGATATGTACAGTGTGAGGCAGTGAAGCTGTAGTGATAATGAAAATGTCCAGACAACATCTAATGATACATTGTGATAGTGATATGTTATTAGATAGCCAATGGTCATCCATCACATGATACAATGCTGGGATACTAAGCAAATGTGATATGTTTTCATGATGTAATCCAAAGTGATAGTAGTGATACAGCTAATGAAACTACTAAACAAGTGTGGTATGCTGAAATGATGTAGACAGTGATGGGTGATAGTTATAAATAATATCATGATACAATACTGGGATACTAAGTCATCATGATGGGAATGTGCTACACTGAAAGCAGTAGCTACACGACACATAATTTTACCTCATTAAATTGCATTAAAAAAAAAATAAAAAAAAAAAAACAAAGACAATATTGGTGATACAAACATGAACTCTTATGCTCAAATCATTTTGGTTGAGAGATTCTGAGAAGTAAAAATACAATAGAAAAAAAAAAAAGAAGCCAAAACTTAAAAACAAAAGTTCTTTTGGCTCCTTGGTCAAATAAACAATAAAAACGCCTTAATATATTCTAAATAGTGTTTAAACAAACTTACAGAGAAATATTCGGGCTATAATAGTTCATTCTATCATCATGTGAATTATTATTTTTTTATCAGTTCAATAAAATTATTAGATTATATTCAGAGGTCACATATCTCCCAAACTATGGCATAAGGCCAGGATAGGGGATGTAGCTTTACATAGACTAGCTAATGATGACCTACAGAGACTCTGCCATAACACAAGAGTACAACTAATAGATTTTGTGTGTGTGTGTGTGTTAAGTACATGCATAACATTATTTGATTGTAATACGAAAAGTAAATCTCATTGTGTTCTTTGGTTTACATTTGCCAGCGATTTCCTAAGTCTCCAAGATAACAAATACATTTTTACTTTCACCCTTCAAGTTCCACAATTCAGATTACAGCCAACTATTATAGTTTGTGCTCTCAAAGCCTAGTATACAATTTTAAAAACTGGGCGAAATTTATTTTTAAACTCCCATCTGCGTAACATAACTCTGAAATAGAATGAGCATTATGATATTACCTTACCTATCATCAGAATGGGTATAAGAGAACGCAGTAATGAGGTCACAGCAAGGATATTTGGCGCCACTCCAAGTAAAAAAAATGGTCATCTGATAATTCTGTTATGTGTGCCAACAAAACAAAAAAAAATGAACTGGCCAAATACAATACACACGGGACAACAGGAGCAATGGAGCGTTACAGTTCTTTGTTGTTGTTTTCTCCAGAAATAAAAAAAACAACTTTAATTATATTTCCAATCCTACATAATAGGGATTAGGGGAAGGGAACAATATATTTAAATACATATGCTTACAAAATCTAATCAAATAATAAAGCACAAGTTTGAATATCTGCAAGTCAAGTTGCTAGAAATACAAATCTGATTAAGTATTAGACTGGATGCTAGCAAATGAAAATGTATACACTTCGCCAGAATCCATTTACTTTTTATTAGTTTTCAACTATGCCAATTTCAGAAACCTTTTTTGTACTGGCTTAGTGTGTTGTAATTAATGACATGGAAATACTGTTGAATATGAGCCAAAGGGAGATAATGTGTAATATGAACTAAATGTTTTAGAATGAGATTAGATTACAACAAGACTTAGATTAAAAAAGTAAAGTTCCCTATTCAGTTCTTGCAGTCTACAAGGCAGATGATGTAAAGGTCATCTTTTTCTGTGTCCCATGGTTAAGGTCATCTGTTTCTGTGGCCCATGGTTAATAAGGGTGCTAAGTGGTCAGGGTTAGAGTTATATGTAGGTTTAAGCTTTCTAACTAGTGATTTTTAATAATGCAGTTTTTTTCTTCTGCTGTCTTAAGCTTAATGAAATAGGACAGATCAGCTGATTTCTTTCATTACTTTACAAACATTATTTCAAATTTAAATTAACAATATTTTTAGCTTATTCATAGATAGCATTCTAGATCACAAAAAAAAAAAATTGAATTGAGAGTCGAAGCCTAGAATTATCATTGACAAGTACCTAGTTCAAATGTTATTCTGAAATCAATAATTTTTTTTTTAAACTCAAGATGTAAATAAGAAATGTGTAGCAGCACTGTTTGAAAGTGAGATAAGTGAACCAGTTTGCAAAAGAGGCTTCAGAATTCTTAGAATTAAGACTAAATGAGTTACAAGATCTATTTTTCAGTCCATAATAAAGTAATTAAAGAATACCTTTTTAGCATGGCAATCTATAGGGCAGATGATGTAAAGGTCATCTATTTCTATGGCGCAGTGCTAACAACCAGTTGCCTTTACTTTTCCTAACAAATGTCAGGGTTGGTGGACTTATGGACCCCCTAATATCCAAAATCCCAGTCTTCAACAGGATTTGAACCCAGGTCCCCTCAGTTCAGACATCCTGTCCCCATTTTCAATCCATAGAAAGAACATTTGTTTTAACAAAACATAATATATAAAACTGGGCATTGCTACAAGTGAAGTATTTAACTGGAGGGAAATATAAATTTAGATTTACAACTCAACAAAATGATGATGTGACCAAACACTCAGAGGGGAGCTTTTACGCCCAGTTCTTTAAAAAATACTGTAGCAAGGTATAACAAAGATTGCTAATGTTGAGGAGATTAGAGATTTCTAATTTAGAAACAGGTGTCAAATGTAATTCAACAAAAATTCCTGAGTGTAATATACTGTATTTCAGAAATATTCAAAACCACCTCCACTTTTTCTTATTCATAGTAAATATGATTATAATAAAACACTAGAAATGTAAAGGGACTATGATCATAAATATACTAGAAACAACATCATGACCTATAAATTCCTATTAAAAAATAGATAACTACAGGAGATATAAGAACCATTGGTTTAAAAAAAAATATTTTCAAAAATGTGACAGTAAAAAAGTATTTCCTCTAAAACAATGATAGTATTAAGTATAATATAAAATACATTATTGTGGGTGGGTTTTTTTTTTGGTTGTATGTAAGAAAGTTGTATAAAAAATAACACAACCTTAAAATAAAAGAAATTCACTTACAAACAAAAAACTTGTCATGGCTATACAAACACCAAAATAAAATAACACTAAAATGACATTTCACTGAAATTATACAATCATTCTATACAGTCAGCTAGAAAGTAATTAGATATTAATTAAAAGGAAAAAGGAGACTAACTAAACCGTTAGCGCGAATACCAAAAAAAAAATAAAAACAAAAACAAAAAAAACTAAATAACCTATCAACCATTGGCAGAAAAACAATACAATACTAAACAGCATTCAGCTACATTAGCCAGTTACATTAAATCAGCTGTTACTGGATCTAGAAATCTTTTTTGATTCGGCAGTTCACAAATAATACATAGCTTGTTTTCACGCAGGTTTTAGAAATGCATCAGCTTTGAGCGCAACATTTCAAGCACAACACACACTTCACAATTCTTGTGGTTTCAGAAATACAATTTAAATTAAAAAACTCGGTGGCAGACAGCAGCATGTTTGGTTGTCCGTGAATAAATTAACTGAACAGGAATTGTACAGACCTATATGTACATGAGAGGATGTATTTACAAGAGTTTTATATTTACACTATGTGACACAAGCATCTTGTACAATAAGCTTCATCCACAAATGAAATGAACTCTTTCTAATGCCCATGTACTAGGCTAGTTCACTGGTAACCTACTAATAATCATATGTTTTATTTTTCAGGTTAAATACAATCTTTTTTAATCTCACCTAGCTGTTCTAATGGCTAACTCTCTCAGACATTTAGATGTATTTATGGTTACCCTTAAATGTCATCAATCTGTAGTATACTGGTGTATATCATTTAAAGGTTTTCCAAACAATTAATATTGCACAATTTAAATGCTTTCAAACAGGTACAAGTTATATTGAATAACAAAAATTAAATACTACTGTAAAATGAAAAATTGTCCAATGTTTAAAAATAACATTGTAGACTCACAATAATAGTCTAATAGTGTAAGCAAATAAAAAAAAAAGTTTCTCCTACGTGTGACCTAGCAGTTCAAGGGTACAGATCCTTTTAAATCTGTGGTGGCCAACCTTTTTTTGTCCCAAGAGCCATATAAGTTTCTGATACACATCAAGGGCCACATCACCACAAAAAAAAAAAATAAAAGAACACAATGGAACTGTGTCTCTTTGGCTTCATCTTGCATTGAAGCCTTTACGCGCTCTTACAAATGTCATCATTCTTAGAGCTGGGTGGGCTTAGAATATTTTTCACTCCGTAAAATACCCAATTTAAAAAATAAAAAGAACAATGAATAAAGTATCTGACATAAAAAAAGTATAAATAGATTTATACCCTACAAACAAGTAATGGAAAAAAAAACTGAGAAATAAATTGAAATAAACTCAGTAATAATTTTAAGTGTACAACATTTTGTTATACAAATACTGGCAATGTATCAATTTTATAACTCTTTTTTCTGTACATCATAACCATATAAGATGTACACTAACGTCAAGTCCTACAACTATACTGGGTTACATAGAATGTGTCAGCAATTTACAAAAACGTTCATACAAGTACAAGTGTAACTAATGTCACAGTCGGTGCAGCAAACTTATAACGAGGGCGGCCTTCCAAGCAGGACGGCGCAGCATCTCTTGCTGGACAACTTGCTTCACTTTTCACCAGGATTCACAACTCAGCAGCAGCTGAAAAATAAAATAACTTTATTTCTTGTGGACGTCAGTAGAAGCTGAAAAAAGAAAATGGAAATGTATTTCATGTGGAGACAAGCCTGGGTAGCTATGTGTATAGATGCTGGCATTAGATAGTATTATATGGCCAATACAAATCTATATATTTCATTTCATGCTGTGAGTGAAGTTGCTAACATTCTGTATCACAATGATTTCAAATTTAAGAACTTTGACTGAACAAGAAATATATTTGTTACTTATTGTAGCGTGACTGAGGGAAAAACAAAATTAGAATATTCATATTAAACAGAACTGCTTTTATTACACTTAGCAACTGTTAATAATTTCCAAATTTGTCAATTTCTTAATGAAGATAGCATTCTTGTTGGCATGTTTGAATTCCCATTGAGTCTGGAAAAGCTTTCAGGGTAAAAGAAAAAAATTCTTCCACACTAATACAATTGACTAAATACTGTATCAGTAGACAGCCCTTCACCTATGACTTATCTCATGGATGCATCATATTGTTGTAGCTTCTGGGTATCAAATACAAAAACCTCATCACAAATGAAGAGATCAGAAACAGAATACAGCAATAGGACCCCACGATACCTGATAACCACCGGTACTGTAAAAAAAACACACGCTTAAACTCTATGGCCATATTATAAGGTCGTCAGAGCTCGCATAGACCTTCCTTCATGGATTAGTACCAGTAAAATAAATAAGATGTAGGCAGAAAAAGCAATGGGAAGAACTAAAGAATGGACAGGCCTGTCATTGATTGAAATTCTTTCAGAGGCAAAAGACAGAGAGAAGAATGGAAAAAGATCTCATGTGGTACCCCAAGGATTAAAAAACACAAACTTAGAGATAGGTGGAGGTGAACTTCAGGCAAGAGAAATTTAAATTTTGTTACAATGGAGAGTAATTAGGTGACAACATCTACAGTTTTCATGTTGAATGACACCAAAAATGACAATTTTCTCTATTTTCTGGAGATTCTTATGATATTTAAGGAGATTTTTCATGATTTGAGATTTCCAGGACTTTTTTGATTATTTTGCAATTTCAGGAGATTTCCAGGAGCTCCTGGAAAATCAGGAGGCCGTGGGGACCCTGAGTATTATATGATTTCCTAAGCACAGTTGTCTTTCTTTCTTAGCTTTGTATTTTAACCTTGCTGTGCACCTTCCCCACTTTTGATGGTGATGTGCAGTGTCAGTGGTAACAATATCATTATTAAATTGTGCTACTCTTTTGTTCAGATAATGAAAACTAAAAGTTCCCAGTACGAGAAGAAATTGTGTAATTTTACCTCCCAACTCAAATGTAACTCACCAGAGATAAGAATAGGTTCTAAAATATACCCAGCAAATAGGACCTTTAAAAAAAAGTGTCACAGGTAGTTTTAGAACCCCTGTGACATGGAGTGACATTTGGTCACTTGGTTAGTATTCCGTGCTTTCAGCACGAGGAAAGTTTTGAAACTCTTGAGTATGGGTCGATGTTAGTCAGTTCATGTTGAGCTCCAGCAGAGTAAAGATATGTAGTTATACTCTGTCTGTTTTTTTGTACTTTGTATTAAAAGAAGTTAAGTGGTGAATTAAGAGTATTTCTTTGGATTTTTATGGATTTTATGATTGTGTACCAAAAATTATGTTTTTTCTGTGGCGTGAATTGCCAGTGAATTATATTTATGTTATATTTTGTAAATAAATCTGTTGTCTGCTGAACTGGACTTTATTCCTCATTTTGAACGTATGATAATGTCAATCAGTATATATGTAACTTGTGAGCGCAACAATAAATTGTGCTAGGAGTTTGAGCATCAAGTAACTAAGTTCATCTATATGGCCAGAAGAGGCCCTAATACGCAAGACATCAGCATACACAACATTCGCGTTATCAGCCAGCACCACAGACTTACAAGTAAGATACTAAAATATAAATGCATTATAAAATAATACAAAGAACTATTTTTTGAGTAACTTGCATTAAAAACAAACTCTATAGTAAACTTACTGTGGAGAGTTGATTTTCTTAATTGGAAGTCCACTTGGTCTGACTGGTTTGTTCCGCGGGTTGGCTAAAGACTCCTGGGAAATTCTTTCGACTAAGGGGTACTTGGTCGAATCTGCTGGCACGTGACCAGTGGGGGCACTCACTGCTCTCTTCAGAAGATGGTCATGATTATTCAACATTATGTTCTGTCCCAGCCCGTTTGAGACAGAGGTCAGATTGGTATCAAGCTCTGGGTCTGGTGAGAGGCTGTTGTACTTTGTGTGGTTAACAGACGCAGAAGGCTTCAGCACTTTTGGGTTGGTCACTATCCCATTTCTTTTCAGCCTCATGTCCGGACTCTTGTTGCCTAACGATGCTCGGCCCATAATAATTCTAGCCGGGTGGTCAGAAGCTGGGGAGATGGAGTCTGGCTGGTAATGATGTTGACGAGACCCAGAACTGCTACTGCTGCTACTATTTGTGGCAGAGGCAAAATTGTGGCTGTTGGCAGGGTGAGCAGGATTCCTTTGCCAGACTGGCTCCTCCACAGAGCTCATCATGTCAGCATGGGGGTTGGTTATTATGTTTATTGTGGCCGAGATCCTCTCCTGCTTAGAAGAGCTGGATTTAATGGGTGAAGGGGCCAGGATATTGATGTTGTGCTGATCATAAGCTGCCTGCCGATGAATAACAGGAGTTCCACAAGGAGAGTGCACAGGACTTTGGGGTTCACTCACGGGCGAGAGTACTCTACTGATTGGACGGGAGCGGTTCTTTCCCATAGAGCACTGCTGTAACTGTTGTGTGAATGTGAGACACTCACGGTCAAATCTGGACACATGACCAAGTCCGCCCTGGCTACTTTGGTTAGTGGATGAGGTCACAATGCTAGATGACTTGGAGGATGAGTTATTAGAATGGTAAGACTTTCTTCTGTCTGACGAAGATTCTGGGGAGGTTGGGTGAATCATGTCTAGTCCTTGTGAACCGATGTAACCAGAAGAACCAACAGGTATGGCCTTAGTGCCGGATATTGGTGTGTTTGTTTTAATGTCTCCACTGGAAGTTGAAGAGTTGCTTCTGCTCTTGGCACCGGTAGGAACTACAGCTCCGAAGTCTTCCAAAATTTTGCAAACATTGGTGTGATTACTTTTTAATGCCACTCGATATGGAGTCCTACCAAACTGATCAGCATGATTTGGATTAGCATGAAAACTCAACAATGTCCTGACCACATCCTCGTGGCCTTCTTGCGCAGCAATGCACAAAGCTGTGGCCCCTTGGTTGCAGGTGTGGTCAACCTCAGCCCCAGACTCTAGCAACAGCTTGACCACTGCCTCATGACCCTGCCAGGAAGCCGACTGGACAGCTGTGCGCTGGTCATTGTCGATGGAGTTGACCACAGCACCATGTTTAAGCAGAGCTCTCACAACTTCCACATTCCCTTGCCAGGATGCCACATGCAGCGCTGTTCTGCCTTCATTGTCTACTCCCTCTATGTTAGCACCATTGTCCAGAAATATCTTAGTCATATCAAGGTTGCCATCTAGAGCTAAAACATAAAGCGTTGTCCTACCATCAGCATCCTTATAGTCTATATCAGCGCCCATTGCCAGAAGATATTCTAAAACCTAGATAATAAAATGAAGTCATAGTTAGAAAGATATAACCACATACAAAAAAGCAATAATTTTTATATTTATATCATTAAATCATTTATGTTTCACAAATTTTATGCAAATGTGATGAAAAAAAATATACAAATTTACTAAAATAAATTTTTACTGATTAGGCAAATTTTAAAATTGTCTTTCAGTAATAAGGAAAATATTTTAGTTTCTAAGATATTTGTGGTGTCTAATAACATTTAAGTACAACAATGCTTTCTGAAGAAAGTTTTGCAACACATTCAGACAGACACATGACTTGATTTGTAATTGTTTGGATGTTTTTTCATTAAAAAAAATGTTATGTACTAGCCAAAACCTCCTTCAGGGGTTGGCAGCAGGCAGGGTTTGAAGTCAGGACTATTGGAACAACATTTAGGAGTGCAAACCACATGACCAGGCCATCATAAATGTTGGCAAAATCATGGTTATCAATTTACTATAACTATGATGATCTAAGTAAAGTGTAATTAAATTTGCAATGAGCAAATGATATATATATATAGTGGACAGCAATATTCCTGCTACAAGTTTCCATCACTATTTGCTTGTGTAAAAAAATACAACCACTAAGCCAGTGCCATCCTTTATGCTGAAGTTTTGTTTTTTAAGTACTGGTATCTCATGCATTTAACTTTAAAAATTATATTTTTTTGAGGTGATTTCTTAACTATAGATATTCCACTATATAAAGCAAAGTAAAAGATACTAATTGAAAATGTTATTGTCACAGGTGAATGTGTGTATAATTTATTTTTACAAATGAGCAAATCACTGGAAGTGTGTTAGTTGTCAACAGTAGAGAGTGCAGTTCATTAAAGTTTCTGTGTATTGATCTAGTTGTTTAATTGTTTTATAATTAATTACAGCAGAACCTCAGGTCCCCTAAATGCATTAAGAAGGTACTTGTCAGAGAGTTACAAGTAGATATATATATATATAATAGGAATATGATGTAACAGTTATTACATAATCTTTTTTATTTTTTTTAGCCAAACTTAAATTAGGTAATAATTATTATAGCCTAACATACAGCTAACTTGCCTGTGCATGGCCTTCTATAGCAGCCACCCGCAAAGGGGTCTTCCCATCATGAGACCTGTGATTCACATTAGAGCCAGCTTCCACAAGTCTTTTGGTCACCTCTAAATGGCCCTCTTGTGCTGCCTGGATAAGTGCGATCCTCCCATCATTGTCCACCTCGTTGGGTTTAGCCCCTTGCTCTAAAAGCATGTGACATATCTAAGACAGAAGACAAAATTATTTTCATCTAAATTTGTTTGGCTTTGAACAAGGTACAACAAAAGACAGTATATAATTAAGTACCTACAGTACAGCAATAATGTCAGACTTTTGAAGCTCTATGTGGTATGTAAAGTGGAAGATAAGTGACCGATCAAGGTAATTATTTTCTTTTTTTAAAAGAACATAATATCTGTAATTTTAAAATATGATTTTTCGAATCTTGATATAACATCTCTAGAGGTTATAAATGCCCATTGTGGTCATTTCTGAGACACCCAATTCTTGGGGTACCTAATTCTTGTTCTTTGGTATACTTTATGAACCCTATGAAGATATAAAGATCTTTGAACAAATGTTCCATGGACAGGACATACTAATCTTAATATTTTAATTACAAAGAAAGATAAAAGATATATATATACATGATATTAAATTACCAGTTGACATTTAAACTATATTTAATAATAAAGTAATACACAGATTACTAATTACATTAAAACTAAACTACACTCATGGACAAAAACAAAGGTAATTAATATAATGCTAACTTGTTTCGGGAGGGGGGGGGGGGCTGAGTGGTTAAGTGCTTAGCTTAGGAATCTGGGGTCCTGGGTTTGAATCTCTGTGAAGACTGGAATTTGGAGCTTTGGGATTTTTAGGACGCCCCTGAGTCCAACAAACTCTAATGAGTACCTGACTTTAGCTGGGGAAAGTAAAGATGGTTGCTCGCTGTGCTGGCCACATGACACCCTGCTTGTTAACTGCTGGGCAATGAAACCCTTAACATCATCTACCCTATAAACCGCATGGACTGAAAGTTGAACTTTATTTTTTTTTCTAATATTGAACTAAAAATATCATTATTTAAAGCATTTTTTCATTTTTACTTTTAAAAAAATTAAATTGTATCAAATCTTGAGATTTATTACTAATAAACTTTCAAATTCTTTTTAATATTATAGCCTGAATTGTTAATATCATCTGACTTAAACCAGAGCACCTCAAAAAAGTCTAGAAACTGACACTGGCAAATTAAAATGCTAAAATGTTCTTTGTATCTTTCTTTTAAGAGAGGAGCCCCAGAAATACATGGCGCCAAGATTTGGATGCAGATGCCAAGCAGAATGGAAAGATGTGTGGACAGTTGAAGAGACTTGCCCAGAACTGAGACACAGAGTAAGCTGGTTCGTGGCTTATGCCCCAGACAGGATCACAGGCAGAGATGTTGTGGTGAAATAGTTACTATTTGTTTATGTTACGTCTTGTAAGTGAATGTGTTCACATCATTGATTTAGTGTGATACTGTCCAAGTCTCTTTCGTCAGTTCATGTGTCGTTCTAGTTTAATAAAGCCTTGTTTTAGGTTAGTCTTCAGTGTTTCTTTATTATTTCTTATTACAGATGTATTGATGTAACCAATCATAACACAAAGATTTAAGAAAAAGCGACCAATAATCTCACCTGTAGATGCCCTTCATAAGCTGCTAAATGTAATGGTGTCCAGCCTGAGTTATCCCTGTGCATTTCATCTAAGCCCCTGTCCAAAAGTTGCCTGACCACAGACTCTGAGCCCTGGGCTGCAGCAACACAAAGCACCGTCCTCCCCTCAAAGTCAATGTGATCCACAGCAGCTCCCCAGAACAACAGTTGCCTAACTACTTCTTCATGTCCCATGGATGTGGCAGCCCAGAGAGGAGTCCTGTTCTTATTGTCCACATGGTCGGGATCAGCATCCCACTCTAGCAACATGTCGCACACACCGGGATGACCTTCATATGCTGCCACAAGTAGAGGAGTGCTTCCATCTTTATCTGTGTGGTTGACCTCAGCACCACGCTCGAGAAGTAAGCTTACAACCTTTTCATGACCCTCACTCGCAGGCACGCACAAACATGCTACGCTGAGCGCGGTCCTGCCGTCCATATCTTCATGATCAATGTTAGCCCCATGATTCAACAGCTGCTCCACAATCTCTACATGGCCCATGTAGGCAGCAGCTATAAGTGCTGTACGACCTTCATGATCAGTCTTATTCACATCCGAGTTATGTTCTAACAAAAGTCTGACAATGTCCTCATGTCCTCCCCAGCAAGCTGCCCTCAGCGCTGTCCTCTGCTCAGAGTCTGCATGGTCCACATACGCACCTTTGTCAAGAAGTATGGACACTACTTTGGTGTGGCCGGCCCAAGCTGCTGAACGAAGTGCTGTCCAGCCTTCGTGGTCAGCATGATCAATGAATGCACCAGCGTTGAGTAAAGTTGTCACAATGGCAAAGTGGCCTTGCCTGGCAGCCAAAGTTAATGCTGTCTGTCCAGACCTGTCCTGCATCTCAAGAGATGCTCCCTGAGTAATTAAAGCTGAAACCTTTTGAATGTCTCC
Source organism: Biomphalaria straminea (assembly GCA_021533235.1). Taxonomy (NCBI): domain Eukaryota; kingdom Metazoa; phylum Mollusca; class Gastropoda; family Planorbidae; genus Biomphalaria; species Biomphalaria straminea. Next base: position 4,951,180 of record JADKLZ010000728.1, on the reverse strand, counting down.
ACGATAAGCAGCAGTATGAATCTGAGTTCTTCCATTGGCATCAACCTCATCTACTCCCATATTATCCATGTCGTTATCGATTTGTTCCACTGGCTCGGATTCAAGGCTGGTAATGCTAACCTCCATGGCTGGTGATCTTGCTCCAGCATCTGTCAGAAGTTTCAATGCTTTAGGGTCTTTAGGCATTCCAGCATACAAACATTTTTCCACGCTTGCTCCTGAAAGCAACAGCATTTGCACAAGATGCTCAAACTGAATGGGTTCAGGAAAATTTGCCCTGACAAGGTGAAGTGCCAGTTCCTGAACACCAGAAGCATCAAGTTCCTTGGCATGTTTGAGCTGTTTCATTGCAATCATGGCATGACCTTCACTTGCGTTGCACAAATACTTCTGAGTGCAATGTTTGACATCCAGCAACCATTCTGAAAAGCTATGATGAAAAACAATCTGCTCCCCATTTAAGCCATTGGTTAAAATTCGGCTCATCAGCTTAAGTCTACGATCAAATTCTTCTCTTGTGAGGTCAGCCTCTTTAACAAGCATACATTCATAGAGTTCGTCACAGTTCATCGGAGTCCTAGAAGCCAAAAGAACATTTAAAAGCGGGTGTATTTTAATGACATGCTTTTTAATAAATAATCTCTGACAAAGCCATAAGTATAGTCCATTCAGTGTGCCAGGTATTTCTCTAACCTCTCTAAGCATTATGAAAGACTCTGCAACTCCGTCTAGCACTTTTTCAAGGTATAAAAAGCATCCATTACTTTTTATATGCAGCTGATTCAGCATTTCTGCAGTGTCTCTACTCAAATGCTGTCGGAGCCCATCCTCTGCATCTAATCTACACAAGATGTACTGCTGGACATCTCTCACAACATGAGATTTCCTCAAGTCATCTAAACTCAGCTTCCTGAAACCTGTGAACATCCGTGTCACTGCCTTGCTCTGCTTTCGTGCCGAACAAACCAGGAGGAGCCAAGGTGGAAAATTAGCGTTGTGTGCAGCTAGAAGTTCAGCAATGGTCTGGCTGCAAGTACCTCGTTCACTCACTAGCTGCAGGTAAGATTCATCAATGGAGTCTACCCACAGCATCAACGTCTGTTCAGGAGGCTCAGAAGAATGCAGTGGTTCTAAAAATGCTATTTTAAATGCTTCATCTGCATTGGCTTCACATTCTACGGGGTCTATTATCTTCTGTATATGTGGTGACATCACTTGGGAGTTGAAATCTTTTATGAGACCAGACTTTGATACCTGGGAGACTAGATTTTTTATAAATGTCACCACTGATAATGAGTTGGCATCGTGAGCCTGGCAGAAGTGGTATGCCAAGACTCTGGACTTCAGGACAGTCTGCTTTCCTGGCGATGTTGGCCAAATCAATTCACACCCCAGGGCAGTCTTTCCACTGCCTGGGCCTCCCATCACAAGAGTTCCACATGTCTTGGATGTTGACCTAGTTTCCAGGCAGTGCAGAAGTTTGATGAATGCCCATTCTCTGCAGAAGAATCGTTTCCCTTTCAACAAACAGTCTGTCATTTTCAGACTTTTTTGTGCTGAAGGTATGCTGAATCTATATCTAATCCATTTAGAACAGATGTGAAATAGATGGTGTTATTTACAACACACTGATTGGCTTAGATCAAGGTCATCCATGATTAGGTTCAAGTTATAACTTAATCTAGTCAATCAAAAGTAGGCGGGCCTTATTCTACATCATTACATTCTGTGAAAAAGAAAGATAAAATAATTAAATAACTTTTCACACCATATATATATATAATATAGATTTCATATCTAAAAATCTATTATTAACATTATTTATAAAAAAAATAATATCTATTTGGATTTCAATTTATTTTTAATTTTTTTTAGAGTGAAAAAAGTTTACACACAAAAAATTGAGCTAGATACCTATAAGTAGAATAAGATTATAATTAAAAAGATCTTTCTCTAGTGAAAGTCTAGAACTCTAGATGTAGAAATTTTATGATTATAATATAAGATTTAATTCTAGATTGACTAGATCTAGATTGTAAATACATTTATAGCAATTAATAATTAATCTATAGATTACTGCAGACTAGTTGACTAAGTCTAAGATAAACTTCTGATTTAGGACTAGAATTGACTAGATTGTCACTAGATCTAGATATCTAATAGAATATAGATCTAGATAGAATTAACTATTCTACTACTGACTCTAGACTAGAGTATTAATTATGACATTGTGATAGTATATTTATACTTTATAGTTATAATTATAGAAAATAGAATCCTATTTCTAGATCTAGCCTCATATCAAATCATCATCATTATCATGTATATTATATTATAGGCCTATAATGATTATAATGGCCTATATAGGTTATAGTTTAAGTAGGCCTACTATAGACTAGTATAGATATCTTGATAACTATAGTCAGTCAAGTATAGAGTATTATTATATAGTATAGGTCAGCATAGGTCTAAATTTAACATTAATGATATAAGTCATTTAAGTATTTAAGTTTAACTTAGACTTAGGTATAAATCTATAGATTTAGTATGTCTATAGTGACTATAGGCTATAGCCTGACAGGAGTATAGCCTACTAGTCTATAGATATAGTCTAGTAACTATAATATAGTCTATAGCGATAGCCAGTATAGCCAGGGACAGGTATATATAGACTCTAATATGCTAATATCAATATGGCATTTTTATGGGCTATATCGTATATATCTAGAGTAGAGTCTAGATCTATTATTCTATAGGCACTATAGCCTAGGCCTAGTAAAGTAGTAGCCTATAGAGTCTAGATCTAGCCCCTCTTAATCAGGCTCTTAGCCAGCTCTAGTTAACTCTAGTCTAGTACCGCCTCTAAGACTAATGCCTAATCATAATGCCCAATAATGGCTCTAACTCTAATCTAGAACTTCGGGTGAGTAGATAATATTAGTAGAAGTATTCAGTAGAAGTCAAAGATCTTTAGATCTAGAATTAATATTTAGACTTCTACTAGAGATTCCGATTCTAGAATAGATGAAAGGAACACCCACAAAGAACAAACAACGACTTGCTCTCCTATCAACGCATCCCCTTTGTGTGGACCTCCAACACAGCGCGACAAAACACGGCGACACATTTGTTGACCCGAGCACACAAGAAACAGGGCAGGTAATCCATCCGATCTAGCGACGCATAGACCTAGGTCTATCTATATATCCAATTTTACTAGATCTATACCTAAAATAAAATGTAGACGTTCTTTTATCCACAATGACCAACCCAAAACTTGCACCCTCATTCTTTTATTTCTCTTCACAAACCCTCAGATTGATTTTAGGGTAGCCTACAGGCTAAAACAGCTAATAAATGTTGCTAGATTCTAAATTTAGAAGGGAACTGTGTGGCTGAACAGACTGAAGCCACGATGCTGAACTTGACGAAACTGAGGGCGAATTGATTTTAGGCACTCTCCAGATCGATACGGTGTCTAGATTCTACTTGTTCTATTACATTACAAATGCCATGAAAACAAAAGGAGAATGCGGGGCATAAAAGTCCGTCGAAGCATGTTGGCATAAACATGTGCCACAATGTAGATTTAATTGTCACTGTTAAAGAAATTGGTTTGTTTAATGGCATGGTGACACTAAAGCTGCATTTTATATCAAGAGGCCCGAACAAGACTGTAGCCCAAAAGCCTTCCAATAGAACGAAATTATATCTTATCATATATAATACAGACGTTACTTCAAAAAAAAAAAAAAAAGAAGAAGACGAAGAATACGTCCTAGTCAAATGTGAATATTCGTTTGTTATGAATCTCACTGCTCTATATTTTGTGTCTGTTCCAGTTTCTTAATGTTCATCTCAAGATATAGGATTACTGATCTGAACACTCTTGACATGTAAAATGAAAACGAAGAAGAAAATGGCTTTGTGAAAGACGCAATTTTAAAAGTGTTAAAAGTAAAAATATTTCGAAAGATATAGACCTATAATAAATACAGATATATTGCACATACCGGTATACCCTAATAAAAAATTTTGTGGACTCGGGAGGGACACATAGAGGACCACCTGCGGACAATGGTTATGCTTGCACTGTTATTGTGACAAAATTTGTAGGTCACAGCTGGGGCTGCGTATCCACTGGAAATAATAGCATTTCTCAGTAATCTTCGGACTCTAAGAAAAGCCTTAAAAGTTTGTAATATAGATTATAAGTTTACATCTGATATTGAATTCATAGTTACCGGACGTTTGTACGCCCAAAGGAAGATTACAGGTCTATATAAGTACATAAAAAGGGGGGGGGGGGGTGAAAGGAAAAAGGACCAAAATATAGTATTACTTATTTTAAAAAATGTAGTTGATGAAACATGTTTGTAAACTGTTTGCAAAATGTTTTACATGTTTCGGATGTTCCTTCGGAGTTGAAGATAGTAACATCCTAGTCCAAACCTCCCGCAGGACGACGGGGGACATAGCAGTAAATGATAGGCTGTAAGGCTATCACAATTATGTAGGCCCTATTTCCCAGACTAAACAAAAATCTCTAGGATTGTGCTTATAACTTACAACTTATAACTTTATGGACTCGTACGTTAGGACATCTAACCCCGAAATAATTGTTGCAGTTTTTTTTTTTTTTTACGATCACTAGTTTGACTTTTATTCTGTTGTAAACACATGTACAATTATACGTACACATATGTTATACATTCTTCTTTATTCATTCACTTTCACAAAGATTCATATTCTTCTTTATTCA
>JADKLZ010000728.1:4933641-4946408 GCA_021533235.1 Biomphalaria straminea | reverse complement strand
AGATTCATATTATTCTTTATTCATTCACTTTCCCAAAGATTCATATTATTCTTTATTCATTCACTTTCCTAAAGATTTATTGCATTACAATGGTTACGGTATTTTTATAAAACAAGATCCTCCGTGAATATAGAAATAAAGTGTGATTGTTTTGCGTTATTTTACTACAATTGAATAAACTTATATTTGGTAGAAAGGTTTTTAGATGCATTTTTCATTCCTAAGAAGAAAAAAAAAGCTACACTTCATACTGTGATGTAATGAAAAAAGAATTACAAAGACACTTTATAATGAAGAGTCCAGTTAACATCTATATTTTGTTTAGTAATATTTATGTAGCCTTAAAAGCCTTAAATGAGTAAACATTAACTTAAGAATATTTTGTTTAGCAAACCTTTACTTAATAAACTCTTCCTTCTTTTAAAGTAACGTCTGTAATATATGAGATAAGAAAATAACCTCTTACTCATATTTAACCACTGGCTCATATTTAACCACTGATCCGAAATATCAAATATTTCCTTCAGAAATTTTTTCCTTAATAAAACATTACTTTGTCTATCTTTTTCAATAAACCTTTGGATAAAAAAAAAAACATCTATAGACAACATGGCTGCCCGCAAAGCAACCGGATGCGATGGTACCCCTTTCCTACCCAGATCTTCTAAAACAATGCAAAACTACACTAATCCAACCACTACACGAACTGCTTTGCAAATGTTGGCAAGAAGGCGCTGTGCCACACGATCTGCGGGATTCAAAGATCATAACCCTGTACAAGAAGAAAGGCGACAGAAGCTAATGCAACAACTTCAGGGAAATCTCTCTCCTAAGCTTTGTAGGCAAAGTCTTTGCTCGCGTAATACTCCCCAGGATACAAAAACTTGCTGATCGAGTCAGATCGAGTCTATCCAGAATCACAGTGCGACTTTCGCTCAAGGAGATCCACAATTGACATGATTTTCTCCATTCGTCAACTTCAGGAAAAGTGCAGAGCAAAGAATGCCTTTGTACATCGCATTCATCGACATGAGAAAGGCCTTTGATCTAGTTAGCAGAGAAGGCCTCGTTGAAATCTTACAGTTAATAGGCTGTCCACCAAAGCTTTTAAATATCATTGTCTCTTTTCACCAAAATACAGTTTAACGGCGCCTGCTCCGAAAGTTTCAGTATAAACAGCGGTGTCCTGGCCCAAACCCACTTTGGAATACTCTTTTCTTTTCAATGCTAATCCACCACGCGTTTGACAAATCCACCGAAGGCATATATCTTCATTCTAGATTCGATGGCAAACTACTAAATATTGCTTGACTGAGGGCCAAAACTAAAACCAGAACAACCCTCATAAGAGATAAGCTCTTCGCGGACGACGCAGCGGTAGTGGCACACTCACAAAAGGAACTTCTGTTACTAATGTCCCGCTTCTCTCAGGCCTGTAAAGAATATGGTTTAACTATTAGCACGAAGAAAACAAATGTTATGGGACCCCCTGCTACAGCACCACTCTCCATCCTCATAGACGATAACAAGCTGGATGCCGTAAATGAATTCTGATATTTGTGATCCACAATTCAAGATGACCTGTCTCTAGAAGAGGAGTTGAAAAAAAAGCATAGGGAAGGCCTCATCGACCTTCACAAGACAAAGGTCAAGAGTTTGGGAAAACCAGAAGCTAACCACAGCGACCATAATGGAAGTCTACAAGGCATGCGTTATGAGTACACTACTGTATGGCAGTGAATCATGGAAAACCTATGCAAAGCAAGAGAGAAAACTAAACTCATTCCATTCGCGATATCTTCGTAGGATCTTGAAAATCACATGGAAAGAAAAGTGTGCAATACTGAGATCCTTGCACGAACAGGTATTCCCAACATCTTTACAGCCCTCAGACAACGCCGCCTGCGCTGGCTTGGACATGTCTCGCCGGATGAAGGACAATTGCATCCTGAAAGTCATCTTCTACGGACAACTCGCGGCTGGCTCAAGAAAAACTGGTTGTCTCCCATCTTCGTTACATAGATGTAATAAAACGGGACTTCAGATCAGTGAACATCAATACTGACCATTGGGAAGACATAGCTCTAGACCGCACTAGATGGAGAGTGACAGACTGACAGTGACCAAGAAAGCTAAGGACAGCGAAAGAACATGGGCCTCAGCTCTGGAAGAAAAACGGACAATGCGAAAAATAAGGCCAGCTTCTCTACAACTGAATCGAACGCCACCTTAACCTGCGATATTTGTGGACGGGAGTGTCTCTCCAAAATAGGGCCCCACAGCCACATGAGGAAGTGTGTGAGATGAACCACTGACTGAAAGAGGCCAAGAAGCAGGTCGTAATAGAATATTTTAGGGATTCGATAGTCGTCTATTCTGTAGACGTGGCCTCCCCATCGCTACTGGGTCTGCATCAGGATCATGTAGATTCTTTTAAGGCTTGTTTTTCGAGGGACTTCAGTGTCAGGTTATTAGCCTTGTCTCTTAACATTCAGCTTTTATAGTCATGGATATTCCTCATACATAGTTACTACAAATAGTTGTTGCAGGTACCCCGACCCAGACTTTGAAAGTATTCCTGTGTAAGGCTATGTGGGACACTAAATTTTGGGTAAAAAGGTCTAAAATTTCGATTTTTAGTTTAAACCTAATTTAAATAGCCCAACCAATTCAGGACATACAAATATATCATTTTCACGATTGGTAAATAATTAGCCTACTTATTTTTTAAATTTTTTTTGTAAGGTATATTAATTAGTTTTATTTAAATTTTTCTTTTTTTTTAAATTTTCTCAAAATACTATTTTTATTCACTTTTTTTTTACTACTCCCTCACTAATTCTGCATAGAATTCAATCAAACTTGTCCAGCTTATCATTTATAATATGTAGGCTACAACAACTTCAAGGTTAGAAAAAAAATTTATGAAAAAAATGTTTTTTCTATATTCAGAAACTAATCTATAGAAAATGTTCTGTAATGATTGGTCTACACATTGTATATTTTTGTTTAGCAATAGCTTAAATAGTTTTAAAGCCAGACAATCTTTAGAAATGAACATTTATATTAAAGGCAAATATTTGATTTTTTCACATAGTATCCAAATGGATATAAGAGCTGGTCAGCTCAGATTTTTAGAAAAACTTAAGTAAACTTATTTAAGTAATTAAGTAATTTAAGTAATTAGTTTTCCTATCATCTGTATGAAAATTCGTTTTGTGGCAAAACTATAATTAAAACTATAAAACTATAATTAAAGTTGTAAAGCTCTGATACAGAATAAAGAAGATGTACATACTATCTTAATTGTGTGAATTATAAGTAGTTTCAATGTGAAAGTTATATTAATTATTAGGCTAAATTATAAGCAGCTTTTCTTGAAGCACTTAGTTCTAATATTCTAGATTTTTATAAATATGGCGGAATAACTAAAAATAGCTTTATGGTGTAAGTGTCACCAGTGGACAAATGAAAAGAAGTGTTAATAATCTATCGGCGATTTTTAGTACTGCGGAATGAAATTGTCTAACTTCTTCTGTTTATGGCATAAGAACATCAAACAAAAATGTTATTTAACCTTGGTTAGGCCAATAATATGCATCCTCTGTTTGGGACTCTCAACTCAAGAAAACATTAAGAAACTAGAACAGACACAAAATAGAGCAGTGAGATTCATAACAAACGAATATTCACACTTGACTAGAGTAACACCTTTAGTAAAATCGCTAAATTTAGAAAGCCTTCAGAATAAAAGACAAGTATGCGCAAAACAATGAAACATAATCTTCAAATACAAAAACAAAGTCTAATAAAATATTCAGAAAGATACAAAGATAAAGGCACATCTGTCGTTTGTACAAATGCTCCTTCTTCCCTAGTGCTATTAGAGCAGGCATGTCAAACTCATTAAGGTATATGGGCCGCATAAGAAACTTACTATGACCTGAGGGGCCGCAGCAAAAAATCAGTTTTAAAACAGCCTACTAGTTTTATGTAAATTAGAAATAATACAATATAATACAATAATTAATGGCATACCTGTCCATAAGCTAAATTTGAAGTACTATTGGCTAATTAAAAATTACTATGATTACGCATCATTTTCTTTGTCCTGATGCTTGAGATCTTTTCTGGGATACCATTTTATTAATGTCAGGTTGAAGTCTGTTTGCCACTGACGCTTTCATCACAGGTGACAAATTTATATCAGATAATCTCGAACGGTGAGGTGTTTTAATAGCTTTTACTATGGAAAAAAAGCTGCTGACGGAGACCAGTACATGCAAACATAGCTAGAATTCTAGCTGAAAATTTCCGCAATTTAACGAACCGTTCAGGGTAAATGACTGTAAAATTTTGGCACAGCCATTTCAATATTCTTCGATTTCAACTAAGAACCTGACTTCTCTTCTATCAGCTCTAGTTGCACATTTCCAGCGGCATTTTCAGAATCAAATCAGATCGCGTGATCGAGAGTGCGCTTGAACTTGGCTTGGCTACCTAGAAGGAGGTTCGATGTTAGAGACCCGACTCGGGCAGAGCACCTAAAGGCAGCACGGAAAACCAACTCCTAGATGCCCCCTTCCCCACTCGTCCACAAATGAGATTGGACAAAAGCGCTTCGACCATATATTTGTTAGTTTAAACTAGCTAGCTTTACCAAAGGTAAATTGTACTGCATTTTCACCTCCAGTCGTTTCTCAAAAATCATCCTCGCTTGTTATGCATAGAACAGAACTCTAGTAGTTCCTGGTATATGTCAAAATTCCCGTTAAAGGCCTTTATGAACATAGCCGTGTTACACCCGTTACGTCAGTTGACTCATAGAGACCCAATGAAAGTAATTCAAAATCAGCTCTGTCGTTCTTTAAATGTTCAAGCAAGCTGACTGACATGTCATTTATTCTATCTGCAACAGTGTCACTAGTTAACGCTATTTCTTTAAATGCTCTCTACTTTGTTTCTGAATAAATGACTTCGGCTTTAACGAAACACTCCTTCATAAAATCACATTTATTTTGATTTAAATGATTTGAAATGGCTTACAATGAAGTTTGACAAAATGTAGCTTGCTTTCACTGCAGACTCACCCTCGTTGTTCAGTTTAACAAATATTATTTTTCCATTCAAGTAGCTTGTCATCTCTTGTTTTCCAGGTGGCCACGCTGGCCGCATGCAAGGGGGTCGCGGGCCGCATGCGGCCCCCGAACATCCAGTTTGACATGCCTGTATTAGAGCATGGAAAGAGTTCCATGAGCAAGCCAGCAAAACAAGTTACTTGGCAGAATTTAGGTCATTGGTTAATATGCATGACAAGATGCATGGCGAGAAGGACGTAATTATCTTCTTTTTCGAAGTTACGTCTGTATTATAATAAGATAAGTAACTTACTGTTAAAATTATACACCAACTGGTTTTTTTTTGTTGTTTTTTTTGTTTTTTACAAAGCAACTATACAAGCCTTATTATTATTGCATGAGCTCTCTGGTAGAGATTTTGAAAAACACGTTAGTTCTCTGACATCCAATCTCCAATCAAGCTGAAACTTTGCACACTTATTTCAATCAATATTAAAAAATAACCCATTTGTTAATTAAATATTGGTAATTAATTATTTTGTTTGGTTTGGTATATTGAACAAGGGAAAGAAACTGTACTTGACTGAAGTGGTGGTGTAGCTGATTTAGTCCCCGTTATAGGTCGCCGGTTTAAGGTAAGTTTGAAACAAACAATAGATAACCATAAAATCTTTTATTTTCTAATTTACCTCATTAGCAGAGTGGTTAGTGTGTCGGCTTGAGTTTGAATTCAGATCGTTCCTCCTTTTTATTTTTATTTTTAAAAGCCATTACGGTTGAATTCACACAGATATCCTTTTCTTCCCCCTCCCCCCTCCCCAACTCATTTACCAAACTGGTCCAGGTATGTGATAAGATCTTTTCAGTTTATGAGAGCTGAGATTTCTCAATCGTAACAATTTTCCTAATCGCACAGATTTATTGTCGGTGGTCTAAATCTATTACAGATTTAATTACACGACTAATCCAAACTAATTGTTATTGTTACATATCATATAAGCTAAGTAGTTTTTCTTTAAAGTATTTTTAATGATATTTATTTTTTTTTTTACTTGACAGCAGTAAAGTTCAATTTAGCAACGTGGACATTGTTTTGTTTATGTGTAAATAGACACAAAGTTGTTTCCCTTTGAACTCGCTTCTACATTTCTTTTTATAATCTTATTAGCATATTATCGTAGTTTCCTTGCACGTAATGAGATTTGGCTGGAGCTCTCCCATGCAGGAGATAGAGCACGTTCTTAATTACTTTTTTTTCCCAAGACGACCTCTATCTTCAAAATATTTGGATAACATCATGCCGAGACGGACGGACAGAGCCACAGGTAGAGCTATACATTGAGAGAGATCCTGCGTTGTTTATAATTAAACCGGTCTAAAAATAGCGATATTCAAAGTTCGACAATTATATGCCGTGATCATTTTCCTTTGTCCAACGTAATTTTGAAAATTCTTTTTATAAAGCTTATTTATTATTTGCAAAAAAAATAATAATCTGTAAGATATTTAACATAGATAAAGACTCTCATTAGTAATTTAAATCTTTCTCTCCGTAATTATTTACCACATTCTAGTGAAATCAACGATGGTATCGTCGATCAGGAGGGAAGAGTTAATACATTGGTTATATTATGGTGAATAGGGTTGTTGCACAGAAGTACAGAAAGAACCAGATGTCGGGGGCAGCAAGACCTGTCACCCCTTTCCAATCTCCCTTTAGTGTAAGCAATGTATGTTTGGATTAGAACAAGTTCCCAGTAAACAAATGTAAAAGTACACATGATATATACAAATTGAAACGAACGTAGTAACAAAAATATATATTGTACATATAAATATATATTTTATGTAGTAATTTGGTTCTCATTTTAGTACCCCGTACCCCAATCGCCTTCCCCACGCTACCCCACTGCGTAGCTGCAATTATTTTATAACCTTTCTGACACGACACGGATTTAAAACTTCTGTTTAGGCATGGTTATTTCTACTACGCTGGACAACCGTAAAAGAATGGAAGTGCCCCTCTTTTGATATCCTTCTAACAGCTGCTGACTAGGGAACAAGTGGAGGGATTTGGTTACGCGAACTTTCACAAAACCTCTACGACGAAGTCAAGGGACAGATGATAATGACGAGAACGATTTATACTTTCTTAAACAACTTCTTATCATAGCTACACGTTTTTCTTTTTTTCTTATAGGCCTACAACTATCCCAGAAATAGGGGGGGGGGTGAGGTGACTGAGTGGTTAATGCCTGGGGACATTGGGTCGAATCTCGGTGAAGACATGGATATTGAATTTCGGGATTCTAAGGCACCCCTGACTCCTACCAACTCTAATGGGTAGTGGACTATAGTTGGGGAAAGTAAATGGGGGATTGGTCGTTGAGCTGGTCACATGACACCCTGCTCGTTAACCGTTGGTCAAAGAAACAGACGATCTTAACATCATCTGCCGTATAGATTACAAGGTCTGAAAGGGAAACTTTTATCCAAGAAATTGCTTTAAAAAACTTGTAAAGTAGGCCTACTATTCCTCCACCATGCATCAGTAATCAATGTTAGACTTCTAAAAAAATTGGAACATCCCTTTGGCTGGATGTTGGGAAATATGTAGGTCACAGCTGGAACTGCGTACCCACAAGAAGTATTGCACTCCTTAAATCTTCGGACTCAAGGACAAGTCTTATTAATGTGTTTCAAGTTTTTTTAACCTATGCTGTGAACCCATAACTTACAAATATAAAAATACAACTTTCTAAACTACCGAGAAAAAAACGCAAAGAAAGGAGACATTTTCTAATTTCATATGCTAAAACCTATTTCCCTGTGCCGCTGTTCGATTAGAACCGATTGTCTGAATCAGCCAGAAAAAAAATCTATGAATTAGCAGAGTTAATGTTTCTAGTTTCAAGTAGGACTACGTTAAAGGTTGGATGCAATTATCATCTGAAAGAACGTCTTTATTTATAAGATTATAATTATCTTGATAAATTATGGGACACGATCTATTCAAAATAGAGCATAACAAATTACAAAATATGTATAAAAAATTTTTATCTTGTGAAGTGATAGAGGACGGCTGAAAAGGAAGGCCGGTGCGAAGGTGAATATGAAAGCCCCCTCTCCTTTAAAAAAATAATTCAACTCACTCTGTCTGGAACAAATATCTTGTAGCCTACACGTTATTTCTCCAACCAAACATTCTCGACCTGTATGGGTGACATGTATGCACTGCGCAAAACAGCAGGGTTTCTGTCCAGGGCTTTTACAAGAGAGGATGTGAGCCTCTCAAGCCCTCACCCAAAAGGAGTTCTTGGAACAAGTTGAAACTTTGTACGCCTATGTATTGTCAATGACAACACGCGCGTCAATAGAAGAAAAAAAAACTAACCAATTATTAAATCAATTATTTGTTAGTCGGACTAACTATTTTTTAAATAGAAAAAGAGAGATAAAAAGTATTTTTACCAAGCTTATATCAACTCACTCTGTCTGTCTGTCTGGTAAAATTTTGAACACGAGTTTTCTCCCACTTCCAATTATCGGATCAAATTGAACATTTTCAGACTTATTCATAATCGACGACAATATACGAATCAATTAACTAAAATTTAACCAATTAAAAAATCAATCATTAGTAATAGATTAATTTTTTTTTCGTACTACAGAAAGGGAGCTAAACCCTGCCATCTTGAAATTAATGTCAGCAGTTAGCGGTTCTCACTCTTATGTTTTCCCCATGTATCAAAAGATGTCTTTTTCTTTTGCGTGTTTCATATATATTTTGCTTGTTTCATATATAGTTAGCTTGTTTTTGACTACAACTTCACATACAACGATCACAGACGTTTCAAGTCGAGTATAAATATTTAGACGCAGTAGTGTCCCTTTATCGGCCACTAAAGGTTCCCCATTCGTCAATGTCCTGATGCGTGGGTTGATAGTGAACACACGAATACCTCGGCAGCCGCGTTATTAGATTGCTTCCAAACCGTTTCGGCCGTCGTCGACACAAACTTATCGATTTCTCCTCCCCCCTCCCCCATTTAAAGCCTAGTATGGGATGGAGTCAAACACTGAAGACGTGGCACCGTACATGAAAATCGCGTATCGAGACGTCCAGCGGCTGATGTTCCGAAGACGTCAGTTATGCTATTTCGCCGACGCATGAATATATAATGACTGATATTTCCTTGGAAGGTCTCGTCTTTTTGCGCACAATCGCTTTGCTCGTCAACATAATAATAATAATAATAGGCTTGTCTTCGAGTCCGAAGATTAGTGAGGAATACACTGTTTCCCGTGGCTGTGCAGTCCCAGCTTTGACCTACATATTTTGCCACATCCAGGGCAAGCAAAACCATTGTCCGCTCGTCAACATAGAATACACTAAACACACAAACACGTGCATACATAAAATTACGAGGAAGGGTCAATAAATATACCACAAAATAAAATCAACAAGAGAAACATTAAAAGTACCTCCTTTATACAAAATGTTTTCTCTTTATTACTTATTTTACCTTTCCCCATTCCCCCCCCCCCTCCGAGATAGAATCCTGGGTAAGCGAATGCGTAGATTCTACTAGAATATTACAATTATAGGCCTTTAGATAGAGACTTAGAAGACGATGCGCAAAATTTTCCTGAATGCTATTTTTTTTTACTCTTCAATCAAGAAAGCCTTATATTGGGAAATTCCCGAACGCGATAAAATTCTCTCATGGGCGCGATAGTCATTTCGCTATTGAAGCTAGACCTAGTTCTCTAGCCAAATTGTTTGTATGTTTTTTATTTGAAAAATACTAACGGCCAAACTCTAAAGTTTTCCCTGTGCAGCCGACGTGCTAGTAATTCTTTTCTCAGCGATATACATCAACTGTACTAGGAGAAATTTTAGAGCCTTTATTGAGATCGGCGTTCAGGTTCCTCCACAAAGCAGGTCATCGTGTGGCCCTACTTCTGTATTCATTCTGATTCTCTTTAATTGTGATGCAGATCAGGTGGCGTATCCGTCTTGATTTAGTGTCGGGGGCTATGCCTTTAAAACATGTTGAATCCGGATGTTTAGCAAAGGGAAACTATCCTAGATAAAAAATTAAGGAATAAAAAACATGAATCGGAGGAATAAAAACGAAAAAAAAAATTTAAATAGTCGACGATTTTTCCGTTGGTCCGACTTTTTCCCCCCTTTTTAAAATCAACGAAACAATCGTTGCTCCGGAGTCAAAGAGTTAAAACTTTATCTTTAACTTTATCAGAAGGAGACTCCAACGAGAAATGGACAAGCTCACATCCAAATCACAAGAAAGATGATGCTTACTATAAGCTATCCCGACTAGATCAACGTGTAATCTTTCGACTTAGGACAGGACACAACAGAATGTGACAACACATGTACCGGAAGCTCAAAATTGGAAACAGTGACATCTGCCCATGTGGAGTGTCATCAGAGAATGCAGACCACGTCCTCTAAGACTGCGCTCTTTACCAAGAGGCCCGTCTAAGACACTGGCCCCAAAACACCCCAATAGAAAGAAAACTATATGGGGAGCTCCCTGACTTGGAAGCCACTGCGCAGTTCATCTCACATATTGGTGTAGTGATCTGAACCCTCCAACATAACAATGAGAACGAAGAAGAAGAAGAAGAATCAGAAGAAGAGACATACCAAAAAACAAATAGATAGTGGCTTTACCAATTTTAAAAGAGGATCGTTAAAAAAACAATGTAGATTAGTTAAACGTGTCAAAACGTAATAAGGGGACTAAATCCATATATATAGCCTATATATATATATATATATATATACATATACGTCTCTCATTAAGTAGCATTTATTCCCCTTATTTCAAAATAAAACAAAATAATTAATCACCAACAATTAATTAACTTTTATTCTTTATTGAGTCATGTCTTATGTTTAATTAATATTTAAGTAGTATCCTAATCCGAGAACAGAAATGGGAGAAAAGACATTTTCAAACTTTTTAACATTAAGTTGATTCTTTGCAAAACTACTCAGAAAGATGGAGAGACATATCTTATTCCATATGCAAGCACAGAGTCATATAAGTAATCTTTCTTTCTTAATGCTATTAGGAATGAGTTTCCTGAATTAGCCAGGATAACCTATAATTTAATAGAATTTTTTAACACGTAGTTGGATCATAATCCTTTTAAGGGAAGATCAGTACGTAGTTCATAAAAAAAAATTACATAGTGTGTACTTTTATATTTTGCATCAGCGGTTAAAATAATATTATTAATGATAAATGATAATCCTAAAAAAAAATACCTTACATTCAACATTAATTTACCATTTTTTTAAATTATCTAATCTTTAATATATAGGCCTACACACTCACATATATGCACTAGAGTATAGTCCCCGGTATAAAAAACAGTTATCAGACCGAAGACTGTATTTATAACCAAAACTAAAGAATCCTAGACCTCCGGGTTACCAGACTTATGCCCTACCCCTGAACCAATATATCGCAAACTTGATTAGAATTATGCAATTTAATAACAATGCTACATACCTATTAATAACAAAATTGATGTGTACCGAATAAGACAAAATATAGACATCTATAGATCTAACCACCATACCACAACCTTCATAGTCATAGTATACTACTATAGGCTTAGGTGTTCATAGGAAATAGATCTAACATTGTGCTCAATTATAATATTGTGCTCAATCTTCGAGCACGAAAGAAGAGCTTATTTTTAACTATTCTTCTTATTATTACAGCATATCACCAACGCCTGCAACTATAGATCTAGTATTAGTAGTAAGTATATAAGTGGGCCTAAGTAAGCAGCAATCAATTATAAATTCTCTGAGTCAAAAGAATGTGCGCATGGGTGGTAGTGTGCTCACTTTGCAGATAATAAAATTATAAACGCGTAAAATGATGACAACACAAAAGCGGTTTTACAGTTATTGCATTAACTGTTGTGTCGCAGAAATAAAAACATACACACCTTATAGGTTAAAATATAGGAAGTAATACCACAGGAACAATAACAATGAGACAACTCACCCGGTTTGTTTCCAGGTCCGAGAAATTGATTACTTTGTGCTGGCACTTAGCACGCAGACACACACTCGCTCTCTCTCACACACACACGCAGTCACACATCTCGTCAACATTCCAGTGTTGAGTAGCTCACGCTTCCCATTCACACAGTCTCGCGCCATCACGCTCTCTCACGCGCGCACGCTCTATCAATCACACACACACACACGGGCAGACGTCAGATGGGAGCACACCTCGCTCGCTGTGTACCAAACAAATCCTACGAGTGGGTTTTGATGTGTCAAGACAATATGGGGGTGGGGTTAAGGAGGATGGGAACTTTATGTGGCAGACAACAGGGGGGGAAGGGGTGGACTAGAAAGAGGAGGAGAGGAGGGCTTGGCAACTTTATGGGGATAAGGTGGCAGCTTTGTTTTTGTTGTTGTTGCAGCAAGTGTTTCTTCAATTAACTTGATTATTGCAAAGACCCGTGTTAATTTTTCTCAACTCACTGGCTTGACGACAATGACGCGGATACAGTGGCGTACCGAGGCTGCCATTTCGACCGGGAAGGCGAGACAGTCCTTCCCCGACCCATCTCCTAGTAGTTGTGTATATTTCACATATGAACAAGAGCAGTAACTAATAAACAATAGAA
>JADKLZ010000728.1:4914992-4926232 GCA_021533235.1 Biomphalaria straminea | reverse complement strand
AACATGAAACAATGCAAGTGTTTTTGTGTCAACATTAAACATGAAACCATGCAGGTGTTTTTGTGTTAAGTTGGTTTTCAGCCAATTCTTTAAACATTTCAACTTGCCGTAACTTCCTTTACAAGTTACTTGCTTGCTTTACAGGGTAAGTACTAACTCAAGACAAGCCTCTGTCAATAAATTGTACTTCCTTAACATTCAGTAACAACCATTTGAATAGTTGTTATAAGACAACTCTCTTTGCCCTCACTCCGTCGATCACAAGAGTTATCTTCTTATTGATTTACTTTGTTTAACCACACTTATGGTCGTAATGTCTGTATTCATTAATTAACTCTTTCACTTGTTAATGGATCACGTGTGCCAAAGTAAAAGTTTTTGATTGTCTCAAGGCACTAATGTTCCTTAATCGAATCTTGAGCTGTCACTTGAAGGGAACTTGAGGGCGCATATATATATATATATATATATATTCAGGTCGAATTTCAGGGTTCTGCATCTCTGTAGATACGACTTAATGTTTCTGTGTTATCTAATGTGGCGCTGTGAATGTTATCATTATGAGGTTCAACAAGGTTCTTGAATCGGCTGAACTAAACTGAAGTCTGAAATTTTATCACATCTCATAGCAGAGTATTCCAACCTTTTGTAATGTTTTGCATATTATTCTTCTCCTCCTTCACATCTTTCCCTAACTGCGCAGAATTGTGATTTGAGAAAGGTTTTGAGAAACGTGAATTAATAGTTTACTGCAGTGGCGTAGCTAGGGTGGGAGGGAGAGGGGTCCAAATGTGAAAATCCTCCCGAGCCCTCAGATGAGTGTCCACATTTTGTTTACATTAAATACTAAGCCAATACCATGTTATCTTGCTATTCATGTTGTTATCTAAATTAGCGACCATGTGCAGTATTTCACACATTAGACATATATTTATTAAGTAAATTATCTCATGTCATGACGTTATATATCAAAATGCAGGGGCCCCTAAAGAGACCAAGCCCCCTCCCGTCCCCCCTCCCGCGCCTCCAAATTCTTGCTACGCCACTGATTTACTGTTTACAATACTACCCCATTACAACGGGAAATTTATTGCTAATGGTCGCAATGTGTTTATAGTGTCAGATATAACAATATGTTACTTGGGATGTTTACGATGAGATTGTGTTTATCAGAAAATGCGTGTGCATAAACTGTTGATAAGTTTTCTAATGTTTTGATGTGCTATGGTCTTCCTCTTTAACCAATGTATGGACACTCAAACAATGTCGTGATGTTCGAAATGCTACGTTAAAGTAGAACCAAAATTAAGACACAAAATAAATACAAAATCTTTATTCTAGAATCTAGAACTTGGAATCACTATGAGGATATAAATTAACACTTTATAAATGTACAATAAATTTTAATTTAAATACTACAATGATAATATATACACATATGTTAGAAAATTAATTTTGAAGTATATAATGGGATATAACCTCTTTTGAAATAAAATTACGAATAATTTTTATTCTAAGTTCCCCTTGAATTGAACGTTTCTCAACGAGACTTTTGGGATGTTTTGCGAGACGAATGCCTTTGGAAGCATTTTATAGGTGATGATGGGCTTAAAAACCCTTACCACTTCCGGCGTTAACAACAATGCGTAACCATTAACCATCGTGATAAACTCTGGGATGTTTTTTAATTATTAAATTAAATTATTTTTAATAAATAAAAAAAAAGTGTAGGATGAATTGAAGGTTCATTTGCTAAGGGAAGAAATCATGTACAGAATTAACGATCTTTAAAAGTTATATGAGTTGTATCCCTTTGAACAGAAATGCAACCCGGGATTAACACATGGACATGCGTAGGGCATTATTAACTATTATTATTAACCTTTAAAGAAGAGTTTGAAATTTATAAAACAAAAAAAGTTGCCTTTAAGATGGAATGATTCAGATATGGAGCCGCCTTATCGCCGCCAAGCACCCTTAAAAAAAAACATCTGCCGTTATGCTAACAAAGCTAGAAAGGACCGGATTTATTGATAGTTAACACACATCACAAACTCTATGTAGTTTAGGGTCCTCAAGAAATACTTAGCACTGACCTATGATACATAGACTTAGAAACGGCCCCAAAACGGCCCACAGATCTAACATCGGTTTGGTCACTGGTTCTCTTCCCATTTTTTTTTTGCAAAAAAATTTACGCCGATGATGCTTTTGAAAGTCAGCGGCGACACAAAAGAATTGACATCAAGATGTGGTTAGCGCTTAAGAAATTGATAACAGCAAGGAGCAGAGAGCAGAAGAATAGTATATAATGAGTGAAACAAGGGGAAGAACTCAACATTTACAGCCACATATCTCAATACTGTAAAACTGTAAAAATAAAGCTTTCCTAAGAGAAAGAACTCCGCACTTACAACTATATCTCCCAATAATGTAGAATTTATTTTCTTATTTGATATCAAACAAAGTAACTAATTACCAATAAATAATTGACTAATTGGTTAATTGCTTAATGATACGTGTAGTGTTCGGTAAATCAATATTTGTTTAGAGTTTCAACTTGGTCCGAGAATGGATGTGGGAGAAAATACAGGTGTAATTAACTCTTTGACACCGTAATTATTTTGTACGTTTGGACGGAATTTATAGCTTTATATCTGGATAGAATCAACGATGGGAGCGTCGTTGCGAGGTCAAAGAGTTAACTATATGAACAAAACCCTACATATTACAATATACAAATTGCAAGACAAATTTCTTTACAGACAATAGAGATTCTTCTTCTTATTATTATTATGATTATTATTTAGCCATGCCTATGAATACTGAAATATTGATTACAACGATTAATTACCATTAAAGTAATTGACTAATTAGTTAATCTTTTTATTGATTCATGTATTGTCTACGCAAATGAATAATTATGCAAAGTTTCGAATTGATTCGAGAATTCGTGTGGGAGAAATAATGCGTATAACAGAGGAGTAACTAGGGTGGGAGAGTAGGGGAGATTTAAAAATCTCCCGGGGCACCCTCTTGAAAGAGGCCCCCAAATTAGTGTTTTTTACATTAAATACTAAATATTACGCTAAATGCAGGGGCCAGTAAATAGGTCAAGCTCCCCGGGCCCCCAAATGATGGCAAATTCCTAGCTACGCCCCTGGTGTATAACATTTTACCAAAAAGACAGAGTGAGTTGATATAAGCTTTGTAAACATGTGTACGTCATCGGGACGGGGGTGGGCAACCCTATGACCATCAAAGATGGACAGAGAAAGGAAGCAGATAGAAAGAAGAGAAAACTAAAACTGACCATCAGCTTCCAATTGTCTTGTAAATTCCACGACGGTGGAAAATACTGCTTTGTACTTGCAAGGTACGATCTTATATGCAGAGGTGCTAGGCTAAGTCTTCAAACAAAAGCTTATGTCTCCAAAACCCGGAGGAAGTCGGGAAAGATTACGACGAGGCGACGCAATTCAAATTCAAATAGTCTTACCAGCGCTAGGCGGAATAACTTCACTGACATGTTCTGACAAGTTCAGTTCGAATCCTGACGATGGAGGTAGCTTTATTATTTGTATTTTACCAAGATCATGATTTGACCAGATGGTGGAGAGTTCGAATCGCATCTCTCTTTCATAAAGAAGTTAAAACTTAAGCATACACTAATATTCTGTATCAGGGCTTCAATGTTACCATTGAGCAAATAAGTATGTTGCCACTAGTTAGAGTTATTCCCCTTAGCAAGGGAGTTAATATTGTTATGATGTATATAATCATTATAATGTCATATGTTATTATGTAAATGAACATATATTTTTATTCCGGGTTATAGTGGTGACAATGTTTATTGCTTAATTCAGTTTATTACAACTAACATTCGATAAGTTATAACATATACAACATTATAACATATATAACATACATAATATTATAACGTAGATAACATATATAATAGTATAACACAAGATTACAAAGAGAGTTTGTGTGATACACAAACTCAGAGGCGGCCCCCGTCGGAGTCGGATCCCTGTTAGATCCGCCTTTTCGCAAGATGTTTCGGATGTTCCTTCTAAGTTGAAAATAATTAACTTCTCGCTGGACGACGGAGGATGGCGAGCAGGGTATAAACTTGCCTTATCTTGATGTTTGCGCACTAGACTTTAGTTCTGCTGCCATCCTTAAACTATCGCAATATTTCTGAAAGAACAGTAAAGGTTTAATCATATTTTCAAAAGCCTTTAGTGTTTTTTTTCTAACCGTGACGGACAGACCAACCAACAGACAAAACGCACAAAAATATGCTTCTTTCATTCTAATGGGGGCACTAAACAATTTTTTTTTAAAAAATCTGATTTTTTTTTAAATGTAAGAAATTAGTTTAGAATCATGTCATTTCCGGGCTTTACGCTAGTACACGAAAGCCACTGCTAAAAGTTCATTTAAAAAAATGTGCGTGATATCTATTGGTAAATTACATTTCTTATAGTGACATTTCCTCCCTTACATTTACGTAATTGTTTTAGAATTGGTTTTTTGTTATTAAAAAAACCGCTTGCATAATTAATTTTGTAAATTAAACGGTTTGCTTTTAGAAAACTAAAAGTAGCCGTTGCACCTAAACTTTTCAAGCCGCATTTAATGGTGAAATAATATTTTTCGTATCTCTCCTAGTTTTGGCGCTCTGAGTCTGACAGACGGACAGACAGACAGAAATTCATTTTAAAAAATGTGCGTGATATCCATGTCCTTTACTTCACAATCTTGGAGTTTAGGTCAGCTTTGTAAAGGTCGCTTTCTCTAGTTTTCTAGATTAGGCCAACTTCGACCATATTTGACAACAGTACCAAAAGTCTAGCTGTAGCATTCAACGTCGTGCTAGCAGGTATATCCGATGATAAAATGGCAAAGGTGCAACGTATTCAGAACAATGCTGCACGAATAATCCTATAAAAAAAACAAGATTCTGCTACTTCCCCTGCTTAGATTCCCTTGGCTTCCTGCGAATGCAATAATCATTTACAAGGTGGTCACTCTTGGTTATCAGTGCATGTACAACAAAGAAATACCTTGCACCTTAGCTATCGATTGCTCCATATGTCAGAGAGCTCTCAGTGTCCCATGGACTTAAAACTTCTAGTACTGCCACGTTATCCTTTAAAAATTACTGTACGCTGGCTTTTTTTTTAGTGCATGGACCAGAGGCTTGGAACTCGCCCCAAACTGATCTCAAATAGGATGCTTCACTACATTCTACAAGAACATGAAAACCTCTATGTTTATTTTTTTTTAGATTAGGTTGTCATGTTAACTCTTGAATATATGTCTGTTATGATGATATGGCGCCTTAAGCCTACATTACGTTTGTTAACACCCGTTTCAAAATCAAATAACTATTAATTTATTATTAACTCTTTCCCCACGTAATTATTTTCCATATTCCAAATGGAATCATTCAATTAGCCTTTTTTGTATTTCGCTATCCTGTTTTGATAAACTTCAATTACTTTTTTTTGTTTGTTATCAGAAAATGTTTTATTTGGTATAGAATTAAAGAGGACTGCATGCTTTTTTAACACAATGCAAATTAAATTTCATAAAACCAAAAAAAATTATTTCAAGGAGATCAAATCGACGTTGGTATCGTCAATTAGGAAAGAAAGAGTTAAAACGTAATGCATTTCACACGTTCCAAACAGAACTACTGACACTAAAAGCTAACACATCTGTTGGTGAATGGTAGACCAAGTTAACACACTTCTATACCTATTTTTTTAAGAATCATTTTTTTTTACAGTATTCCATGCCCTAATCTTTACAGGACTATCTCTCTCTCTCTCTCGCTCTTCCTAACCCAATCCCTTGTAATACATCTTTCCATTCTTTGTGCGTAAATCCGACTATCTTTCCTCAAAGCAAAAAAAAAAGGTCTGACCTCCCATCTCCCCGCTATCTCTGACGACGACTAGTAAATCCTATTTGAAGTCCGCCAGGAGCAGACGTTGCGCTGCTGAAATGAGAACCACAACCATAAAAGTTGGCAATCGTTATAAATCGTGATAAAGTCGAGATGTCTGGAATATAAATTGGCATCAATCACGGCTGCAGATCGATACAGGGACGATGGTTTACCTCCAGTGCTACCTTTTTTTTATGTGTGTGGAAAACTAAAGAAGATAAAAAAAAAAGTCCGAACGAAGATAGCCACTGGTCGCTGGCTCTAAAAATTATATGAGTATGTTATCATGGTGTAGCTCGAGTCACAGGACGAAAGATGTCCGTTGAATGGACGGCCATTACGTGTGTCAAGGACTCATTTATTTAGGAGCACCCAAAGCTTAATTACGAGGTGCAGTGGCCGGTTGGTGAAGTGCCTGGTTTCTGAACCGTGGGCCCCGGGTTCAAACAGTGGCGCAGCTAGGGGGGGAGGAGGGGGGAGACTATGAAAATCCCCCTGGGCCCCCACTTGAATGGGGCCCCCAAACGTTTGTTTTTTTGCATTTCAAATTAGGAGTTACTCAAAATGTAGGGGCCCCAAAAGAGGTCAAGCCCCGCCCCTGGTCCCCAAATGATGGAAAATTCCTAGCTACGCCCCTAGGTTCAAATCCTGTGGAAGACGGAAAATTTTAATTTCGGGATAATCGTGAGTCCACCCAGCTCTGACATTAGTTGGGAAAAAGTAAAGACGTTTGGTCGTTGTGTTGGCCACATGTCACCCTCGTTAACTGTGGGCCACAGAAACTGATGACATCTAGATATCTACAACCGCTGCCTTATAGATCACAAGGTCTGAAATGGAAACTTCACTTTGTAATTTGATATGTGTCTAAAGTATCATATCTATATATACATCTGTCAAAATTGGACTCAAATTGAAGTAAGGTAGGTAAATTCGTTAAATATTTGAGGTAGATGCTGTTTGCATGTCCGTATAGCCTACTGTTTATTTCTATGTATTAGATGTACAATAGTTCCTAACCGAATACATATTTCGCTGCAAGTTCAGAGCTTCAAAACTACACACATCTGGGGTAGAATACATAACAGTGAATGTACTGCTAATGTGTTGTTTCCAACCTTGTGTCGGGTTTGTAAAGATTTTTTCTCAATCATTTACATTGAGATTTACAGCTTAATGATTTGCTTTCCATTTAAAAGTAGATCTGTAAAAGAACAAAACTAACGAGTCACCTTGATTATTTTTTTTGCCAAAAGAAGGTCAACTGAAATACACAAACGAATAAAACAGATCCCTGTTAAAATTTACCTCAGTGATAACTCAGCTATCTTTCTTTATTTTATAGAACAAAAATTTAAAAAAGATAAAGAAAATATAAAAAAAATATAAATATTACAAGAAAAGTTTGGGTTATATTACAAACTCAAGGGGACCATTCTGGAGTTTGAAATCATCATCTTTCATTTGCGTTCCTCGTGGAACATGGGCCTCAGTAAAAACATGCCACTCTCAACGGTCTGTTGCTGTTTTGAATGGCTTCCGAGCTCTTTCCTGTCCTCTCGGCTTCATGTAGTATACTGCGTCGCCATGTTCTTTTTGGTCTTCATCTACATCTTGTTCCCTGGGGGTTCCACTCTAAGGCCTGTCTAGCTCTGTTGTAGGTATCTTTTCTAAAGGTGTGAGCAATCCATCTTCACTTCCTCTCTAAGATCTACACCTCTATAATTCTCTGTCCAATCATCTCCTACAGTTTGGTGTTTTTATTTTGTCATACCAATGTTCCAAGTACTGGTAGATAAACATGTTTCAGCAATAATATTAGAAGCTATGAACTACAATCTACCAATAATCACAATACTGCCAACATCTATACAAAATGTTAATGCTTAACCATGGGCGCCCGCAGGATTTTTTGCAGGGGGGTGCAAGCACTGGCGGATCCAGGAGGGCGGTAGGGGCGACCCCCCCTCCCGAGAAGTAATGAAGAAACTTAAAAATTAAGATATGTAATCGTAATACAGTCGTATTCTGTAATACGGTAACTCCCAAAATCCAAACGTGTTTTTTTTTGTCTCGGCGGTAACAATGCAATATCCAATATCATGTTTTTCTGCCAGTAGTCTCTCCTTCCTCAAGATGACATCTCTGACGTGTTCCTAAAGATGGTCAAGATAGTTTTTCATTATGCTATTAGTGTTACTGCTGAGCTGCTGTTGAGCGGTCACTATGTTAAGTTAGAAAGACTGCAACACCATAGAAACTGGTTCAAGAACAGATGAATAATTGACGACAATGAAAAGACAAATCAGAAACACAAGAGGAGGAGACATTTACTAAACATGTGCAGTTTATCTTGTTCACTTGCAGTCGTAATTTTAAGATCCGCCAAACAGTAAAAGATCTCAAGCTGAGACTATAAGCTTGAATAGATAGATACGTATTTTCCAGTTCATTGTGTCTCACACAAAGAGCTAAATGTAGCATCAACGCTATTTCTAGGGACTGATAAGGAAGAAGATTTCTAGCCATTACAGGGCAGCCTTGACCGAGTAGTTTGTCCATATCTAGACTGTACACTGTCGTTAGACAAATGTAGCATGTCTCTCTGAACCACAGGAACTAAACTAATGAGGTCGAAAACAATCGCAATCTACAAACTGAACACTCAAAGACATATGCTCAGTGCCAGAGATATCTGCAGTTTCATCACTAAAATACCCAACAAATGCAGTTAATTCATGATGCTGCACCTTGTAGTTTTTTTTTTGGCTCTTGCTGCTGCCAGTGATCCGTTGATCCAAATCAACGTTTTGACTCAAATGACGACATATGAAGAACATTCTTGTATCTCTTCTATTGTAAACTTGTGCACATGTTTAACCCGCTGTTTTATCGAGCGCTGTCACCAACCGCAACTATATAGCATTTATCACATCGAAAGAGTGGCAAAAAAGTCTAGACCTTAGCTAAATATAAACAAATAATTGTAGTATTTGACGTCTCAGACGATTTTTTCCCTTTGCAACTTCAAGTGTGACTAAAGAAGCCAATCCTTTGTACTTTCAACCTTCTTTCTACTACTATCGTGTCTGGCATCTGCAATCCAGGACCTTCCTTAAATGCCCGCTCTTCATGTGGATCTATCCAGTGCCACTTTTTCCCAGCTGTTGGTGTCGATTTTGAAGAGCTTTATGTCGCGTTTGCATACATCAGCAGTAGACGACCAGCGGATATCATACCTTCTGTTAAATTACAACACATAATTTTTTGTGAAAGTCGACCTTGTGGCATTCATAATAACTATAACTATGTGCAAATATAAACAAATCGTCACGACTAACATGCTATAGAATATTTGACACCCTTCTTAGTGCAAAGAATAGCAAGCTTATAATAAATCGTACATGGTCGAAGATGAAGTACATATTTGCCTATTCTAGTTACAATAATAACATAGCTTTACAACTGTTTTTATGCGGAAGCACTACTTTTTAAATTACTACACTTTATAATATTCTAATGATAGGGTTTTAGATTTACATTTTTGCATGGACATCCATAGGAGGGTACATCATTGTGCACTTGCACAACTCCCCTGGATTCTGACTGAATCTACATCTACGTAATAAAAAAAAAACAGATCTGGAAGAGGCGCTCATATACATGGTTGGCCATCCATTCCATACAACTTATCTACTTATTTCTACTACTACATTAACCAGTGGAAGCCCTACTTGTTCAGTTGCTACTCTGAAATTAATTGATTTGATGGTGCGAAAAAATGGCTAGAATTTGGTTACTCAGAATCCAGGGGGGTGCAAGTGCACCCCCTTGCACCCCCCTGCGGGCGCCCATGTGCTTAACATAATTGTCTGTCGTCACTTATATACTCAGTGCACGAGATCCTGCTAGTCTTCTGTTCAAATACGACCATTTCAAGGAATATACAAGCCAGAGTCTTGTTTTGATCGATAATAAATTAATACGATGAAATGATTTTAGTTCTTCATTATTTAATATCAGAATAATTGCCGACATTCATATAGGGGTGGAGGCGCGGTGGCTGAGAGAAAAAGCGCTTGGCTTCTGAACCGGGGGTTCCAGGTTCGAATCCTGGTGAAGATTTTTTTTATTTCGGAATCCTTGGGCGCCTCTGAGTCCACCTACCTCTAATGGGTACCTGACATTAGTTGGGAAAAAGTTAAGGTGGTTGGTTGTTGTGCTGGCCACATGACAACCTCGTTAACCGTTGGCCACAAAATCAGATAAACTTTATATCATCTGCCCTATAGACCGCAAGGTCTGAAAGGGGAACTTTACTTTACTATATAAGGGTCGTGCCGATTATTAAACACAGACTAATCGTTTTAGCATAACTAAACAGTGATCTACGATGTCGCAACCTGTGGTCAGTTTAGACCAATAGCTCATTGCCAAGTTACAGGCCTTCTATAGTGACTAATATTATTATTATTATAGCTTTTATATAGCTCTACTTTCATGCTTATAACATGCTCAGAGCGCTTTAGTCCAATCTCATTTGTGGATCAGTGGGGGGAGGGGGTATCTAGGAGTTGGTTTCCCGTGCTGCCTTTGGGCGCTCAGTAAACACAACTCTGCCCGAGTCGGGTGTCGAACCTCGAGCCCCCTTCTAGGTAGCCAAGCCAAGCTCAAGCCGCACTTAGCCTCTCGACCACGCTTCCCACTAGTCACGATAAAACACCAAACGCCCGCCCTGTAAATGTCGAATCAGTCTTTATGGGCACGTTCATAGGGTAATCTACAACTACAATCTACTAAAATCAAATTATATTCCAAAAAATGATACGGAAAAATAATTTTGAAATCAGTCGAAAAATTGTAAGAAAAAAACTAGATCTCGAAGACGACAATATCTATTACTTATGCGCCATAAATTTTATGTAGGACAATAGTAATGACTCAATTATGCTATGCATGATAATCATAATAACGATAAGGTTTAAGTTTTCTCTTGACATTTTTTTTTGTTCTTGGCAGTGTCGAGAAGGATAATAAGTTCATAATTGATAACAAGAATGACACACCATTCCACTATCTTTTAACGATACATAAAAGCGACAAAGCATGTTGAACTAAATTACCTACAAGCGACTAGGCATGTTGGACTAAGCATGTTGGACTAAATTACCTACAAGCGACTAGACATGTTGGACTAAATTACCTACGAGCGACTAGGCATGTTGGACTAAGCATGTTGGACTAAATTACCTACAAGCGACTAGGCATGTTGGACTAA
>JADKLZ010000728.1:4861994-4897367 GCA_021533235.1 Biomphalaria straminea | reverse complement strand
AGAGAAATACAAGGTTCCCAAGGATCGCAAACACCTTCCTTCAGGGAACAGTACCAGGAAGAAGATGAAGATAGAGAAAGCGATAGGAAGATCAAGGAATGGACAGGCCAGTCAATGAGATTCTATCCTAGGCGAGGGACAGAGAGGAATGGAGAAAGACGGTTAAGAGTCCTTGTGTGATGCCCTAATTGTTCAATAGTCTAAGAGATAGTCAAAGGTCGTGAAGGTGACTAAAACTAAAGTATTCATTACGTCATAATTCTAATAATACTCGTTAGGTCCATGGCACAGTCTGGACATGTTCATCTATTTTTTAATAATGAAACACATTGTTACATTTGCCGTTCTATTTTTTTTCTTCATTATCATCTCCATTAACTCGAGTTTTCGAAGTTAAAAAAAAAGCATTAAATTGTTGATTCTTTTTAATTTTTTTTTTTTGTTGAAATTTCAATTAGTTTCCAATTAACGAAACATTTGAATATTTAAAAATATTTTTTAAAGACGTTAAAGATCAATACACGGAATTTGTTTTTTTTTTTTTTTTTTTTTGTGTTCCTGTTTGTACTTCGGGCCTACGTATGCTTTAAATTACGTAGGGCTAATTATACTTATAAAATATATAGTAGGCTCTATGTTTCTTATAGCTTGAACCGGAATCGAATGCTGTTGTTTTTTTCCAATATTCCTGTTTGGAAGAGTTTTTTTAATATAATGATTTTTTTTGTGCATATAAAAGAAAAAGATTTTTAAAAAATGATCATTCATTGTAAAAGAATCAGCAAAAAAAAAAAAAAAAAAAACTATTACACATATAATTGTCTCTAATGTACTTGTATCTTGTTACAACTGAGATCCACAACACATATTTAGGCGCAACGTGATTTGACAAAGTGTACACTCTCTATCTGTCTATCTGTTTAAGCCTATTGCGATACGCCTTGATCTTGTATTGATGGCTTGCCTGACTTCGACGGATTACCTTGAATAGAGAGGTGTGGGTTTCTTGTACGGGTGTGTTAGATGCGTTTGAAAATCCACGGGCCCCCAGTTGAGGAGTCCCCCAAATGAGTGTCCGAAATGTATTGAGGAATATCCAATTCTCATTTTAAACATAATTGATGCGCACTGTAGACAAATGATTATCAAAATGTTATTAGAGGAAAAAAAAAACGAACACAAGAGTTATTATAGGCATTTCCAATAACACTGGACATGTTATACAGGCAGAACAAACGAACACTGGACATTTTATTACAGGCAGAACAAACGAACATTGCACATGCTATTACATGTAGAACAAACGAACATTGCAAATTTGTGTTAGAACAAACGAAGACTTGACCATGACATAACACTGTGTTATCAAAGCAGAACAAGCGAACACTGAGCGTGTTATCAAAGCAGAACAAACGAACACTGGGCGTGTTTGTAATGAAAAACAAACGAACACTCAGTGTGCTATGGGTGCTAATATACATTACTGCTAATGAGCTGTTGTCCGGTCGATACCATTCAATCAAAGAGATTTGCTTGACAACTGTGAACTCGTCATTCGACCATCAATAATGGAAACGTGCACGGCTACAGTACTCACTCGACCGTAGAGGCGCGAGACAGGGAAGGGGGAAGGAGCAGTAGAGAATAGAGAAAAAAAATGGAGGGGGAGGGAGGAGTTCAGAAGTTAATTTTTTTTCTTTTCAAAATAATTTTCCAAATAGCAGGGATTGGGTGTGTGCTGATTTGAGTCATAGTGTAAAACGCAGGTTTTGTGTTCTTATGTTTTGACGTCATTGATTTATGAGTTCAGGAGGAAGCCTCTGTTATGTTTTAGTAGTCAGGGCGACAGTTAAGTCTACGTTAGATCACTTGGGAGACTTGTCCGGTGAAGCCTGCCCCTGATCGCGACGATCCGCGGTGACCGTTAAGGAGGTCAGAACAAGCAATCATTGCACAGAGTAGGACGGAACATTTTGGGGCATACTTTGTCCGGTTCGCCCGAACTATGACTCCCGATGCCGTCACTGGGGAGAGAGCGTCGAAACAGTGTCGCATATCTTTTATGAGTGTCCCCAGCTCCGAGAGCTAAGGGGGGGGGGGGGTTCGTGTCTGAGCAGTCACTCGACTTGTATGGTACCTATGAGGCATTACGTCAAACGGCCCAGTTTCTTGCCACAGCACTACGGGAGGACTGAGTCCTTCCTGCTCTGATTTTTTCAATAGGAGTTCATCTCAAGTGCAGCCTGCGAAATGGATATTGTAAATGGAAGTTATTCACGAAATGTAAAAATAAATTGAGTTCTAAATTTCCAAAGTATATAGTTGACTAGAGAGAGAGAGAGAGAGAGAGAGAGAGAGAGAGAGAGAGAGAGAGAAATGTTTCTTTAGAATTTTTCTCAATAGCGATTCTAAAAGGATAAGAAAACAAGGGAGACAACAATTGAGTCATAAAAAAAAGCATTGAAAATATACAAATTTCTAAAATCAGAGTTATGTCTCTTTGTTACTTCCCATCAAAAATGATTAATAGTTTCCCATAAAAATGTTCCTTAAGACTTTCTTTACTTGTTTCTCGTTTTAAATTGTAAATTCTAAAATAATCCACAATTGGGGTAGTTGATATAAGCTTTGTAAAAAAAAAAACATTTTTAATGAACCATTTTTAAAACGTCTGTCTTGTTAAATATATTGTTCTTCTTGTTTACACCGTTTCCTACTATTCTCTTCAGTAATACTAAATATCATTTCTATATCAAGTCACTAGTTCTGTTCATGTGCTGATTGTTGTCCTCCTTCAGTCGTGAAGCCCTATTCTGGAGAGGCATTCCGGTCCTGATAAAGAATTTAAAAAAAAAATTGCCAATGTCCATGATCTTTGGTGAAATCGTTCAAGAAGTCTCAGCTGCTTTCTGCATTGTATCCATGTCTCAGATCCTTGTGATAGTCTTGAGAGAATCACTTCATGGCAGATATATTCACACTTATCTTTGTAGGCAGGAGTAGGTCAATTAGTATCTGCTACGGAGGTAGAGAAACCAGCCATTTTTTTTCTTTTGGCTCGCTTTTCTGTTAGTGCATGTGTTTTTTTACAAATCTTTTAGCAACTCACTTTGTCTGTCTGTCTGTCTGTCTGTCTGTCTGTCTGTTTGTCCGGTAAAGAGTGAGTACATGTTATATCTCCCACCCACATTCAAGTCAAGTTGAATGCACAATTATTCATAGCCGAAGAAAATACGCGAATAAATAAATAAATAAAAAATCAATTAGTCAATTAATTACTGGTTATTAATAATTTTGTTCTATAGCAACAAGTAAAATTAATCCTACAATAATCACAGTAATCACTACAACTGTTTGTCCCTTTAGATTATTGTCCACGTTATTTCTCCCAGACACATTCTCGGATCAAGTTGAAGCTTTATACATAATTTATTGCACCCAACAAAACATGTATCAATTTTTTAAAGAATTAACCGATTGGTCAATCCAATATTGGTAATTACTTTATTTTTTGTCCGATGTCGAATCACGGAAATAACTTGTACATTATAAAGATATATACTTTTAAGTGCGGGGCTCTTCCACTTATATAAACTGTGTGGGATATTTTACTAGCTGTCCAAAGCTTTCTTTGTAACAGTCTCTCTCCACGTGTTGGGGTCTAAAGTTACGTCTTCCTAGTAAACAAATTCGATCTCCACTACTTTGGGATCAAACTTTAATTACATCCACTTATCGTAGATGAGGAAAGGGGGGTGGGGTGGGGGCGACGAGTCCATTTATTGGCTCCGTTTCCTAATGTTAAACAAGGTCAAGGCTATGCCCCCCCCCCCCCAATTTACTTTTCAATCTCTCTCTGACCTATATACTTTCAAATCACAGCAATCAGCAAAGAATTCAATGCATCATCCTTACGTAAGTTCATAAAGTCACGTAAAGCTATTTCCCGTGTCTATTTTTTTTTTAAATGTTCCTATATCAAGCTTCTCTATTCATGCTTGAGTTTCATTATTAATTATCATTTATTGATTTTTATTTTTAACTTAAAGTACAGTTTTGTTTTTTTTTCCCTGTGCATATTGCAAGAGTTGTCTTTCATAAGAGATTTGTATCATGAGGTAGGCAAATTATGACCCGTTGGCCGCATCTAGCCCGCCAAATATATCACGCGACCCGTCAAGAGATCATTTTTAGAGGCTCCAGAAAGGGGAATAGGCGCTAACAGTTTTGTGCTGTCTCTCTGTCCCTCCTTCCGTCCTGTTTACACAGCAAAAACTAGAAAAAATATTTAAAATCCGGTATCATGATTTTTACACATTGCGTAGTCCTCTCAATGTGAAAATTTTATTGTTAAAAATAAATATGCAATCATTTTATTTTTATTAAAGTACACCATTTTTACAACTGTTCACTATTAATATTTTTTTTTATTATTTTTTTTTAAATAACACAAGGAAAGCAACACACACCATGAAGCGATAATTTTTCTATTTTTTTTAAACATTTAAGCAAACTTTTTTTCTCTAAAATATTGTTTTGAAAATTATTTGTATTACTATGTTTAGATACATAGACAATTGAAGGTATTACATTTGTAAATTAAATGTTCACTTTTCTTTTAGAAGAGGTATGCATTTGGTATACATAGTAGTCGAATAATTTTTTTAACAACAGATAGTAAGCAAAACTATTACACATTTGAAAACAGTGTGACATTCTCAATAACATAAACAATACGACTTATACGCAAAGTAAAAGTCCTTTTCCTCAGGTCCCTCAATAAGAGATTAGATCATTACAAAACCATCAATTAGATAATCTAAGTGCGGCTTGAGCTTGGCTTGCTTGGCTACCTAGAAGGGGGCTCGAGGTTCGACACCCGACTCGGGCAGAGTTGTGTTCACTGAGCGCCCAAAGGCAGCACGGGAAACCAACTCCTAGATACCCCCTCCCCCCCACTGGTCCACAAATGAGATTGGACCAAAGCGCTCTGAGCATGCTATAAGCATGAAAGTAGCGCTATATAAAAGCTATAATAATAATTTAGCCAGTTTCACTTTGAACCATACTTTCATTACAAACTAAATACATATGAATAGTAAGAATGTAATAATAATATAAACAATAACA
This sequence comes from Biomphalaria straminea, assembly GCA_021533235.1. Taxonomy (NCBI): domain Eukaryota; kingdom Metazoa; phylum Mollusca; class Gastropoda; family Planorbidae; genus Biomphalaria; species Biomphalaria straminea. The sequence continues at coordinate 4,892,237 of JADKLZ010000728.1, read as the reverse complement.
AAACTCCGTTGGGGTTGTAGTTGGTGATATTTTGTATTGGCGGAACTGGGGTTGTAGTTGGTGATAGTTTTTGTTCATAGCTTCTGATATTCAAAATGGTAATATTTAAAACTGCCTTCTTACCTGCCTTAGTGTATCACTTCGAGGACCGATTCGGAGTTTGTTTTTCCACACAAACTATCTTTGTAATAATGATGCATATTTTTTTTTAAAAAAAGGTGGGGGGGGGGGGGTATGATTGTGATTAAAGTAATTCTCCTGCATCAGCAAAATTGTTTGGAACAGTGTCAGCACTTTACTGAATCATCGTTTTTTAAACTTTGAATGCTGGAAAGAAAGATGAAACATGCTTAATTCTTAATGAAGAATAGAAAGCTGAATAGATCTTTTTCTATCTTGCTGAATTAGTAACAGCGCAAAAATTAATTTGACGACTAACTTTTGCAAATAGTATTTCGTAATGCTTTTCTGTCTTTCATATATTAAAGAAGAGCCCCGGGGTATGCTACCCTGCCTCACATTGGCGCCCGGGTGGAAACGACCGTAGGAGGAAACGATTAGGCTAAAGGGTAGCAAAACAAGACTACTGAGGGGTGTCTAAGGGGGTGCGAGAGTATCCTCATTGCACTTTGCGGAGTTGTAAAAAAGCTCACACAACCTTGTCACATCCCAGGCGCTGTTCCTCAAGGGGCCGTTACGAAAATGGCATGTCCCGCACGGTTAGCCTGGTATAGAAAAGGAAAATGGCGGGGGTTTTAGTAGACGCGGTCTCTTGCCGTGAGTCTGAACCACCCGCCAGAGATGCTTAGAGAGAGCTTATGTTCACTTTTGCTGGCCTAAAGTTCCAAGAGCCGAAGGCTCAACTCTACTTGACAGTTTAAGAAGAAGAAGAATATTAACTCTTTCTCTCCGAACTGACGATACCAACGTTGATTTCACCCGAATGTGGTAAATAATTAAGGAGAGAAAGAGTTAAAGAAGAGACTTTGATATATAGTATAGGAAGGATTTTTTTCTTGCTGTCCAAAACTATATTTCATAGATTTTTGTGTATATAGACAATATTATCTTTTTATACCAAGAAGTAGTACAAGAATTACTCTTACTTGTTAATTGTTACATTAATGTGAACCTTTGAACTCTCCTTTTTTATAATACCTCTACTCAACTCCAATCTTTATGGAACCAGCCGAACACTGGATCCAGTTACCTGGACAGCTGATCTCAAAAATGTCTCTAAAGATTTTCCTAGAAATGTAACAGTTTATCTATATCGCTAAGAAAAGAAATTCCAGCTCGTTGGCCACATTGGAAAAACTCTGGTCCGACCTTTTTTAACTCTTTCTCTCCTAACTGACGATACCAACGTTGATTCCATCATAATGTGGTAAACAATTGCGGAGAGAAAGAGTTAAGGTAAAATATAAATCTAAATTTGCCTGGGGATTATATCCAGGTCAAGCGCCAAAATGGCTTAGTCAGCCTTATCACCGTAATTATGCGATAACAGTGAATTTAAAGTTGCTTAAATTTTATTGAATTTTATAAGCGTTGCTTATATTTGTGTAAATGTAATATATATTATATCTAGATTCTAGCTCTAAAAGTACAGCTAGACTAGATCTTAAGAGTTTTTCAATTAGAACTTTAGGTCTAGTGTAACATCTAGATGTCCATATAATGAATATATCAATAAAATAGTCTTAGAAGTATAAGATGTCCATATAATGAATATATCAATAAATAATCTTAGAAGTATAAGATGTCAATATAATGAATATATCAATAAATAATCTTAGAAGTATATCTTCCTCGCTGGACGAATCTAAAAATGTAAGTTGTAGCAGCTGACGGAGTTATCGGTCACGGATACCCGAATAAAGCCAAAATTATTTTAATTATTTTTCTCATTATTATTTTATTATATTGGAAATCTAATAATGGAGGTTTTGTCTTTTAAAAAAAAGTTTTTCTTCCTTAATTTGAAATTTACCTTTTAAAAAAAAATGATGTGTTAACTGTAAAAGAATTAATTTGTTCTTTAATATTAATACCAATAATTATCTCTTTTATATATTTTTAACTACAGAAAGCGTGCTCTGGTTGCTTTTAACTGTTGGATCGATTCGAATTTATTTTAGAGTAAAAAGAAGTTATATATTTAGAAAATGGATTACAAACTATTGGCGCATCGATTCATTAACTCTGCGCCCAGCATTAGCAGAAGCAATAAAAAAGAATCGATCGTTCGTATGGTATGCTTCATGAGAGAGGAAGACGGCAAAAAAAAAAAAAAGAACCCACCTTTGTTTCCGCCGCTGCTGGAAACACGTGACTCGTACGACCTCAAACTGATCTTTCGGAGCTCAGTATCCGGGTCCTGCTTTTTTAAAAGTGTCTGTAATATGGGAAACAATGGGCATTATGGGAAGGGAAGTCGGGAACGAGGCGGCTCGGAATCATATTTCTGGTCAAGTAGAGACAAGAGCAGAACTGGCAGGGAGGGAGGATAGCTGGAAAGAGGAAAATGGAGGAGGAGGATCGGTACTCATTATTCTAAAGCCAGTTTTTTTTTCCTCAACGTACATAAATGGAAAGCTCGAGAAAGAACGTTTGGAGCGATGTTATGAATTCTAGCTTATGCCATTATTCTAAAATTTACATATCCTATGTCAGGGAATTGTGGGTATCGGGAGAATCTTCGATGGATGGTAGGGAACTTTCGTCCGCTGGAGATTTAGAGATCTAAATGTCTTCGTGTGTGATCGTGAGTCGTTTTAGGAAGGACTGTTTTGTCTCTTTATGAACTTTGTTTTTATGTTTTCTGTCAGACTATTTTATTTCTCTCGCCCTGTGTAGTTAAGTCTTATGTTCCGATTCTTTTAGACTTATTCCTTACAAAGGCTGTGCCATTTTAAGTCTATCTCAGAGAAAATATATATACAGAGAGAGAGAGATGGATAGAATAAGATAAGAAGTGAGAGGAAGAGAGAGAGAGAGAGAGAGAGGTAGAGGTAGAAAGCAAGAGGACAAGAGAGAACGATGGAGGGATAAAGAAAGGGAGAATGATTTGGTGCAAAGTTTGACCAGTTGATTCCTATTCCTACAAATGAGCCAATGTCTCACAACAGAGTATTGTTTACCTATCAAACAACGGACCCGTTGGGGCGCCTACGAGTGTGGGCATATGTAATTAACTCCCTTTTTACAAGTCTTTTGTTGTATTTTAACTATTAGACTACCTCAATAGTATTTATTTTTCTATTTTTCAGCCTTAGAGAAAACATTTCAACTACCAACTAGAGAGGTTTAGATTCGAACCTTGACTCTCTACGTTGTCTCCAAGAGAGGTGATGCGCAAACACGAAGAACTCGAAAAAGAAAGGTAACGTCATACCCCCCCCCCCCTTTTCCTTGTTTGTATATTACTTTTACATGATTTTAAATTAAGCCTATTAGCTTAAGAGAATTAAAATATATTTCTAGTTGGCAAGTAATAGAATTTTTATCAAAGCATTCAACAGGGCACTCTCGGACGAAACATTTCCTTATAGAAACACAAAGATATTTTTTTTAATTTTCTAATTTATTATTAATACATCTAGGATTACCTTTTTCGTTTCGATTAACCCTTTACCTGCGTTGTGTGGTTTCTTCCTCTCTTCGTTCTCATTTCTACTCACACCCCCTTTTGACTAATGGAAATCTCCTTAGGCGAGTTCAGGGTCATGAAGATGACTGCAAGGTCATTAGTCAGCTGATATTCCTGGGAAGCGTGGCCGAGAGGCTAAGTGCGGCTTGAGCTTGACTTGGCTTGGCTACCTAGAAAGGGGCTCGAGGTTCGACACCCGACTCGGGCAGAGTTGTGTTTACTGAGCGCCCAAAGGCAGCACGGAAAACCAACTCCTAGATACCCCCTCCCCCCCCACTGGTCCACAAATGAGATTGGACCAAAGCGCTCTGAGCATGCTATAAGCATGAAAGTAGCGCTATATAAAAGCAATAATAATAATATTACTACTGACAATATTGTATTACTTTTTTAAAACGTTCACAGCTGCTTAATCTACAGGCAACTCTAATTCTTTTTTTTTTTTGTTATTTTAGAAATGTACTAATACTTAATAGCGCTGTCATGCTTGAAATTTGTGACAGGGAACCGTAACCCATATTCTTTTTGAATGCCCCTTCCTAATCCACCTTAGGTAGACCCCACTACCACTACAGCCCAACATAATCAACACCCTGTATGGCAGTGCTGAACAACTGAAGAAAACAGCACTCTATTTTTCCTTGGCACAGTCAAAGAGCTGACAGCTGAGCAGCTAAAAAGCTGGCTAGAAGAAGAAAGGGAAATATAAATTCATTGTATTCCTTTAACAGTGACCAATGGGGAATTTTCTGGTGATGTAGATTTAGGCCTACAGAAGTACCGCTCTCTGACAGGCAACGAGAATCCTCTTAGACATGTTTAGGCCCTCGAATGAGTATGTGATTTCAGTTGCCATTTTCAACAGGGTTTATTGTTTTTTTTTAGCTATTATTATTATTATTATTATTATTATTATTATGTTAGAAAAGAACGAACATTCATTCTCTGGCGCAGCCAGGGCCGAGTTTCATTTAAGGGAAACAAAATTCATCGTAGTCCCTTGATCGGTTTCCACTGAGGAATTTTCTGGTGATGTGGCTTGTCTGCAACAGGCAACGAGAATGTTCCTAGGAATGCCAATGGCCTTGAAGGAATCTGTGAGGTCAGTTGTTATTATCCCCTCGGTTGATATGACAATGGGGTATATTGCTGTTTTACATAACTTCCATAGACGATTATTATTATTACTATTATTATTATGTCAAACTTTATGGTTTGGATCTTTATCCATGGACGGGGGATAGGAGAGGGTTAAGATCTTGAGTATAAATAATTCTTAGCTGAAATAGTCATCTTTCTGGAATCCGCCAATATATTACCAAGCCCCGCCCCGTCGCACCGTATGGTCACCCTGTATTTATAGCACACCTAGCCCAAGCTAGCCCAGGAAGTGGTCGTCTTGTGGCTACGTTAGGCTTTGAAAAAAGGTATGAGTGTGTGTGGGGGGGAGGGGAGTACACTAGTTTTAACTCTTTCTCTCGGTAATTATTTACCATATTTTGATGGAATCAACGTTGATATCGTCAGTTAGGAGAGAAAGAGTTAAACGCTAAATCGTGTGAAGCCGGAACCCGGTGATTATTTGCATGCAACTTTAGGGTCTCGTGCATTGGATGGCGTATACATTGCCCCCCCCCCCCCCCCCCCCCCCGCGCGATGGGATAATGAATGGTTCAGGTTTTATATAAGTCGATATCTGCATCCATCTGGGAAAGGGAGGCAGTTAACGAGAAGTAAGGGGTGGGGGTGGCGATTGTAAATAGCCGTTTCTTCCTTTTTGTTTTGTTTTTTTTTTTTCGTTCCAAAACCTTTAGGTCACTTGCACACTACACGGTTTTATCTGTACGGCATAAAACTGGACGAGTTTTTCTTGTCATTGCAGCTTTCAGATAAGAACGAAGAAGATTTTGTTTAATTCATTTCTAATTACTTATTTTTTGATTGGTTATTATTATTATTATTATAGCTTTTATATAGCTCTACTTTCATGCTTATAGCATGCTCAGAGCGCTTTGGTCCAATCTCATTTGTGGACCAGTGGGGGGGGGGGGGGAGGAGGGGGTATCTAGGAGTTGGTTTCCCGTGCTGCCTTTGGGCGCTCAGTAAACACAACTCTGCCCGAGTCGGGTGTCGAGCCTCGAGCCTCCCTTCTAGGTAGCCAAGCAAGCCAAGCTCAAGCCGCACTTAGCCTCTCGACCACGCTTCCGACCATGGTTCATCCCTAATCCTTGGTCGTATGACTAAAAAAAATGTAACGTGTGTTAGCATTTAGACACGTAAGCCACTAATTTTGGTGACCGATGAGTTTAATGGTATAACACGACCATAGGTATTTAGCATTATACACGGTTTCACCGTAATGAAAAATAATTACGGAATTAACGTATAAAGACGTGTTCGGTAGCTTTTACCTTAGGTCATAATGGCAAAAAGGCCGTATGGTGCTTTGAAACAGCCCTAACTTATTAATGGACTCCGCGGTCGCCGTACGGCGGTTTTGCCAACGATCCATTTTACAATAAAAAATTCACAACAAATATACAATTTTAAAGAAGTAGAATATCAAGATACCTGTTACCTATCCCTTAGTCTGGTGGACCGTTGGTGCACCAAGCAAGACCTGAAGACCGTCTTTTTCCTTTGCTCTCTATCCTTTGCCCTGATTAGAACTTCTTTCATTGGTAGGCCCGTCCATTTTTAATGTTGTCTTCCCATCGCTTTCTCTGTCTGCCTCTTCTTCTTTTCCTGGTACTGTTCCCTGGAGGAAGGTCTTTGCGAGCCCCGAAGATCTTGTTATATGGCCATACATTTTGAGCTTGCGTTTTTTCACAGTAGTTAGCAGGTCATCATGGGGTCCGATCGCTGCAGTAAAACTGTCAAGAAGGCACGGGAAAATTCCGATCTACGTAAATGCTACAAGACAAGGGAAAAATTAGTTCCCAAACCGTGTAGTGTGCAAGCGGCCTAACTATGTAACGTGTAAGCTCCCATGTTTTTCTTCACATCTTCTGGCCTACGGTCCATGTAGTCTAGTATGAAAACGGCTTAATTAAAATAATAATAATAATAAAAAGGCCGAACACTGTGATTTGATAAACTATTGACGTAATAGTCTGTTTGACATGTCAGATTGTCGTCGCTGGTGCGTGAAGTGATGCAGTGTTATTAACCTTCTGGGTTTGATCGTTGTAGCCTCGCTTTCAGCTCCGTTAAACTTGGGGAAAATTCTTGTCTTTTTTTTCACCTTTATTATACAACTTGTATAGTCAGTATATATATCCTATCTTAAATGTTACAGACGTTACTTCAAAACAGAAGATGATTACGTCCTACGCGTTATGCATTTGGTCATGCATACTAACCAATGACTTAAATTCTTTAAGTTACTGGTTTTCCTGGCTAGCTCAGGTAACTCATTGTATAACGTATTGTACATAGAATGTAATCCCAAAACAAGCATTATGAAAATCTTTACTTATTTAGATTTATTTGGCCCAGTACAACTAGACAAACATAAAGATATGTGTACATTTTTTTATGTTTTAAAGATATATTTCTAATGTAAAGACATCCACATATATTTAGATGTAAAGATATCAATAAATATTTCTATGCCATAGATTTTATATATAGGAAGATGAGAATCATAATAAGATTACAACCTCATTTTCTTTTAGAATATTTTTCCGTAACAATTGTTTTTTTAAATGAGATATCTATTTTTAATGTGTTTATCTATCTATTTATCTATCTATCTAACTATCTATCTATCTATCTATCTATCTATCTATTTATCTGTCAGTAGTCTGTCTGTCTATCTATCTCTCTATCTCTCTCTCTCTCTCTATATATATATATATATATATATATAATAATAATAATAGGCTTGTCTTCGAGTCTGAAGATTAGTGAGGAATACAGTGTTTCCCGTGGCTGTGCAGTCCCAGCTGTGACCTACATATTTTGCCACATCCAGGGCAAGCAAAACCATTGTCCGCAGGTGGTCGGTTTAGATTTTCTTTTCGTCGTCTGCGTTTGTCCTCGGCGGCAGATTTTCTTTTGGTCTCAAATGTGTATCCCGCGGCCTTTTATGAGTGACCTCCAGCTGTCTCGTTCCGACGCCGCATGCAGCCAGGTGCTCTCCTCTATGTCAGCCAAGGAAAGTTGACGCCTAAGCTGGTCTTTGAAGCGTTTCCGTGGGGCGCCTCTGTTACGTCGGCCACCTTTTAGCTCACCAAAAAAGACTGCCTTTGGCATACGTTCGTCTCCCATACGGGATACGTGCCCTGCCCAGCGTAGCTGTCGGATCATAAGAAGTCCCTCTATACTGTCTATACCGGCGTTCGCAAGGACATCGCTGTTTGTAGTGCGGTCTTGCCATATATATAATATATATGTCTATCTGTGTGTCTATCTATCTATCTACCTATCTATCTATCTATCTATCTATATATATATATTTTAATATCAATGTATTGTATAATTCAGTAGATTAAAAAACAACTGAGAAATATAATAAATCTTGAATTACTTGCTTGTTGGCCACTCCGAGAAAACTCTTATTCCACCGTTATAAATTTTTTTTATAAAAAAAAAGAAATACATTTTAATTAATTGGCTAAAGAGCGATACAAATATTTATCTTGAAAGGAAAATTCGTTTTGGGGTACCTCTGCAATCATTCAAGAGTTTAACAAATGATGTTCACTACAATCTTTGCACATCGTCTTCTAACTCTAGATCGAAAGACCTATCATTGGAATAGTATAAAGTGTAGTGGAATCTATACAACATTCGCTTAGCCATTCGCTTGTCCCAGAAGGGGACAATGGGGGGGGGGTACAAATTGTTTTATTCTAACATTCATTAGTGATTAACCCTTAAAACGCGTGTGGTAGTTTAACCTCTAAACTGTACTAAACACCAGAATTGTAATTCCATCTAAAACAGCTCAGCACTTTAAGGGTTAAAAGAAAAACAATCGCACTAAAAGTTGTATAGAGTAGGTATTGTCTTTTTAAAAAAAATTCTTTTTATGTTTTTCTGGGTATTTCACATGTATTTAGCACTGTTACGTAGTAAACACAGACATATATACATTATATCTATACTGGACATGGAACCAATATTCTTGCGCATTTTTAAAAATGTAGAGTATTTACAGTTAAATCAACAAAATCTTTTTTTTTTCATCAGTGATAAGAGATAGACTCGTTAACGAAGACTTAAAATATATAGGTCTGTGCTTGTTCAGTGTGGACGTAAAATATATATGTCTGTGCTAGTTCAGTAAAGATGTAAAATATATAGGTCTGTGATAGTTCAGTAAAAATGTAGACTATATAGGTCTGTGCTTGTTCAGTGAAGATGTAGAATATATAGGTCAGTGCTTGTAAATTAAATATTATCTATACATTTCATTCAAAATTTTCTCATGTTTGTGTTTGGAGATTGACGCGCCATTTCTAAATCAGACAATGTGGCATATTTAGCGCAATGCTCCAGGGCGCGCCGCCCCTTTTGTGGAGTAAAACAGGTTGTTCACGTAATAGCGAAATATCAAACCTTGTCACTCCCCCTCCCCATCTCCTATGTGTGCCCAGAGGATCTAAAAGTTCTTACTTGTCCCCTGTCCAGATGAGATGATTTATTCTGTGTGCTGTGGCCTCCCTCCCCTGGTAGTCGCAGGAAGTAAGCGGCAGTGGGCGTGGCACAGTGAATGATTTTATTTGAATAATGCATGACACCCGGCTGTCCATCCCACCCACTCCCTCCCCTTCCCTCTGGTCGCCACGTGTTGACGCAGCGTATGGCCTGCTACATTACGCCATTTGACATGACCGCAGTGGGAGAAATGTATTACATTTTATATCCCGTGCCCTCGCCGACACTAAAATGTTACATATATTTCCAGATAACTGATAGCCTATGTGGTCCAGATAACTGATAGCTTATGTGGTCCAGATAACTTATAGCCTATGTGGGCTATTCCCTCAAGCCCCATATCCCTCCCCATGCACGTGATTGTTGTTTTTTTTTTTTTTGTAAACAAATACATTTTTAAAAAAATCTCCTTCAGGCTAAAATATTTAGACATTCTTTTTTTTTTAAATATTTGGCTTTAACGAATTGATGTGGTCTGCCAAATTATATCATGATGCTGTAAAGGTTGATGTATTATTTGGTTGCATTGGTTACGTTTTCAAAATTTGTGAATTATATTTAAGGTTACTGGGGCATGCAAATATTTTATACGGTTTAGGTATTGCTGACTTGTCTTAGTGATAAATGTAGATCTGAGTTCCGGTTGAGCCCACAATTCTTTCTTCTAGCCTCAATGGTCATATTTGGGTTTTCTTCAGTAACTCTTGGTAAATGTTTGCTGCCCAGAGCAAAGTCCAGTTCAAAAAAAATTACTTGCCTTTTAGTCCTAAACAAGTATTCTGAATTATTAACGAATTTGTATGTGTATGTAACAGTCCATTACTAACCTATTCAGTCCATCACTAGCCTATATAGTCAATATCTAACATTTATAGTCCATCTTTATTCTATATAGCCAATCACTAATTTCTTCAGTCAATCACAAACCTATGCATTCCATAACTAACTTATGCATTCCATAACTAACCAATGCAGTCGATCACTTAACTATGCAGTCTATCACTAACTTATGCATTCCATAACTAACCTACGCATTCCATAACTAACCTATACAGTCGATCACTAACCTATGCAGTCTCTCAATAACCTATGCAGTCTATCACTAACATATACAGTCTATCACTAACCTATACAGTCGATCACTAACCTATACAGTCCATCACTAACCTATACAGACCATCACTAACCTATACATCCATCACTAACCTATGCAGTCTATTACTAACAAATAAGGTCCATCACAAACCTATACAGTCTATCACTAATCTATACAGTTCATCACTAACCTATAAAGTCCATCACTAACCTGTACAGTCCATCACTAACCTATATAGTAAAAAAAAACGAAAGATGATCAAACACGTAACATGAACGCATGTGAGTTACAGAAACGGATGACAGAATGATCGGGGATGGGGGGGGGGGCTTAGAGACTACTGCCCCATATTTCTTTTCCTTCACCTCCCCCACCCCTCAATCGTGCTTCTGCTATTCCGATCTGAATGTTATTTTTTTATTAACCGGGATACCAGGAAAAGAAGATGAAGAGAGAGAGAGAGAAAGAAGAGGGAGAGAAGAGGAGGGATACTATCCGTTGTAATAGAGTGGAGTGTGTTGAGGCAAGCCTGGTCGGCAAGTTTGATTGATGGTTTTCCCTACCATGGCCCCTCCCATCCGGGCCCTGAAATAAATCATATAAGGCAAGATTAATTGTCTCAAGGGAATAGCTTCCCCCCCCCCCACTCTTCCGTTATTATTTTTGTGTTAGTTTTTTTTTTCCCGTTCTTGTCGACAGCGTCTGTTTCCCTCTCCCTCACCTTATCCCTCACTCCCTCCTCTCTCTCTTTCTCTCTCACTACAAATCATTATTCCCTGTACCATTGCCATCTTCTTTTTTCCTCTCCTCCACGGTAATACCATTTTTTCCCAGAGAATTATTTTCAGTTTTAAGATGACTCTCTTATTACTTATTATAGTTGTTCCAAATTTATTTTTTTCAATTAATATTTGTTTCCTTGATATTGTCCGCGAATTAAAAGAAAAGGGGCTGCGTAAAGAAGATAGATAGATAGATAGATAGATAGATAGATAGATAGATAGATAGATAGATAGATAGATAGATAGATAGATAGATAGATAGATAGATAGATAGATAGATAAGATAGATAGATAGATAGATAGTTAGATAGATAGATAGTGATAATTACACGTGCAAGTGAGATTGTACATTTAAATCAAACATTTACTGTTTTTGACCTTCTCGCTAGGTCCACTATAATCATCAACATTACTGTTAACTATCTCAAACAAAGTGACAATGAAACAGAACATAATATGAAAACCTACATTTGGGAGACTAAAGACATTGGATAAAATAAAAGAGATATCTTACTGCAATATCAACGAAATGGAGGTAGCAACTGACTTCGCAGACATCTTCGACAACCTTTGCTAGCAACTCTTACATGCCATAAGGAGGTATTGCTTAGCATCTCGGGATGTACTCTGTAAACGGGACTAAGTGAAATCTGTTTCTATTTAATCGAATCTCGGTAGCGGCTGCAATCACTAGCACATCATGTTTATGATGATAATGATAGTTCTTATAAAACAATTTTAAAATAGAGTTTTATTATTTTATTATTATTTTGTTAAACCGTCAAGCTAAACAAACATGCCCAAATATAAAGTTTGTTTCTTTTATCCGGGTAGTGACCTGATCACCAATGCAGATTACTCACCCTGTTTTGATCTTACACTTTAAAATCGTAATACGAACACCACTTGTTATGCTCTCTTTAAACTGTCGTAAGTGGAAATGTAAATTTATTTCAGGCATCTCAGTTTCTACAGAATCAGGGGAGGAGATTAAACTCAGATTAAACATCGTTGGGTTCTGTGCAAGCTTTGATATATCTGATAGAGTGCTCCCGGCTTCTAATATTTTGACATTTCTTTTGATGTTTGACTATTTACAACTTTAGTCGGCGCGGTGGCTGAGCGGTAAAGCGCTTGGCTTCTGAACCTGGGTTCCCGGGCTCGAATCCAGGTGAAGACTAGGATTTTTATTTCTGGATCCCTGCCGTATCTGAGTCCACCCAGCTCTAATGGGTACTTTACATTAGTTGGGGAAAAGTAAAGGTGGTTGGTCGTTGTGCTGGCCACATGACACCCTCGTTAACCATAGACCACAGAATCAGTTGACCTTTACATCATCTGCCTTATAGACCACAAGGTCTTAAGGGGGAACTTCACTTTTTTTTAAATTTACAGCTTTGACTCTTTCGAGTTTTGACTTTTTCGGGGTTTTATTCTATCGAGGTTTTAATGTTAACGCTGTCAAGAGATTCGACTCAATCAAAGTTTGACTCAGCCGAAGTTTCACTATTTTAAGGTTTGACTTCATCGAGGTTTAACGTTTTCAAGGTTTAGCTCTATCGATGTTTAACTCTTTCAATGTTTCACTCTATAGAGATTTGGCTCTATCAAAGGTTTCACTATATAAAGGTATCACTGTATTGAGGTTTGACTGTTTAACTCCTTCAAGGTTTGACGCTTTCTAAGTTTGACTCTTACTATTGGACTATTATGATACCCCTCTATCTAGAAACATAGCTCTTATTTAATTGTAGTTTTCAGCTAACCTGCTCCTGAAAAGGCCTAACGGTAAAGCGCTTGGCTTCTGAACAGGGGTCCCGGGTTCGGGCTTGGTGAAGACTGGGATTTTTAATTTTGGAATCTTTGGGCCCCGCTTAGTCCACCCAACTCTAATGGGTACCTAACATTAATTGGGGAAAATTAAAGGCGGTTGGTCGTTGTGCTGACCACTTGACATCCTCGTTAACCGTAGGCCACAGAAACAGATGGGTTACATCATCTACCCTATAGACCATAAGGTCCGAAAGGGAATTTTTTTTTTACTCCGATAACTATTTTGTTAAAATCCTGACAATAACTTCTGCAAGTTGATGCTAAGGCCATGATCTCTATGACATTACGAATGTGTCTTAACTCCAATAGCATAAAAGTGAAATTCTATTTCCCGGCACACATCTCCGTGACATGGGGAATTCAATCATCATGCTGGAATCATTTGGATTGTATCTGTTTCTCACACATGCATTTGATCTTGTCAAACACAGCTCGACAAATACAAATGAATCCTTTCTAGCATTACCTCCCTTTTTTTGTATGTGTTCTCATTTCGATAGAGTTCCCTCCCCTTTCCTCTTTTCTCTTTTCAATGGGCTGCCAATAGAACATTTTTTTTCTTCATTTTTTTTTCCCTACATTACAATGTGTTGCCAACGTAGTTAGTTTTTTTTTTTTTTTTACTAGGTTTCATTTCTTTATTAGAGCCACTTGGTCCAACAATTTGATGCACTCAGAACTCAGAAGCACGATTAGTTGACCGCTTGCAATAGCAATCTCTCGACATGGCTATCTCCCCTGATTTTTCCATCTCTTCCTCCCCATTGACACACACTCACAAAGAAAAAACACGCTCACAGACACAAAAAACACACACAACACACACAACACAAACACAGACTTTTCACTTATCTCCCAAAGTTCTCTTCTTACATCGGACTTTCACTCTTATGTTTCAGTGACCCCCCCCCCTTCCCCAGTATTGATACTGAGAGCTTTATGGGTGACCTTTCCCCCCCCCCCTTTTTTTTTATTCCTTGCTGATACAGACGAAAATGTAGAGTGTTTATTACAAAGTTTGTTTTAACGCACTCCGTCTGTCTGTCTGTCTGGGTGGAATCTAACGCACGTTATTTCTCCAAATTCACTTTCTCGGATCAAGTTGAAAGCTTTGAACAATTATTCAGCGTCGATGACAACACATGGATCAACCAAAAAATCAGACTGAACACAGGACTGAAGTTTTGTGCGTTTGGTGGACAAGGCGAAGAAGTTCTAGGCGTTTACTCGGGTTTCGCGATGTGCGAACAGTCCTCTGAACTGTGTTCGTTGTCGTCGAAACCTGCCTTAAACGCTGTCCTCGTCAACAAACTTATCATCTTATCATCTTTTCATCTTATTTGACTTCTGAGTCTCGACATATGAGAAACGGAAACATCTGGAGAGATCGCAGTCACCATAAGCATACGTTATATTTCTATTGATGATTTTTTTTAGCGGCCCCCGAAAGGGAAAAAGACGCTATTAGTTTTGTGCGGCCTGTCTGTCCGTCTGTCTGTCTGTACGTCCGTCCGTTCGTCCCGTTTATATCTCAGAAAGTAGAAGAGAAAATGAAAATCGGACATCACAATAATCTAGATCAGTGGTCTTCAACCTTTTTTGGCCTACCGCCCCCTTTTCGTATTTTTTTCAATAAAAAATTCCGCCAGCGCCCCCCTCTAAGAAAAACACGTGAATCGTGAGAAGGCAAATATGAACAAAATATCATCAATTTATTAATTTTTATGCAATCAATAACACTTATCCTGCACGGGAGACGACCGCATGCCAAAGGCGATCTTCTTTGGCAAGCTTAGAGTAGGAGTAGTTACAGAGGTGCCCACCTCGTTAGCGCTATAAAGATCCACTCAGGCGCCATTTCACCCTCACTGGCATAGAGGAAAGTACCTAAGAGCCTTCCCTAGCAGCAGATGTCCTCTGAAAGAGGCAGCTGGATAGTTGTCACAAAAGCTGCGGGACAAACATTTGAGACTTAAAGAAACGTCATTATTGAAGACAGGTGCAAAAGATGGAAAGAAAACTTAAATTGACCGCTAGCAGACGAAATTCGAAATATTATGCAAGTCGCAACTAGGTTTGCGTAGTTATGTGAAACACTGCACTTAGTCTTAATCTTCGGAATCGAAGGCATCGCCAATATTATCATTATAACAAAATTATGTCAAATAATTTGCAGTAATTGCACACAAAAATTAATGTCATTGTCATGACTTTCTTTCAAATCCTAAGAATAGTCTCTTTTTAATTTGTTGAATATTAGGGCCTACTATTTTTCGGTTTAATTGTAAATGTGTTTATATTTTTAATTAAACATTATTATTGCTGAACTTACTACAAAGTGAAGTTAAGCTAATGGGAACCCCGTGCCTCCTGCAGTTTGACAATATTAGAAATTTCAAGCTTTAAATTAGTCAAAGCAAGGTGAAGGTCTCATCTAGTGGCTATATCCAGCCTATTTCTTTGCTTATTCATTAAGTTTGTTATGCACTAAATCTAGGTTAACCATGTATGTTGATGGAAAAGCTAAAACATAACTCCATTTTCGACCAAAGTTTTGGGATTTTACTGAAACATTCAAATGCAGCCACATCTCTGTTGTGCCTCCTTTGTTAGCATTCTTTTTACTGAAGACATAATTTTGTAAACCTATTTTTGAGTTTGAGTTTTGAGGTACACCTGCAACTCAATTTAAACATCTGTAACAGATGTTTAATAATTGTTATTTATATTTAATTTTTTTAAATTTATTTATTTACATCCTAGAAGCGAATCGTAATTTCTTCATAGCGCATTGTTATGTAAATTGCAGATGTCGGTGTCTTTAGGCAGTAATTCATTTTTTAACAAACAAGTTACATGGGATTGTAAAACTCTTTAAATAGATTTATATAAGACTTATCTTCGAGTCTTAAGATCAGTAATGAATGCAGTATTTCCCATGGCTGCACAGCCCTAACTGTGACCTACATATTGTGCCACACTCAGAGCAAGCATAACCATTGTCCGCAGGTAGTCGAAAACCAGAAAAGTTCTCATAGATCTCATAAACTACAACATGTTGCTCAATATTACTGGGCATTTTTATGATGCCAATTACTTTTTAAGGTCTTAACATGACATTTTTGTTTTCGAAATGCTGTTCAGTTTCGATTAAGACATCATCTTATGACCTGTACATTCTAAGCGGCTATCACTATTAAAAAGTTCACCTAGGCATAAGAAAATGACCAAAAAAAAAAAAAAAACAGAGAATCTTTATGTACCAAACAACAACCAGTTTTGAAGCTTGGTTGAGATGCTTGACAAAATTGACCTAACCATATAAGAACTTCGTCGAATTAAAACGCCGAGGCTCATGTCCAGTACCTCAGATATAGCATTCAAAACGAGATTATGGACCTGATGGTTTATTTTCCCATCATCCTTGATTGCACGATTGATGTTAGCCACAAAGATGCCGTTTACATAGCATTTTGTGGAGTTATTAGATTCAGAAGTTAAGCTGGAGAAAATTTCCAGTTTATGTAGTTTAAAGGTCAATAGTACAGTACTTACGTAAGGTGGTATGTTTAGTATTTAAAAAGGACTTCAGTGTGAGTGGCGGACGATCCTGTTAGCTTGACATGTTACGATATATCCACAATATCTAGTCTACCCTTCCAGCGCAGGGCCCCGCATTTGACATTCGCCTAAGGCCCCACGCACTGGTAAGGCCGCCTCTGACAACAATCTAAGAGCCTAACATCTAACATCTTTTTCATTATTTGTTTATTTTTTATCTAGTGGCAATTCACTAAAACTCTTTGCAATATTCCATTTCATAACACTCTGTCAATGTTTTTGTTGAAAAAAAAAAGATTAAATTATTCTATTTGAATGTTAGCCTTAACGTTTTCTTAATAAACATTTACATATCAAATATTAACATATGTTGTTATAAGAGACTTTAATCTAAAAGACGTATTATCCACTTTGTTTAACAAATCATGAACGTTTATGCGCTCAAGATCTAAGTAAACTAGATACCCTTCCATTTCAGCAGAAGAGTAAGAATTTTAAAATAGAAAAAAGGATTCCCAAACTTAGATTCTAAAGTTAAATCAGAAGCAAGCTAATTAGGCCTATACTTTGTGTATATTTAGTTTGCTAGCTTTAATTTTCAAGAATTGTTTTATTTGTTTTGTTTCAGTGCACCTTTAGTTTCTTCTTTCCCCCTTTATACTCAGCGCCCCCTTACCGCCCCTTTTTGTGCCCAGCGCCCCCCTACCGCCCCTTTGGCTCCCAGCGCCCCCCAAAATCTCGAAAACGCCCCCAAGGGGGCGATATCGCCCCCGTTGAAGAACACTGATCTAGATCATTCAAAGTTCTGATGCAACGGCTACTCTTTTTTTAATTTTTAAAAATCACTTATGCAAGCAGTTTTTTAAACAGAAAAACCTAATTAGTATGCATTATAAATCAAACCTAATTTAAGACAATTAATAATGTTATAAATTTCATTTTATTTCACCTTTACTTTTCTTCAAAATTATGAACTATATACAACGCCTCAATAACCTTCTCCGAAGTAAAGTAGATCCACTAAATTTATACTAGAAAACAAAGACTTGGGCCTTCAACACTCCTAAGATCATGCATTTCGAGTGAGATGTAGGACTTTATAGGGTGTATACGAGCTCTAAAGTGTGAAGAGCAGTACGGAACAAACATTTCATATTTCTTGGAACCTTTGGGCTTCCATAGGAAATATAGCCAGATCCTTCCGAAAGGATCCCAATAACTACAACGAAAGACGATGAACATCCCAGTGACGGTCAAGTTTGGACAGTTTATGAACAATTTTAACGTGAACGGTTGTATAAACTGTAAAAATGTTTTAATGGCAATGCAATCTCTAAAAAACTCAGAGTGTGCTTTTTATAAAGGAGACAATGATTAACCAAATATTTAACGCAATACTTAACGCAGTATGTAGATTTTTAAAAAAAAAAAAAAAAAAAAAAGTAACCAACCAATCTTGAACTATATACAACGCCTCAATAACCTTCACCGAAGTAAAGTAGATCATGCCAATTTTACATGACCTACATCGTCAGCCTGTTTGTCTTGTGTGTTACTGTAAATAAAAGTATCTGAATAAAAAAAAAAAGAGGCAAAGAATGCCTAAGGATTACTGGGGAACTACATAAGATCTGTCAACTTCTATCTACATTCTTATCTGTCATTTGTCTTTAATACAATTTCATTCGGATGTTCTTTCTAAAAATATTGAAACCTGCCTATTCGGGGGCCGATTTTAAGTTTGTGTTTCCGTACAAACTGTCTTTGTTACCTTGTTTTGAAAGGAAAGATTGTCTAAAAGATTAACTGAGAATGGGTATTTAAATATCTATTTTTGTTTTATTAATTAATTTATATATTTTCGCTTTCTTATTTGTTGTAATACAATTCAATACACCCAACAATGCTGCGTATTCTTTCAGTTACTGGATCACTTATGATCATTACTTTTACTTAACGTGTTTCAATTAGAGATTTTATCTAATAACATTCTCGCTGCCTGTCAGAGGGCGGTACTGGTGCAGACCTGCCACATCACCAGAAAATTCCTCAGTGGAAACTGACAAAGGGACTACGATGAATTTTGTTTCTCTTTAACGAAACTCAACCCTGGCAGTGCCACAGAATGAATACTTGTTCTTCTCTAACATAATAATTCTAATTTTGTTTTTTATTTTTAAATCGCTGTTAACAAACGTAGGCTTGGGGATCTATAACAACATTACAAACATGCAAACAAGATTTAAAATGACAAAGTAATGTAATTAGGTTTTCAACAGATAGTTCTCTTAATTAATGATTTCTTTAATGTAGTGAAGCTTGTTTGTCTGAGATCTATGGGGAGTGAGTTCCAAACCTTTGATCCGTGCTCTGAAAAAGCCCGCAGACCGAAACTATTGTGGGAGAAACATGGCACCACAAGAAGCGTCCATTGAGAGCAGGATCGACTCTCTGAGGGACATATGGAATGGTCTGTTCACTAAGATACAAGGGAAAGTCGCACAACAAGAGCTTTAAGTCTGAGGGTGAGCATTTCGATAAGGTACAATGACATTTATTTGTTGTAGATCAACTGATAAATAGTCTCAAAAATAAAAAAAAAACATTCGATTTTCATTCAAAAGCTTAATAATTTATTTAAAAACGAATTGGCAAATAAGTACTAACTAGAGTTAATAACACAGAGTCATTGCGAAGATCCAATACTATGTCTTATGATTTTGTAAAACTAGAGCTCACTTCTTTAAATGATAAGATGAGATAAGATAAAATGATTTTTATTGATACAATGAAATGGAAATTCAGCTTGACTACAATTAACAACCTCAGCGTAACTACTGTATAATTACAGTATAGCACGACAGACCGCCTTCATTTTCCCAAACTTAAAAATCAGGTATCCACTAGAGGAAATAAGAGGCGTCTTCACCGAGATTCGAACCCTGGACTCCCAAGTTCAAAAGCCAAGCGCGTAACCTCTCAGATATTGCTTACCCATTTACTTAACACAAATCATTTGCAAAAATTAAGAAAAGACTAAATGTGGCGCATCAAAAATGGCTAAGACGGATTTTAGGAGTCAGTAATATAGTTAGTTACCTGTTACCTATCCCTTAGTCTGTGGACCGTTGGGGCACCAAGCAAGACTTGTAGACCGTCTTTCTCCATTCATCTCTATCCTTTGGCCTTTTTAGAACTTCCTTCAATGGTTGGCCCGTCCATTCTTTTATGTTGTCTTCCCACCGCTTTCTCTGTCTGCCTCATCTTCTTTTTCCTGGTACTGTTCCCTAAAGGAAGGTCTTTGCGAGCCCCGAAGATCTTGTTATATGGCTATAGATTTTAAGCTTGCGTTTTTTCACAGTAGTTAGCAGGTCATCATGGGGTCCGATCGCTGCAGTAACCCAGTCTCTAATCTCTTGGTTTGTGATGCGGTCTTTAAATGTGATGCCTAGGATCCTTTTGTAGCATCTCAATAACATTGCTAGGATCCTCCTCTCTAGTTCTGCAGTCAGCGTCCAAGACTCACAAGCATATAGAAATGTGGCCATGACCGGGGAGCGCATCAGCAGGGCCGGTCCTAACGCTTGCGGGGCCCTATGCGAAACTGATTGCGCGGGGCCTATAGTCTGGGTGGGAAGAAGGATAATAAGTGAAAATAAAGATTTTATATCAGAAAATAAATGCGGCTTTCCTATTTTTTTCATTCTTTTCTAAGTACAAAATTGCAATCAAGTTAGCTTTACTGTACGAATCTTGAAACCTATGGAATATTTCTATGCCAGTGACTATAAAAGAAAATAAGGTATGGGAACGTCCTGTGAAGGTGAAAAGTTTCCCTATTAGGTCTATTACATTTTAACATGAAAGCTGACAATGCCTTTTTTCTTTTATCGCGCTTACGATTTGTGTTTTCCGCAATGAATGACACCCACAAATGACAATTCCATCTATTTTTCATGATATTTTTATGAGTTTTCAGATTTTAATAAGTGCAAAACATTTCCAGGAATTTTTCGTATATATTACGCAATTAATAATTACACAGAATTAGAGCGTGGCCTATGAAAGCGCGGGGCCTATGACAGCGCGGGGCCCACTGCGACCACATAGATTGCAGTGGCCTAAGGCCGGCCCTGCGCATCAGTCTGGTTTTGGTGCCGAGGGCTGAGGACTGCGCTATTCGGACCAATAGTTCGGGTTTTGTTCCCTCATCCGAGACAATAGCTCCGAGGTATTTGAAGCTGCTAACGCTAGTTAGCTTTTCACCTCCAATACCAATACTGATGGCCCTTGTAAAGCCCTGTTGGCTATTGGTCATAATTTTTTTTTCTGCATTTATTTACATGCCATATGCTGCGGAAGTCTTGTCAATGCGCATCACTAGGTCGGCTAGTTCATCTTCTGTCCCTGCTAGGTCAGCAATGTCTTCTGCGAAGCGCAAGTTTGTAATTTTTCTTCCTTCAATGCTTACAGTACCTTCTAATCCCTCGAGCGCATCTTCCATTATCCTTTCTAGGAAGATATTAAAGAGTGTTGGTGAAAGTAGGCAGCCTTGTCTTTTTCCAACTGTGGTTTTGAACCATTCCCCAATATTGTTGTTGAAGTATACCGCAGTGGTGGCATCCTTGTATAGGTTGTGGATAACTTTGATTGTTTTTATTAATGTTGTATGTTTCCATTGCCGCCCAGAGTGCCCCGTGCCATACTCGATCGAAAGTTTTCTTGAAATCAATAAAGACATGGAAAAGATTCTCTTGCTGTTGGAGATATTTTTCACATAGTATTCTGAGGTTTAGGATTTGCTCTGTTGTGCTGCAACCTTGTCTAAAACCCGCCTGTTCTTCTGATATGATTTTGTCTGCTATCGGTTTTAGTCGATTTAATATAATTTTTAGCAGTACTTTGCTGTGATGGCTTATGAGGCTGATTGTGCGATAGTTTTGGCATAGTTGTAAATTGCCTTTCTTTAAAAGAGGGATAATGAGTGACTAGGTCCAGGGTTTGGATTCTCCCATTCTAATATAGATCGGATCTCAAACAATGAAATCCTATTCCGAACTGGAAGTGGACCACTTAGTGAGGTTGTGACAGAACGTCGCATGAGGTTGGTGGCACCTGTTCTCGTACTGAATGAAGTACGCATACCAAGAGTTGCAATGACCTGAAGGCCAATGCAAGGAAAGTGCAATCAGGGACGTCCTCGTATAACTTGGCGTCACACTGCCGTGGATGATCTCAGAGCAGTGGACACCAGGTGGGAAGAAGCTTCAGACATTGCCAGTGATAATGCTCGGGAGGATCAAAGGCTAAGTAAGTAAGTCGTCTGTTAAGGCCTCCTGACAGTATATCAATTAGTTCAAACGAATAGCGCTAATACTACCATTTTTATTTATAAAACAACAAGCTTTAATTTGATGAATGTTAATGAGCAAGTAGGTTATGAAAAAAAAGAGAGTATTAGTAG
Source organism: Biomphalaria straminea (assembly GCA_021533235.1). Taxonomy (NCBI): domain Eukaryota; kingdom Metazoa; phylum Mollusca; class Gastropoda; family Planorbidae; genus Biomphalaria; species Biomphalaria straminea. The sequence goes on along the minus strand of JADKLZ010000728.1, from coordinate 4,870,185 downwards.
ACTTACCCGAGACTAGAGATCAAAAACAGTACTGCTCTAAAAAGGCTCCCAGATTGCAAAAATGCTAACAGAAACTGTGGTAAATAAAGAATGAATTGCATAAACAATCATAACAGCAATGCCAAAGCAGTTGCCGATGCTAAATTGTGTAGATGCTGAGGACAAAGGTAGTGCTGCAAGCTTCATAGTCTCGACGCCAATAAACTTTTCTTACCATTGGACCTTTAGAGATTCATCATCCTGTCGTCAATTGGTTCACAGAAAAATGGTTCACTGACCAGTGGCGTAGCTAAGGGGGGCGGAGGGGGAGCTTTTGAAAATCCCCCGGGCCCCCACTTAGGGGGGGCCCCCAAACTGGTGTCCGAAATGTTTTTTTAATACATAAATTAATATATTTGATAGACAAATAGTGTCAAAAGGTGTCTTTTTTTCAACATTTACGGATTTATAACAAAGACTAAATCTAGATCAAGGTTTTTCAGTACGTTGAATTTGTTGACATTTTAAAAATATTTTTCCGACAGAGAAAAGTTAAAGTTAGTTTTACATTTTCAAATGCAAATCTTTAGTAGAGTTGCTGCCGATTTATTTTCCTTTCAAAAGAGATCAAACATGTGCTTGCTGCAAAAACAAAGAATATTACTCTCTTGTTGATACGACAGTGCGCGGGGCCCTGGGTGAGTGTCATGTGCGGGGCCCTGAGCCGTAAGGATAAACAATATATACCGTACAACATCACGCTAACCGGCTAATCTGTCTCTAACGCTTAACAATAACAAGACAGTATGCCCGCCTTAACGCTGTGGGCCTTTCATATTTTTGTTACAAAAACCTAGAACATTGCGTAGCCATTATTGCCTTACTATTGGCCGTGCTAAGTGCTAAATATACTGTAATGTAATTGTTCTGCATAAAGAAAATTCTTTCAACGTAAAAAAGTTTTTAAAAAATACTTCCATGACCATAGCCTATTGGGACAAAAACGCAAAAAGCAACCAATCCAAATATTTTATTTCGTATATTAACATCGACATCCAATCGGATTTTTATTAGAAAAATGTGTGGTGATCAAGTGATCTCCGATCGCAGGGCTGCCCCACTTGCCACCCCTCAAGGCCGATACTAGCCAGTAATAAAACTGTATGATATACAGCGAATTCCAGCGAATAATTGTCCATTTTTTCGGGTTGACCAGGGTGGGGCTACAAAACAGCGTGATGCATTGGTTAAACCTATGATAACGCAGCCACAATGAGTGGCTGTCTGTCTGGCCTGCGGATACGTCTGCTAGGCATAATCCAAAAGCAATATTTCTGAACTGTGATAATCACTCTCAATCTGGCAGCATTTCATTCTGCTGAGATAGATGCAACAATTGTCACCTTTTTTGGAACTGTTCATGAATTGGTTCAAATCTTTTTTTCCAAATTAACCCCAGAGATCCTTCCTTTTGAAGTTATTATCACATCCTTCCTTTTAAAGTTCTTAAGACTGATATCTACTAGAAACTTTAACAATTCACTCCTGGTTGTCTTAAATGGCACAACAGGTTCTCTAGACCGTTGTCTATAACTGTTTCGTTTGTTCTAACAGTTTACTGTTCGTTGATTCGTCGGTATCATAGTACCCAGAGATATCTTCATCGAAACTCTTGTTCAAAAAGCGTTGATTTCTTCTGTATGTTTTCCCATCGTTTGTTTATGATGTAAGATCTGGGTGAGGTATGTTTTTTTATGACAAGTGCTTTCTGCCATGTTTGTCCTAGACAAACTCTCACTTTCTCTTCGACAGAGTAATCTTTAGGTAGTCTTGCTTTTGCATAGTATTTCACTTTGCTTTTCATCCATTTGTCGTTCGTTGAGTAATGTCTCTGCATTTTCGTTTACCGATGGTTTAAATAGTTTGGGATCATTTGGAATGATGTCCCTGAGTCTTCTACTCATCAGCAGTTGCTTTTCGGAGTATTTCTATACTCGAGCATAGCAAGATATGGATCCTTCCCACTTATGTATACCCTGAATCCTTTTGCTTTCGCACAAAACATAAACAGTAAATAAATTGAAACCCACTCATGCTTTCTGCAAAATGATGAGAAACGGACGAAGCTGGTCACCCAATCCAACGAAAAAGCAAAAGAAGGTAGTAAATACTATGGATTCCCTGTAATCAAACCAACCAGAAGAAAGAAAAGACTTTATGGGAAGTTCAGTTCTAATGCAGGGCTGTCAATAGAACTGCAATTCAAAAATTCAGAAGTGCTGGACAGATTTCATATGGTGATGAAGGACAGATTACAAAGGCTGGAAAACAATGGATACCTTTGGGTTTCCTCTTGAACCAAGACGCCTGTTGGATGATGACACGCTTATGACAAACTGTGTTACTTTTTCCTGTTTGTATGATGAAATAAATGGCTAATCGCTTGTTCAATGATGTCATTGATGTACGAGCAGTTTTCATCAACAAACAAGTAATACAATCATCAATAGACATATTGCGGAAACAGGCTTCATATGGTAATTACGTGTGCTCAAACCTTGCAACCTCCTCCGAATACCGCTAACTCAGGCCACTTCCATTGCGTCATTCTTGAAGCTTAAGTTCATCAAAAACTATCAAGTTTTGGTACAGGACAGTAGACATTGAAGCATGAACACATGGTAATAATGTACCAGCAAAAGAATAATAATAATGACGCAAGAAAGGCTTATCATGGCTTTAATGTTAGTGAAGTCATAAACACTAGAAAGTATCGATATAGATGATGTTATAGATGTCTTTGCTGCACAGAATTGTACGACGTGAAGCGATATTAATTGAGATTGTCACTAGTACATTATTTAGCTTATAAACAATGGTATTATTCATTAAAAGAGTCTTAATGTTTTTTTTTGTTAAGTTTACTGATATACTGAACCAATTAGATCTTGGGCTTATATATTTTTTGCGTACATTATGTCATGTCATATGTCGAATCTCAAAATGCAAGGGGCCCCCAAAGAGGTCGATCCCCCGGGCCCATGAATCCCTAGCTACGCCCCTGTCACTGACATATGTTTCACAGACAAAGGGCTCAACGACAATCGGTTCTCAGATGGATGGTTCACTGACAAATGGCTTACAGTCCATTTGTTTAGCAAAAATTGGTTCACAAGATAGGTTACATAATGTTACAACTCTACAGTGGTGGACTAAATGTGTGTATGTGTGAGACCCACTGATACAGGCTTAGGCGACGAAGGCGGGTCACGGGTCAACTGCTAGCCCTGGTGTGACCTGTACCTGTGCTCATGTGTTCTTGAGTTTGGGACGGACTAGAGTGATGCAGTCCAGTACGAAGCAGAGTGGACTGGTGTTATGAACAGGCTTTGAAAATGTAGATATACGCTCTAGATGCTTGTTGTGTTAGTTAGGCAGTTGTATTGTTCCTAAGCATTTGTAGTTAGTGGAGCCAATTGTGTCGTATTGGCTGTGGTGTATTTGTTATTAAACCGCCACTGTGTTTTTGAAGCTCTTGTCGTTAAGTTCTTGAGTTAGATGTGTTGTGTTGTTGCTAAGCAGTGTGAGCAGAAGGCCTGAGAAGTGAAGTTCGTTACAATATGTTAATATTCTAGTCGCCTGTTTGATTTATTTACATTAAAATAGCATATTGCCGATATATGTATGAATCAAAATATTTTTAAAATGTGTTTTCAATCAATCTTGTTACAGTCGTCTCTAGCGATAAAGTCTACAATGTTTAACATAGAAGACATACAAAGTCAATAATAACTTTTTTTTTACATTGATAAAAATGTCTTAATTACTAGAGCAGGGGTTCTCAACCTGTGGTCGCGACCCCCTTGTGGGTTGATTGACGCTTTACCGGGGGTTGTCTAAGACCATCGAAAATATGGATTTTCTACTCTTCTATTGTTTTATGTGTGTGTTGGGGGGGGGGGTTGTGGCAGAGTGGTGGATTGTAAATGGGGTCGCCGAGCTTGAAAGGTTGAAAAACGCTGTACTAGAGTAATACTTAACTGGAACCATAAATAAAACGTAAATACAACATATTTATGTGCACCATGCCGCTCTTATTTATTTCATTCTCACATTCTTTGGAAATGGGGCACTACACAGTTTGTGCTGGCCTCGAACAGGACTTTATACAATTTTCTTTAGAGAAACAATAACTAAACTTGTGTGCAATGTTATTGTTGAAGGACATTAGTCTAACTCCGGGGTCGGCCACCTGCGGATCGCGAGCCGCATGCGGCTCTTTGGGTGTGAAGCTGCGGCTCTTCAGTTCTACATGCAAATATTATTAATTTTATCGAAACATTTCTTAAAGTAGTTCTGAATAGTTTAAAGAGGGTTAGGCAAAAATTCTATCTCTCCGCTACTTGTACTCGCTTTTCACCACACCCTCCCCCAATACACGCGTCGTCTATGTTACCAGTCAGTCAGAATCTCTCGAATGGACGCCATCGTCGAATGTTTCTATGTAGGTTTGAATTCGCTTTCGACGCAAGACTGTGCTTTGGCTGTGACGTAAATTTTATTGTTTCAAGTAAATGAGTTAGAAGCGATTATCTTCTCAATCTTATATGCAATCTACAAGTAATGCTAATCGGGCCAGCTTTGTGGTACTAATAGAAATTGCACAAAAAGACAAACCATTTATAGATGGTGAGTATGTTAAAGACTGCTTCCTACGTGCATCTGAAGAACTGTTTCGCGATTTCAAAAACGAACCGAAAAGTCTTTTTAAAAAAAATCAAAGACAAGGCACAAGTAGCTCATTTAGTTAGTTAATATCAGGTGGCCGAGCCTTGCTTGGTTAAAAACTTTCATAATGAAGGTTATATACCTGAACTCATTTTGGGAATATATTTGAAATTAAGAAAATGAAAGATCGGACAAAAACTATTAATCTGGAACATTGCTTTAGTCTCTTGTAAGTTCTAAATGTAATTGTACATGGCGATTACATATAAAGTCTCTTAAGTCCTCCTACAGTCTAGACCAGTGTTCTTCAACGGGGGCGATATCGCCCCCTTGGGGGCGTTTTTGAGATTTTGGGGGGCGCTGGGAGCCAAAGGGGCGGTACGGGGGCGCTGGGCGCAAAAAGGGGCGGTAAGGGGGCGCTGGGCGTATGTAAGGAAAGAAAAAACTAAAGTTCCACAAAAACCAAAAAAGTCTTCAACATTAAAGATGGCAGACTTAATGTAGACAAATTTAATTATAGTTAGCATGCTTCTAATTTAAGAACAGATATGTTAGAAGTTGAGTTCGGGAATCCCATTTTCTATTTTTAAATTCTTACCCTTTTTTCAGCAATAGGAGGGTATAAGTGTACTTAGATCTTGAGCGCATAAACGTTTATGTTTTGATAAACAAACTAGGTAGTACGCCTTTTATATTTTAGTCTTTTTATCTACATATGTTAATATATTGATATATAAATGTTAATTGAAAAAAAAGGTTAAAACTAACATTCAAATATAGTAATTTGACCTTTTTTTAAACAAAAAGCATTAACAAAGTGTTATTACGAAAACTCACTGGTATGTAATGGAATATTGCTTAGAGTTGTGAATTGTCACTAGATATTTCAATGTTCTACTTTAAATGACGGCATCTTCAGATGAGGTTATAAAACCATATCGACTTCACGAACATATAGCAATATCCAAAATTTTTTATGAATGTTCATGAACAAATATACAAAATCTACTATTACAAATTATTAAAAACAAAAACAATGTTTAGTGGCCTCTTAGAAAAATGTCTCGTTTTTTTTAAAGTCTTATGATAGTGTTTGAAAATTGATTAAAACTATAAAAAAAAAAATAAACATATGTAACACAGAAAGACATTTTGTTCTGTTCTGGGAGAAATATTATTTCAAAATTGTTTAGTTTGTAGGTTATTACGACATATAGGGAATCATCAGTGGTTGGACGCTACAATAACTTCAAGAGCAATATAGAATGAAGAACAAATCTATCCACTCTTCACTTTGTGAGTTATGATACACAGGCAACATCTAAGAAAATTTTAGCCCCCAATTTCATTTCTATTTAAATCTAATAAAAAAAAATGTAAATAAAAGACAAATCAATGCCGAAAATGATCTAATTTTTCAACTGTTTTTTTTTAACAAATGATGAAAAAGATGTTAGACTCTTATAAACTTAATTTCATTGGATTTTTAAAAGGAGTTTGTTACAGCTGGACTAAACATAATTTTATTTTTGAAAAACAGAACGATTCAATGGTTGGCGATGACTTAAAGCAGGCTAAAAAAAAAAATTCACCTGGTAGGCATCTAATGCAAATGAATAAAACCAACCTCCGATTCTTGGAAACAAATGTACTTTCATTGATTATATCATTTTCTCTTTTATCAAGATACAATCTCGCATAACTTGTTTGTTGACAAATTAATTGCTGCATAAGGACACCGATAACTATGCAATTCACATAAGAATGCTCTATGAAGAAATTACGATTCGTTTCTAAAATAAACAAATATAATAAATATAAATGACAATTTTTAAACAACTATTACCTATGCGGCAGCATGCGGCGTCCGAACGATACAGCTGGAGGTCACTCACGAAGGCCGCGGGATACACATTTGAGACCAAAAGAAAACCTGCCGCCGAGGACAAACGCAGACGACGAAAAGAAAATCTAAACCGACTACCTGCGGACAATGGTTTTGCTTGCCCTGGATGTGGCAAAATATGTAGGTCACAGCTGGGACTGCACAGCCACGGGAAACACTGTATTCCTCACTAATCTTCGGATTCGAAGACAAGCCTATTATTATTATTATTACTTATGTTCAAATTCAGTTGCAGGAAAAAACTAGATTTACAAAATTATGTCATCATTGAAAAGAATGTTAACATAGGAGGCACACAGTGGCGTACACAGGGTGGGGGAGGAGAGAGGACAATTGAAAATCCCCCGGGCTCCCACTTGAGGAGGACCCAAACGATGCTTTTTTAATTGATTAAATATCACGCAAAATGCAGGGCCCCCCTCTGGCCCCTAAACGATGGAAAATTCCTAGCTACGCCCCTGGAGGCTAACAATGATGTGGTTGAATTTGAATGTTTCAGTAAAATTCCAAAACCGTGGTCGAAAATGGAATTATGTTTTAGCTTTTCCATCAACATACATAGTTAAACTAGATTTAGTGCGTAACCAACTTAATGAATAAGCAAAGAAATAGACTGGAGGAGACCATCGCCTTGCTTTGGCTACTTTTAAGTTTGAAATTTCTAATATTGTCAGACTGCAGGAGGCACAAGATTCTCATTAGCTTTATTTCATTTTGTAGTGAATTCAGCAATAGTAATTTTTATTGTAAAAAAAAAACTATATTTACAATTAAAGCTAAAACAATAGGGCCCTAATATTCAATAATTTTAAAGCAGTCTATTCTTAGGATTTTAAAGAAAGTCATGACTATGAGATTAATTTATATGTAATCATAATATACCATTTGACAATTTTTTTTGTAGAGTGATAATATTGGCTGTTTTTTTGCATTCGATTCCGAAGATTACGACTGGATGCAGTCTTTCACACAACTACGCAAACCCAGCTGCGACCTGCATATTTTCCCGAATTTTGTGCAAACAAAGCCGTTGTCTGCTGGTGTTCTATTTAAGTTTTCTTTCCGTCTTTTGCGCCTTCTTCAATAGTCTCTATTCTATGAGTCTCAAATGTTTGTCCAACAGATTTTGTGAGAACTCTCCAACTGTCCTCTCTCAGGGGTCATCTGCTACCAGAGAATGCTGCCATGTACTTTACTCTATGCCAGTGAGGGCGAAATGGCGCCTGAGTGGATCTTTATAGCGCTTATGGGGGCACCTCTGTAACTTCATCTTACTCTGAGCTCTACAAAGAAAATAACCTTTTCATGTAGTCTTACCCCATGCGGGATAAGTGTTATTGACAAAATAAAAATTAATAAGTAGATAAATTAATAAATAAATGACATTTCGTTCAAATTTGCCTTCTCACGCTTCTTTATAAGTGTTTTTTTAGAGGGGGGCGCTGGCAGATTTTTAAAAAGAAAAAATATGAAAAGGGGGCGGTAGGCCAAAAAAGGTTGAAGACCACTGCTATATCCAATAATGAAATACCAAACATTTTCGATATTCAATATCAAACAAATAATTCATTACCAATA
>JADKLZ010000728.1:4832733-4846174 GCA_021533235.1 Biomphalaria straminea | reverse complement strand
AAAAAAAAAATCATTAGGGAATATATATGCGGCCCGCCTAGTCCCCAAATTTTATTAATGCGGCCCTCGGTTGAAAAAGGTTGCCCCCCCTGCTGTAGAGCATTGTTTATGATACAAGATGGGATCTCTGTGGAAGAGGCAGCCCTCTTTTTAATTGTTGTTAAAATAGAGGCAGCTTGAAGTTGTGCAGCATCACTTCCATGGCTGTGCTGGCCTTGTTGATTTAAAACAAGGTCGTTGTTTACAGCATCTGTGTGTAGACGAGCTCTACATTCATTTTTAAGTTCACAACGCCAGAACTTCTTAGAGTGGTCTGCACTAAACTTAACGAAAACATGGAGATATCCTTCATGCGAAAGTTTCTCTTTTCCTCGCTTCGACTGGACTCCATTGTTTCTATACACTGTCACAGGTTTTCAGTTAAAATATTGTTACAACTCTACAGTGGTGGACTGAATGTGTTTACATGTGAGACCCACTGACACGCACAGACGAAGGTGGGTCACAGGTCAACTGTTGTCCCTAGCATTACACCTGTGCTCTGCGCATGACCCTAGCTTGGACAGACGAGAATGTGGGATCTGCGTGTGTTGTACAGAGACAGTCAGAATTGTAGTCCAGTTAGAGAGACAGTGGTAGTCCAGTACAGTTAGAGAGAGAGACAGTTAGAACTGTGTGTGTGTTAGAATAAGAAGGCTTCGAAAATGTAGCTTATACGCGCTATATAGAGAGACTGTTGTGTTAGTAGATAGTTCCATGTGTTATTAAGCATTTGAAATTAGTGTAGACAATTGTGTGTATTAGCTGTGGTTGATGTGTTTATTATTAAATCGCTACTGTTGTTAATGAAGCTCTTGTTGAGTTCTTGTATTAGATGTGTTGTGTTGTTGCTAAGCAGTGTGAGCAGAAGGCCTGATTAGAGAAGTTCGTTACAATATAATAGAATGAAAAGTGAAAGTTTTTCTAGTCTGCGTGCAGGACAAATGATTAGTCAATGGTCCAAACTACGCGAGCTTATAAACATGTAGGGGCGAAGCGATTGAAAGAGAGGGGTAGATATTGGGCCGCTCTTGGAACTCAAGATTAAGGATTATAAATTCGCACCTACTCCTAGGGATGTCAAGTGGAGTGCTAGAAACAGATTATCGTCTTACGCTTAAGAGAGGGAAGGGATGGAGGAAAAAGTATACACAAGAAGTGAAATGTGAGCAGAAGCGAGGGGGCGGGATAGGTGTCACAGGTAATGACCAGTCCCAAGAAGATGATCGCATGACGCATGACGCAAACGACCAGTGCTCGGTGTTAGTCTTATCGTCATTTGTTTAACTATACCTGTGTCAAAGCGGGATGTGTCACATAAATCACCCCTACCCAATTTCTCAAAATATATATTTTCAAAGTATCTTTTGTTGCCCCTAGTGTTTGTTCGCATTTGTGGATTCACGCTAGAGTTTGTACTGACCACATTCCTTGTCTTGATCTTCACTGTGTGTGGAGTTATTGTCATCATTCTGCGTATAAACCTTTAGATGTTAACATGTTTTTTTTGTTATATTAAAGTGTGACACTTAGCTAGTTATTGTACAATATTAATTTTAAAAAAAACCCACAAATATGTCTTTTAGAAAGACATCGAAAAAGTCAGCCAGTACGATTAGCAGAACTCACATATAAAAAGGGGGGGGATAACATGTCATTACCATTCAGGTGACTTATTATAGGCCAATATTCACGAAACAAGCAAAACCTTTATATTACAAAAAGAAAAATTCGCTGGACGGTGTTAGAATTCATACTATACATACAATATTATGGTACAGTGAAATAAACATTGTTATAAAAGCTACGTGCTATATAAATTATCGTCAAAATATATCTCGCGCCAAAACGTCTCGCGCCAAAACGTCTCGGGCCAAAACGGCGTCGCCAAAAAGGCGGCGCCAAAACGTCACGTCGTACCCAAGAGGCGATATTTTTGCAGATGACTCTCTCGAAAAAGATTTTCATTTTAAAAGGTTCTACTCCAGGGGTTCTCAACCTGTGGATCGCGATCCCCTTGGGGGTCTATTGACCAATTGACCAGGGGTCGCCAAAGACCATCGAAAATATGGATTGTTATATTCTACTCTTCTAGTGCTGTATGTATGTGTGTGGGTATGTGTCGCGGCAGAGTAGTGGATTGTAAAAAGGGGTCGCCGAGCTTAAAAGGTTGAGAACCGCTGAACAACTGAATAGAAAAGCACACTATTTTTTTCTTGGCACAAACTGCAAAAGAGCTCACTGCTCAGCAGCAAAAAGCTGGCAAGAAAAAAAAAGAACCGTTTGACCGTTCCATCATGTGGCCCATAGATCACATAGAGACCTGAAAAAGGTAATTCACTATATTGCCCCGCCACTACAGTCAAGGAATAAAACACTTCTTTCAGTTTTTATTTCACTTCTTTTAATTAAATTACACTTTTTGAACCGATCATAGACTAGATCGTGTGTTTTTTCTTGTTAGAGTTCCATTAAAACAGAGTTGATGCAAATCATAATAATAACAATAGTGATATAATACCAAGGCTTGGAGAATCGGTATTCCTTTCAGTCCTTTTCATTATCTTAAAATTGGAATCGAATCGATTCTTTTTCCCCATTGACTACAGTTGGCTAGTCCGATTATTCCTTAAAGTAACTAAACAGCAGAGCGGGCAGAGAACAAAATCACCTGATAACTGGCTCCTATCAGCCGCCTTTGTGTGGGCTAGTAATTATTGAATCGATATTAGGGCCATTGCTTTTTTTTTATGGAGATACATGTGTTTATGTGTGCGTATGCCTGTGTGTGTGTGTGTGTAAATGTGTGTGTGTTTGTGTTGCCAAGCCTCGGGTATTTTTTATATTAGCGCTCGGCCGCGCGTGTGTGTGTGTAGTCTCGGACTCAGGCCAATTTAGCTACCTGGTACAGAATAAATACTACCAGGGTAGGCCGCAACTAAAACTGCCCGGGAGGGGGATTACAGCAGGTGTTCGCAACCTGTGGGTCGTGACCCCCTTGTGGGTCGATTGAGGATTTGCTAGGGGTCGCTTAAGGTAATCGAAAATATGGATTGTTATTGTCTACTCTTCTATTGCTGTATGTGTGTGCGGGGGGGTCGTGACAGAGTGGAGCATTATAAAAAGGGGTCGCCGAGCTCATAGGTTGAGAACCACTAGGTTACAGTGTTACACAAATGTGGGTGAGAGAGAGGTGAGGGGGGGGAGAGAGGCGGCAACCAGAAGAGGAAACAGAGCGGGTGAGTCTGCGACCTGTTTTGTCCGTCTGCTGTGATTATGATAAAATGGGCATCCGCTGACTGACTTATGTCACACGGCGAAGCTCAAGCCAACAGAGGAAGTTTATCCTACGACTTAAAGGCAGTGTGGAAATGAAGAGGCGGAACCCATAACATCGTTTGGGAAAGATTTTTGATGGGGTGACAATTAGCCAGCGATGTCCAACTATTTTCTACCTGAGGGTCATATATATTTCCGATCTATATGTAACACAACAACAAAATAAGTAAAGAAAGAAAGAATATTTAAAAATAAAAAAAGCTGATATTAAGCGTACTTGTAACAATTAGTTCTGATCAGTCATGTTATTTAAATTTGTTACAGATCTACACTGCCAGTAAAAAAAAAAGCATTTATAAAAATACAAAAAGGGAGTGGGGGGAATGACCTGAATCCGAATTCGTGGCTCAAGCTTTTCACAGGTTTCTCAGGCCAACACGGTAACCACTCTGCTAGCGGAGAGCTTATGATAGTCTCGTCCTATTTTTCAGGTTTGTGATTAGCCTACTAAGACTAAAACAATGACCTATAAAGGGGAATAATTCAGTCAAATACAATGTATCTCCCTTGTTCTGATATCAAACAAAATAATTTATTACCATTAGCTAATTAACTAATTTCTTGATTTTTTAGCGGCCCCCGTAAGGGGAAAAAAGCCGCTATTAAGTTTGTGCAAAGTGTCCGTCTGTCCGTCTGTCCGTCTGTCACACTCAGGGCGCCAAAACTAGAAGAGATACGAAAAATATTTTTTCACCATTAAATGAGGCTTGAAAAGTTTAGGTGCAACGGCTACTTTTAGTTTTCTAAAAGCAAACCGTTTAATTTATAAAAATTATTTTGCAAGCGATTTTTTAATAATAAAACACCAATTGTGAAGCAATTACGTAAATCTAAGGGAGGAAATGTTACTAGAAAAAATGCTCTTGGCATGTAGATATCACGCGAATTTTTTAAAATGAATTTCTATCTGTCTGTCCGTCTGTCAGACTCAGAGCGCCAAAACTAGAAGAGATACGAAAAATATTTTTTCACCATTAAATGCGGCTTGAAAAGTTAAGTTGCAATGGCTACTTTTAGTTTTCTAAAAGCAAACCGTTTAATTTATCAAATTAATTATGCAAGCGATTTTTTAATAACAAAACACCAATTCTAAAACAATTACGTAACTGTAAGGGAGGAAATGTTACTATAAGAAATGCTCTGTACACACGGATATCACGCACATTTTTTAAAATGAACTTTTAGCAGCGGCTTTCGTGTACTAGCGTAAAGCCCGGAAATGACTTGATTCTAAACTAATTTCTTAAATTTTTTTAAAAATCTGATTTTTTTAAAAAAAATTGTTTAGTGCCCCCATTAGAATGAAACAATCATATTTTTGTACGTTTTATCTGTTGGTTGGTCTGTCCGTCACGGTTAGAAAAAAACACTAAAGGCTTTTGAAAATATGATTTAACCTCTACTGTTCTTTCAGAAATTTTGCGATAGTTTAAGGATGGGAGCATACAGGAATTGAGCCAGGGACTTAGAAGGAACATCCGAAACATCTTGCGAATAGGCGGATCTGACAGGAATCCGACTTCGACGGGGGCCGCCTCTGAGTTTGTGTATCACACAAACTCTCTTTGTAATCTTGTTTAAAATAAATTTATTCTTGCGTTGTCTGGTAAAATAAATGATCTTGCGAAATTTAAGCTTGATTCGAGTTTGGGTATGGGAGCAATCACGGGTACAAACTTTTGACCAGACAGACAGTCAGACAGACAGACAAAGATTTGTAAAAATGGCTGAGTCCATTGAGATTGATTCTCTGTTGCTTCACGGTATACAACGCTGGGCGAATAGTCCATAGAGAAACAAGATGAGATTCTGCTGCAGCTTCCTGTGAATGCAAGAATCGACTACAAGGTGGCCACACTTTGTAACCAATATATCTACAGCAGTGTTTCTCAAACTGTGTGCCGCCGAAGATTTGTAGATGTGCCGCGGGAACTTGCAGAACTTCACACGTGCAGCGTTACACAGGTCTGCCTAATATTAAATTTTTGTTTTACGTTGCGATGACATCCCCACCTGCAACGATCAGTAATAGTAGTCCACACTTCTATATTTTCCATACCCTGCTAAATTGGACCGTTTCATATAGACGGAAATGGGTGTTAGCCATTCAGGTTATGGAATTTTACATTATACATATATCATTATAATGACTAAAATGTAGGCCGCCTTAGCAGATGCACTGAAATTTTTGAATTGGTAACGATAATAATAAGCGACGTGTTTGATGTAATTTTTTTTTAGGCTAATAACAACAAAATTACCAATAAGCGTTATTCATTGTTATCTATGGAGAAATACGTTAGCAAAAAAAATGAAACTGCGAAAGCGTTAAATGAGAAGGAACAAAACGAAAGATACGGTTTCATATCTTCGGGACCTGAAGAGTCTCCATTGCCTTTCTGTCTGATCTGCAATGCAACTCTGTTCCAAGCTAATTGAAGAGACACTTGGAAACAAAACCTCCAGCTGTAAAAGCGCAACCGAAGGAATACTTGGTAAACATCAGGGCTCAACAAAATAAACAAGCTAAGAAACTTACGAACTACCTAAAGCTGCCAGAAAAGGGATTGATTGCAAGTTATAAGGTTGTTCAGTTATTACTATTATTAGCAAAACGCAAGAAAGCACACACAGAGGCTGAATCTGTCATTACACCAGCTTTAGAAATAGTTGTTGAAATTATTCTTGGACCCGATGTCGCCGAAAAAGTTAAGAAAGTTCCTTTGTCAAATGATACAATCTCGCGCAGAATTGAAGACTTATCGTCAAATTTACAAGATCAAATCTGCGAACACTTCAGCGTGACTGACGATGTCTCTGCTGTTATCTCTTCAAGTTGATGAATCCACTGACGTTAGCGGCAAAGCTCAGCTGCTACCTTTTATTCGGTTCATAAAGATAAAAAATTTGTCAACGAATTCTTATTTGCAAAGGCGAAGATATTTTCAATGTGGTGAACGAAAACATTTTGCTCTTCAAACTACAGTGGAAAAACTGTGTCAGCGTTTGCAATGATGTCTGTCCTTCCACTCAGGGATATAGAAAGTGATTCGTTACTTTTGTGAATCAAGAAATTCCAAATGTATTAGTTGTTCACTGCATGATCCACATAGAAGCTCTTGCATTCAAGTCTTTGCCGAAAGATTTGATGTCTGTTCTGAATCAAAAGATTGAATTTGTAAACTTATCAAATCTCGACCACTTGCATCCCGACCTTTCTATCAGCTTTGTGAAGCAATGGATTCAGATAACAAATGCCTCCTCTATCACACCAACTCCAGGGGGAAAAGTGTTAAAGCGTGTCCTCTAACTGAAGGCTGAGCTAATTTCATTCTTGGAGGATGAAAAAAAAATTGGATTTTCTATTCATACGAGATCTAGTGGGTTAAGGTGACCTTTCTCTGTGATTTATTTGACAAATTAAATTCATTGAATTTAAGTCTTCAATGACCATCGGAAAACATTATCACTGCACCCTCAAAACTGAAGTCATTTGGTGAAAAATTGTCTTTTTGCAAAGTAAGATCTCGAAAGGAGTCTTCGACTGATTTCCTGCATACAATGAATGTGCTTCAAATAAAGAAATCACCCCCAAAATTCTGTACACTTTGACACACCTGCATTCAGCATTGCAGCATTGCTTTACAACAGTTGGATGTCTTGAATAGGGATGAGTCAGCTATCCATTTGGAAACAATGAAGCTACAAATCTTACAAATAAAGAAGAGCAGCTCATTGATTTAAAAAACGATGCAGTTCTTAAATCAGTTTTACGGAGAAAAGCCTGGGTGTGTTTTGCATTTTAATCAACAAGTTATATCGTGAAATCAGTTTCAAAATAATTATTCCATTTGCATCTTCATGGTTTTGTGAGATTGGATGTTCAACTCTGACTGAAATCAAGTCTAAGAAAAGAGAGAGACTTCATACAAAAGATGATGAAATGCGAGTTCGTTTTGTCGACTTTGCAGTCTGAATCAGATCGCATTTGCTCTCAGAAAAAAAAAAAAGGAACACCCTTCAAATTAAAAGAATTTAAAAACAGGTCAAATAATTTTTCATTTTATTATAAAACAACTATTGCTCTTCCTGGTGTGCTGCGAAATTTTTGAAGTATTTTTACTGTGCCGGCAGACAAAAAAGTTTGAGAAACACTGATCTACAGCATATAAACGCCTTTATACCTTAGCGAACTTATCACTCCATAACCTCGGAGATCACTGCGCCCGATAGACTCAACGCTTCTAGTGGTGCCATGTTTCTCGCTCCTGGTTACGGTTAGCGGACTTTTTTTTTTTTGGGGGGGGGGGGGGAAGGTTCAGAATTTACTCCTTAGAAAAACAACGTGCTTCACTACATATAAGAGCATGACGACTATTCGGTCCAAACTTTTTTGTAGATTATTTTGTCACTTAAATTCTTGTGTTTGTATCTATTATATTAAGAAAGCGCCTTGTACATACTGCTTACGTTATATTTGCTAACAGCAATTTATAAATAAAATTATTATTGTCATTTTTAGCGGCCCCCGTAAGGGGAAAAAGCCGCTATTAGGTTTGTGCAAAATGTCCGTCTGTCCGTCTGTCCGTCTGTCCGTCTGTCACACTCAGGGCGCCGAAACTAGAAGAGATACGAAAAATATTTTTTCACCATTAAATGCGGCTTGAAAAGTTTAGGTGCAACGGCTACTTTTAATTTTCTAAAAGCAAACCGTTTAATTTATAAAAATTATTATGCAAGCGATTTTTTAATAATAAAACACCAATTGTGAAGCAATTACGTAAATCTAAGGGAGGAGATGTTACTATATGAAATGCTCTTGGCATGTAGATATCACGCACATTTTTTAAATTGAATTTATGTCTGTCTGTCCGTCTGTCCGTCTGTCAGACTCAGAGCGCCAAAACTAGAAGAGATACGAAAAATATTTTTTCACCATTAAATGCGGCTTGAAATGTTTAGGTGCAATGGCTACTTTTAGTTTTCTTAACGCAAACCGTTTAATTTATAAAATTAATTATGCAAGCGATTTTTTAATAACAAAACACCAATTCTAAAACAATTACGTAAATGTAAGGGAGGAAATGTTACTATAAGAAATGCGCTGGACATGTAGATGTCACGCACATTTTTTAAAATGAACTTTTAGCAGCGGCTTTCGTGTACTAGCGTAAAGACCGGAAATGACATGATTCTAAACTAATTTCTTAAATTTTAAAAAAAATCAGATTTTTTAAAATAAAATTGTATAATGCCCCCATTAAAATGAAACTAACATATTTCTGTGCGTTTTGTCTGTTGGTTGGTCTGTCCGTCACGGTTAGAAAAAAACACTAAAGGCTTTTGAAAATATGATTTAACCTTTACTGTTCTTTCAGAAATATTGCGATAGTTTAAGGATGGGAGCATACAGGAATTGAGCCAGGGACTTAGAAGGAACATCCGAAACATCTTGCGATTAGGCGGATCTGACAGGAATCCAATCCGACGGGGGCCGCCTCTGAGTTTGTGTATCACACAAACTCTCTTTGTAATCTTGTTATTATTACTGTGCCCAAAGTTTAGAGAGCTAGACAGTTCCGGTACAGAGCCAAGGGATGGATAAGGCCCGCGGTTCGTAGTTTTGGCATCACTGCACCCTGAAATTTGTTTGACTCATAGCCTGAAAGCAAAGTTCTGACTCATGACTCATAAGGCATTAAGCCATAGGCGGATCCGGGAAATTTGTAGATCAAAGCAAAAACGAAGAACTAAAGTCGGTCAAAGCAGTGCTGTAGTTTGGTCGAATACTTAATTATAACTTTTTTCTAGCGTTACTTTCATGCTTATAGTAGTGACCAGTGGGTTTGGAAGAAGGTTTTCCGTGATGCCTTTAGGCGCTCAGTAAACACAACTCTGCTTGAGTCGGGGTCGAACCTCTATCCCCCTTCATAGGTGGCTTCCCGATTAAACAAGTGTTTGCTCCAGGAAAATTCTGCATTGCTCAAATACTTCATCAAAGATTTGCTGAAAGCGTAGTAAGGTCTATATTAGTTACATATAAAATGTTCGTAATTATGTTGGACCGTATCCAGTTAAAGAAGTCCATCGCTATACCTACCATACCCAGAACGTTGCCAAATCTTCTGATCTAAAAAGGGTTAAAAAATATATATATATAGCTCTGTCGTTGAAATGTTAATGTAAGTTTTTTTTCCTCCACTGCAAGATAAATTCTGTGTGGAATAGATGTCACAGAGAAAATATCACGTGACCATGATCATTCATCAGCTGTTAACCTCGCAACTAGATGGATGCTCGGTACACATGTTTATCTTGTTCATTACGCAGACAACAGGGGCGTGGACACAGCGGCGTAGCCGACTTTCTTTAGAGGAAAACAATGGGAGAGAGGCGACGTAATGAAGATTTGAAGTCTTTGTGATTGGTTACTTTTTACTAATGGGGAATGAACAATGAAGTGCCAATAAATAGATGATCAATTTAAAATACAAACTACCATCCCCCATAGATGGAGAAACATTTTAAAAGGGCTTTGAGAGTAAGTGCTACAGAAAAACAGTTGGGTATCAAATACCAGGAAAAGAAAAAAAAATCAGTTTATACCTTAACAAGTCAACACTTTGGTTGCCAACCAGAAGGAACTCCTCAATGAAGCTGATCTCTTTAGCTCATATTGTAAGACTCGCAAAAGTCATTGTTCAAAATAGAGCGGAGCACCAAGAAAGTATCCTCCATAGACATAAATACATATAGACTGGAAAAAGGAAGTAACTTTATGTAACTTGAAAACATGTATATCTATTGAATTCGGATTTCCAAATTATGAAGAATTTAAAAATTGCATGATCTTAAGTCTTAGAGATTAAACAAAATTAAAATTTATAGACATAAAATAAAGTACACACAATTGCAGTTCACAAATTTTCATTTCATAAAAGTCTCTTATTGGCCAGTCTATATTTATGCATGTCTATGGTATCCTCCAGAGAACAGTTGTAGACCGGAAGAAATAAACACTGAACCATAATCATCAAATACAAAAACAAAACTTAATAAAAATACTCAGAAAGACACAAAGATAAAGGCACATTCCTCGTCCCATATGCTAGGACAAATCTGTACAAATGCTCTTTCTTCCCTAGTGCCATTAGAGCATGGAATGGTTTGTCTGAGCTAGCCAGGAAAACCAGTGACTTGGCAGAATTTAAGTCACTGGTAAATATGCATGAGTGAATGCATGACGCGTAGGACGTAATCATCTTCTTTTTTTGAAGTAACGTCTGTATTATATAAGATAAATGAAAGGATTTGATTAGGCGAACGTCTCAACAGTACCTAGACAAGGGACTAATGATAATTATTTCTTCTTAAATTATTATTTATTTTTATCTGAGAAAATGACAACTAGCCTGCCTTGCCCTCTAATAAGCTATGAAATAGAAAGTCTTGTGGTAGTACCAATACACCTGACAACAACGCCTATGTCATGCTACCAGGCTCTTGAATTTATAGCCTACCATATTTTAGTTCCAAATAAAAAGTGTTGAATTTCTTAGCTTGCAAAAAATCCGAAGTTTATATTTATATGACATTTAACAGTGTTAAGGAAACATAAAACGAAAAACGCTGAAAGACAAAGTCAGAAGTTGGATAGAAGTTTAAATTTCAGTACCAGGGACTTAGGCCTTAGGCATAGACAAACTAGACAGCCGATTAGGGCATATAATTGGTTAGAGCCTACGCAAAATCTAGATCTATACATTTTTATTTTAGAAGAAATAACGAAACTTGTGCCTAATGTTACTGTTGGGGTCCACCAGATTTTGAATAATTTGCATAATTTTATTGTTTTCGTCATTTGGTTTTTATTGTTCTGTTTCTTTTGGGGCCACTGGAGGCGCGGTGGCTGAGCGGTAAAGCGCTTGGCTTCTGAACCGGGGGTTCCGGGTTCGAATCCTGGTAAAGACTGGGATTTTTATTTCGGGATCCTTGGGCACCTCTGAGTCCACCCAACTCTAATGGGTACCTGACATTAGTTAGGGAAAAGTAAAGGCGGTTGGTCGTTGTGTTGGCCACATGAATCCTTGTTAACCGTAGGCCACAGAATCAGATGACCTTTACATCATCTGCCCTATAGACTACAAGGTCTGAAAGGGGAAATTTACTTTTTACTTTACTTTTGGGGCCACCGAATTCACTTCGCCTAGTGCCTCCAATTATGTAAGGCCAACCCTGACAGGAAAGAGAGACAGACGAAAGAAACAATGGGAGAAAAATATTAATGAATGGACAGGCCTTTCCTTGAAAGAGACTATTTCTGACAAAACACAGAGGAGAATAGTGAGAGAAGGTCATGTGTGGCGTCCCAGTGGGTCCAAAAGACTAAGAGACAAGTAGGCTATTACTTTAGATTTCTGCTGTTTAAAAACGCTCATGTGATTGCTTATAGTTGATATTATACAAATTGTTTAACACCGCATCAAAGTTTGAATAGAAAAGTTGCTTACTATCAGTGGCGTAGCTAGAGTCCGGGGTAGCGGGGAGAGAGAATTTGAAAATCCCCCCCAGGATGCCCCTAACTAGTGTTTCTTTACAATAACAACAAAATATTACACAAATCGCAAGGGCCCCAAAACGATGGAAAATTCCTAGTTACTCCCCTGCTTACTATGACTTTCCCCTTTATGCGACATACTAAATCTCACTAGGGATAACAACTGGTACATAATTTTTCAAAAGGAAGTACTAAAGTGGTGTACTGGATCTACAAAAAAGAAAAGACTTTTTGAGACAAAAATTCAATCACGATGAAGCAGGCTAATAAGCCGCTAGAATAGATGAATACACGTATAGTATGCACAAGCAATCTATGCTAAACAAAATTCAAGAATAACGTAAGTATTACACTTCATTAATGAATTGGAACAGCTGATCCCCGTTAAGGGTGTGACTATACAAGTAAACTATATCATGGGGTCCTCTAGGGGTTACTAAGCCCTCCCTAATGGGAACGGTACTGAGAAAAAGAAGAGAGAGAGAGAGAGAGAGAGAGAGAGAAAGAGAGAGAGAGAGAAAGCGATGGGAAGACAACATAAAGAATGGACAGGCCTGTCAGTGAAAGAGATTCTATACAAGGCAAAAGACAGAGAAAAATGGGAAAAGATGGTAGACAGATCACGTGATGTGCACCAAACAGTTCAATAGACTAGAGGACAGGTGAATTAAAAAGAATTCCTAGAATTTATTTATTGATTTATTATGATGATAGTTATCTCAAATTCCCATTTCAGACCATAAGCCATATGATGTAAAGGTCATCTGTTTCTGTAACGAGGGTGTCATGTGGTCAGCACAACTACCAACCGCCTTAACCCATCCCCAACGAATGTCAGGTACTCATTAGAGCTGGATGGGCTCAGAAGCGCCCTAAACATCCACAAATTAAAATTTCCAGTTTTCAGGAGTATTTGAGCCCGGGAATCTACTAATCCAATATTGTTGGAATATTGTTATTAAATATATGTTATTGAATTTAGTAGAAAAGCGTTCTATTTTCTTAAGGTCATCACACTGTTATGTAAAGTACGCCTTTACCGCGAACTTTTTTCCCCTTCCATTTTCTCCACTCTACCCGCTGAGGACCTTTGTGAATTTGATGGTGTTCGAAATGACAAGCTGGCACGCAATAGAGGCTTAGAGAAAGGGGAAAACAAATGCGTAAAGACAGCATGATATTATAGGCTATTGTCCATGAAGTTTTTTTTACACGCTCATGAAGCTTTCTTTGTTTATCATTGGGATCTTTCCCTTTATAGTGAATCGTAACATTACCTTTGTGATCTTTCCCTTTATATTGAATTATAACATTACCTTTGCGATATTTCCATCTATATTGAATGATTAGGCTACATCACCTTTTGGAGCTTTTTCGTAATTGTGAATTATAACATTATCATTGGGATATAGTGAACTATAACATTACCATTGATATCTTTATAGTGAGCTCTAATATTACCATTGGGATCTCTTTCCCTTTATAGTGAATTATAACATTATCATT
>JADKLZ010000728.1:4811482-4832723 GCA_021533235.1 Biomphalaria straminea | reverse complement strand
ACCATTGGGATCTCTTTCCCTTTATAGTGAATTATAACATTATCATTGGGATATAGTGAACTATAACATTACCATTGGGATCTCTTTCCCTTTATAGTGTATTATAACACCACCATCCTCCCAGAGAATCCCCCAAAGATATACATACACTGTCAAATGTTCAGGAGAATCGTTAGAGCCGTTTTATGATATCCCTGTCCATATTCCTGAAACCAATCAGAGTTTTGCAAACCAGTACGCGGAAAGAGGCAATGTACAAAAGACTCCATTTCATTACTCCAAAACGGAAGTACAAGTATTACAAAACAAAATTATAGGAAGTTAATAAACGGGGGAAGTAATACTAACAAAAGATGGACGTTATCATAAGGGAAATAACCTAATACCAAACGATCATTAACATGACGTTAATCAATAAATGAGTTGATTCTCAAGTCATCTGTAAGTAGATCCCTGAGTTGCAAACAGAGCTTACTGTAATATCATTTAATGGTTAAGCTAGCATTTTTTCGATTGCTTTTGACACACAGACAAATTAATCATCATGGTTTTGTTGGCTATTTCAATATTTAAAAAAAAATCTTTATGAATAAATCTTCATAAAACAGTTTCTGCTTGCAGCTCCATTAACTCCGTCTTTGCATAGCAACCAATGTATGCCTGATGGTAATTGTGTTTCCGTATCTTTCCCTCACTTCCGGTTATGCAGAGTTGTGTCAGATGGTCAACCTGTCGTCTGCCAAATCTGATATTTTGATTATCATCTGTTTATCGTCTGATTCAAATCGATGTCATGTTTTTTCTCTCTCTTAAAATGTTAGAATGTTGATAATTATCAGGCTAAGTTTTTTTTTTTTATTTTTTATCAACATTTTGTGCTGCTCCATAGGCCTACTTAAAGCTCAGTGCCAGATTTTTCAGGGAAGAAATAATAGATAGCTATGAAAGAGATAAAACCCCGTTTAAGCTTGACATACGCTGTTCTGAGCAAACTGTGGAAAAAAAGCAAAGGCAAAGGCCGTGAGCATCATAGGCAGTTCATTAGACAAGACTGAAAGGATGCGTGGTGGAAACTTAATCGTGCGGGACAGGCCAACATAGCCCAGGCCCCAGTTCCGAGTCGGTCACTGTCCAATAAGTGCTTACTTCGGACGGTTTCGAGAAAAACTACGGCACTTGGTGTCGCCACTGCATAGAGGAAGTAGAAACAGTTGACCAAAGTCTTTACAAATGTCGCGTTCTGCATGAAGGACGATCGGGTCAAGGATTTGACAAATAGAGAACTGGTGCGTGTACCGCGTTTGGTCTGTCTTTGTAAGGAGACAAGGCGACCTTAAAACTCACTGCCCGCTTCCTTTCATGTAGCCTACTCTACATGTGAAACTTTTTTTTTTTAAACCAAGACCCCTCCCCTGGTTAAGCGAAATGTATAGATCTACTCATAAGTGTTTCACAAACTTTATTCTTAAAGAACACATAGTACATTCTGATTATTTAGCGGAATACTTTGCTTATTTTTATTTAGAGAGATCAATTAATTCACGTGGCCTACTAGTTAGTTATTCCAGTAGGTCGTGGAAAACCTATTCATAGTTTGGGAAACATTGTAATAGACTTTATAATATTCCAATAATAGTTAGTTCGTCCATCGTGGTTCGATGATGACCACTTTGTCATCCAGTGGGCTGAGGGCTTTGCACTGGGGTTTTGTGCCTCCTCATGTGGCTGGTGAGACCTATGCGAGCCCGGAACGTTCGGCCGCACTCTGGGCAGGTAATTCCAGCTGGAGCTAGTGTCGTTTGCCTTGCTTTCCTTCTCTGGCGTTTTTCTTTCGCAAGCGTTGTTCTTTTTTCCTCAGCAACCTGTGCGCCGGATCTCACAGCGCGGCGCCATGATACTCTGTCATGTGCCTCTGTCTCCCAGGTGCCTGGGTCAATGTTGAACTCCTTTAGAGAAGCTTTGAGGGTGTCTTTGTAGCGCTTTTTTTATTCCAATAATAGGCCTTTAGATCAAGACATAGAACATGCGCAAAGTTTTTATGAACATGAATTTATTAGCAAAATTATTACTCTTGAATAAACGCAGTTTTATATTTGGAGATTCTAGAACGAGAGTCCTTTCAAGAAAGCGATAGTCCTTTCAAAACAGATTTTGGATCTAGATCTATACCCAGTTCTCTAGCCTAAATTTAATTTTCTCAATCTTTTTACCTTGAAAAGTTACAACGGTCAAACCAGAGTTTTTCCAGTGTGACCAACGAGCTACTAATTATTTACTCAGCGATGTACATCAACTGTTTAATTTCTAGGAAAATCTTTAGAGCCGTTTATGAGAAAATCATTCCACCGTCAACCCACCCCCCAGGTTCAAGTTGTGACTACAATAGATCTATTTTTAAAATGACACCACTGAGTGTCTTTATTAAATAATATCAGGTGTCCAAGCCTCGCTCGATTAAAATTTCCTAAGAAAGGTTATATACCCGAAGTCATTTTGGGAATATTTGTGTAATTACGAAAATGAACGATCGGATAAAGACTACTAATCTGAAGAGTTGAATATAAATCAATCTACAATAACATGGTGCTCAAATGTTTAATTAGGTCTGTTGATTCTTTTAAAACTCGTTCTTGTTTGCAAAGAAATATTTTAGTGTACTGCGGTAAGCAGCGTTTTTCCCGTTCACGTCATTGATAATTTCATTCATAAAAGATTCTAGCCAAAATTAATTTTTCGATAATGAGGCATTTTCAAAGCGATATAACGGTCGAACTCGAGTTTTCCCGATGTGGCCAATGAGTTGAGAATTTTTTTCTGAAATGCCTTGAAATTTAAAAAAAAATCGTTAGAGCCGTTTTTGAAATAAAATATATATACATACATACATATATACAAGAATTGCTCGCTTAAGAGTATAGGATAAGATCATTTTGCTTGAGTGCTTGTGGATGTGGTTAAATACCGAATTTTCTGACTTTTACTGGTTGGAAAACTCGACTGACTGACAGCGTTCTGTTGCAATACAACCTGATGTAAGAAATAAAAATTAACGGCAATTAAGACATGTCCCTTTGACTTGTATGAAATCACCGCCCTCTAAAAGCAACGCCTTCTAAACAATTAAGCTAATTCATTTCGCAGTAATTGATTAAAAGAAGAGAAACAAAGAGAAAAATAACATGCTGCCAACTTAGAGTCGGGTTACTTGACTGGTTTCTATAAATTATGATATGCTGGTGATTAGCTGGGAATATTTGTCAAGAGAGGTTCCCGGAGATTATTTCGGCAACTGTTGTATTGATTGATTCCGTGTGTCATGAATGCCAGGTCCTCATCATTAATTCACCAGGACCGTAGCCGCCAGGAGTGACAAATATTTGTTTCTGCCATGCGATTACATTAGCCATGGGTTTTAAAGCTCTACGTAAATGTCGAGGAGGTGAGGGGGAGGAGGATTGGGGCGTAAAGAGCGCCCAAAGTTTCTAATTGTAAAAAAAAAGGGGGGTAGGGCGGCGGCTTCTGAGCTTATAAGCCATGAATTTAATAGCAGTTCAGAGCCCCACCTTCCCGATTTTGTTTCAGCAGAATATACTACGAAAATCCCACCTGTTTTAAGATTATAATTTAAGATTATAATTTGCTTGGTAGTATGTCCTTCTCAGGTATATCATACACTAGCTTTTACACTAGCTGGATGGTGTTTAAAACTGGTTCCTAGTTCTGAGCTAAAGGGGGGCCTGTCTAGGCAGTCATTCGAATTGTATGGTAGTTACAAGGCATTACGCCGAACGGCCCAGCCTCTTGCCAAAGCACTACGGGAGGATTGAATCCTTCGTGCTTTGATTTTTCAATAGGAGTTCATCTCAAGTTTTTAGTTCTTGACGTCTTAAAATGTGCTTTCAAATTTCACAATTAATGAATCTAAATAAATCTAGATTCACCTTTCATTAATGGAAAATGACAACACCTGCCTCCACTAGCTTACCTATAGAAATGTGAACGCGTTGTTTTTTAAAAGATTTCACAAGCTCTGCAATTTATATGCAAGAAACCCACTGCAGTACTTTCACTCTTCTTTCGAAATATTAGTAACAAAGTCACAGTCAATGTCCTACAATGAACATAAAAATTTCTTCCTTGAGAATCCATTTGTACTCATCCGCTTGCCCATGCTAAAGTAACATGATACTACTGTGGTACCGAACATCGGAATGTTTTGTTTCCTAATCTTCAAATACTTCTGAAGAGCTGTCTGTGGTTAAAACCCTAGCTCTGATAAGTTTGATCACTGATATAATTGGGTCAATAATATGATTGATATTCGATGCAAACTTTCTCGTTTAGAGTTTATTGTTGGGGTATTGCTCTAAAAACTATTATGCGTGTTATGGCTACATATATGTAATGAAAACACATTTTTTGTTTGTTTTGGCGACTTAGTAACTCTTAGATATGTCAAACATATGCAAATAGACTTACGCTAAATTATGTAAATCCAAACAGACATTCAGATATTGTCATTATCAAATTAAACATATTATGAGTATGATGACAGATTCGAAAAGGTACTGATTCTGGACCCACTTTGACCCACTTTTTGCCAAAGAGTTTAGGGCGGTGAGTGGTGTTTGGTGTTTAATAAGTAATGTTCCTCTTTCAGACCTTGCGATCTATCCATCCATCCCTGTGGCGCTACAGCCCATGGAGGGCTCGGCCTGCTTGCACACATCCTTCCATTCAGATCTCTCCTGGGCCTTTCGTCTCCACGCCCTAATCCCAAGCTGTTGCAGATCTGCTTCCACATCATCAATCAATCGCATTTGGGGTCTGGGGTCTGGGGCCTCACTTTTGGTTTTTGTCAGTACACGATTTTCGCTCCTCTGTTATCTGACATACCTTGCGATCTATAGGGCAGATAATGTAAAGGTCTTTTGTTTTTGTGGCCTACGGTTAACGAGGGTGCCATATGTCCAGCACAACGACCATCCGCATTTGACTTTTCCCCATAAGAGTTGGGTTGACTCAGAGGCACCTTAATTAAAAAAAAAATCCACGTTTTCACCACGATTCGAACACTGAAAACCGGTTTGGAGGTCAAGAGCTTTACTACTAGCCACCGTCAATTCATGTTTGGTTATTTAGCCTTATTCAATGTGGTTTTGATCATCTCTTATTGATTATTCAGTTCAATACGACTGTTGATTTGTATATTGGGTTGGGATTGTCGACTAGACTAGACTTAATAGTTTACCGTGTAACTCATCTCAATTTTTATATTGGTTTTAATAATAATTTATAATAATAAAATAATACGTTGCTGGTTCCTTGTTAGTTTCAATAATTCAACACTGTCCAATCATCTCCTAAATTTTGATCTTCTTAAGTTTAAAGGTAGCTCTTTGCTTTTTAAAGTTTTGAAAAGAATAAGAGAAAAAAAAGAGCATATTAATTAATTAGATTAAGGAGCTCACCGTCTAGCTTCTTTTTCAATGGAGACAACAGCAATCAAAACAAAACATGTACACTATAAACTACTTTAAAAAAAAAAAAAAGAGCAAATTTTAGGGAAAGAACTCAACATTTACAGATATATTTTTTAATTTTGTAGACTTTATTTCCATTTTTTGTTTCAAATAAAATAACACATTACCATTCATTAACTGGCTCATTGGTTAATTCTTTTTTTATTAATCCACGTTTTGTTAGGTAGACTAAATAATTGTGTAGACCTTTAAATTGATCTGAGAATGGGAAGTTGAAGAACCAACGCGTTTGAAATTTGTACCAGACGGATATAAGCTTTGTATAGGAACATCGTTGCAGAGATGCAGTGATTACTAAAAGCTGAAATCAAGCTCTTGCTATATCAAAACACTTGTATTCAGCAGTAGCGTCACTATTGAATACGAGGGGTGCGAACCACACGAGGTAACAACAAAGGTCATAAAGATACTTTATTTTATAATTTTAAAAGGGATCAGCATTAGCTAGATACCCGAAGACTCTTCTGTATAAATATATACTTAAATATGGTGTTAAATAAGCACACTTTAACAGTAACTTTTTGGAAAAATATACTTATCAAGAGGATAAAAGGATGAGCTCAAAATTTACAAGTAATTGTCAGGAGTTCAATTATATATGTTTAATTTCTTGACTTGGCTCTTGTGTTTCTTCTCTTGGTTAGATGTGGCTCACTAGGGGTATGATGATTATTCCTTTGTAATTACTTTATACTTGCTACTCAAATATTTGTTATACAAAACACTTAATAAATATATTCCAACTCGAGTTCGAATAAATCCAAATCCAAATACTTTATTAAACTATTAGGCACATAATATAATATGAATACACAAGACCAGTCCAGAAAGCACACGTCCAACCTTCCTGGACCGGGAGCAAAACCTTACTAACTAAAACATTCTCTCGCACACTCAACCAAGACCAAAACATTCAGTAATAACCCGTGCAAACGACTATTCACATTCACAACAAGGGGACATAAAACTATCATACCAAAATAGCACACTAACAATCATTCTCGCCATACCTCACCGTGACATCCCCCCTCTCACGATAATGACTGTTATTAGATAACAGTCATTCCAAAATATACATAATTAAACATACATGCATACACATACTTATATACATATATATAAACATATATATCTACACATATATAAATGTATTAAAATAGTCAAAAGACACTAGGAAATTAGTAGTGCCTATTGAACCTATATACAAAAGTGTATCAACATGTATGTTAATTAGCTCATATTACCATAACAAAAAAAAATTCGTAGCTAGAGCAATCATTTAATAAGAAGAACAATATTTACATCAAAGTAAGAATAAGGAAACAAAATTGTGGCAAGAGTAGCAAAATGACTGATTAACATAGACCTACCAGTTTTACATTTAATTTGTAGAAACTATAACATGATAAAGAAAAATAGAGGAATGAGGAGAAAAAAAATTACTTATATGTTTTAACAATGACATACTAGGAAGAAAACAATTAAGTCGAGTTAGCTTCTAAAAAAAAATACTGTTACAACTACAACTATGCTACGTTGATAGGTTAGTCTTGACAGTACATCAACTCATCGACAATGGTCTGGTCAAACTGGATTGTGAATTCACACGAGTATCAGAGGTATCTGTCTAGGCGTTCGACACTGACGCTACAGATGACGTGATGCTCCTCTCCAGGGAACCACCTTGTTCTGAGCTACTAGTATGTCGGATGCGTCTACCACACTCAGCAAGCTATTTCTGTTTTGATTAATACATTATACAAGGATATTAAGCTAGATACAATAAAAAATTAAAATACATAAAAAAGACAGAAAAAGCTGAATCTTCTTCATTGCCAAGTCGCACTCGGGGATTCAGGTGACCCTCGTGGACACTTCCCTTCTCAGTAACTTGGAGAGGGGAAATAACATCAAAACTTTTTTTTCTCTTTCTTGGAAGTTTTATGTACAAAAATATTTGTAGCCTTCTGGGGTCTGGCTTCAATTTCTCCCCATCAACAACATAATAAACACATTTTGTTAGGTTTAGTCTCTTTAATGGTTTGTCTACTCCTTGAAATGAACTCGGAACTTGAACAATGGTATTGTCACTAAACTGACAATCATCAAGTTCCATAGTAGTTAACAAGATATCATTTTCCTCTCTCTTATTTGGTATGTCATTAGCAATATACTGACAATCATCTATTTTATTGTACATTAATAATGCATTTTCAGTTTCTTCATTACTTTCTATCTCACTGTTACAATTAATAATATGGTCATTTAAGTCATAAATAGTTAAGACATTTTCAATAACTTCATTATCTTTCATAGTATTACAGTTTAGGTCAGAACAGTCCATGTCTATCATATAGGGCACACTTCCCTGTAATGACAGTTTTACTTCTAGTTCTCTTTCTAACTTTTTGTCCTCCACCTCCCTTATTTGTTTCCTTTCCTCTGCTTTCCTTGCCTTTATTTCTAGTTCTATAGTTAGTCTCTCTAAATCTAGTTTTTGCCTCTCCAAATCTAATTTTTGTTGGTTCAATACAAATTCTATTAATTCCTTCCCCTTAATTCCTATCATCTTAGCCTCTTCTATTAGTATATCTATGGAACGCGGTTTAAAGTCCCCCATGGTAAACAAAGAATATTACTGAATTTTAAAATGTAAATTAACTTACAGAGATTAAGTTGAAAGTAACACTGTTTACTTATATCTCACAAGAGATTATAAAAAGATCAACAAAAAAAAAAAAGTAATCTCGCCCTTTATCTCAATTACTGACAAGGTAATGCACAATTCGACCTGAGCTGCCCGATACAACCGACAATACAAAAAAGAAAACTCAACTTATCTGTGCTCTATTTGATGCCAGGGAAGAGATGACAACTCTTTCCACACAACAGTCTCTTTGAAAATGAAGAATCTTCTAGGGTGTCAGGTCACTGTTCATCTTCTGTGTAAGCACCTCAGCAGGCACGGCATACATAAAAAATAAATACAAAGAAAAGTTTGTTTAAATTGCAAAATAACAGCAATAATAAGAATGATGTAGATTATGCCGTAAATACTTGTTACAATGGTACAAAATGATACTAGGTTCTCCAATAATCTAATTAGTTTAATACTTGATACTGTAATAGTCCACAATATATGGTATGTCAAAATTCATAAGTGACGAAGTCTCTCGAAAATGGCGAAGTCTCTCGAAGATGGCGAAGTCTCTCGAAGATGGCGAAGTCTCTCGAAGATGGCGAAGTCTCTCGAAGATGGCGAAGTCTCTCGAAGATGGCGAAGTCTCTCAAAGTGGTGAAGTCTCTCAAAGTGGTGAAGTCTCTCACAAATGGCGAAGTCTCTCGAAAATGGCGATAACTCTTGAAAATGGCGATAACTCTTAAAAATGGCGATAACTCTTGAAAATGACGATAACTCTTGAAAATGGCGATAACTCTTGAAAATGGCGATAACTCTTGAAAATGGAGATATCTCTCGAAATTGGCGAAAACTCTTGAAAATGGCGATAACTCTTGAAAATGGCGATGTCTCTCGAAAATGGCGAAGTCTCTCGAAAATGGCGATGTCTCTCGAAAATGGCGATGTCTCTCAAAATTGGCAATGTCTCTCGAAGTGGTGAAGTCTCTTAAAAATGACGATATGTTCAACTTGTTTCTTGTGATTAAACATATATATAACACATCTCTATACGTTGTCAATGTTGACGCAAATAATACTCAAGTAAAAAAAATTTCATTCAGGTTTATTATGAGGAAAAACTTGCGTGTGTTGATGTGCTGGGGTCACGATGAACTTGGGTCAGCCCGTGAACCAATTCAAAACTTCGGAGCTATGTGACGTTCCGAGTCTAGACTTTTTGACTGGCTTTTCTTTATAACGTGTTGATTGAAACATAGTAGAAGAATATCTCAGGCTTGAATTAGACTGTTAGTTAAGTCCCTTTTTATAACTTACTCTTGTAGAAAGAAATACAAACTTGATTGACTTGACGCTTTTACTGACGAAAAAAAAAAATAGTATCTCCGTGTTCACGTGTGCTTCCAAATGTAAATAGTGTTCCTCAGTGTCTCACTCTCCTGGCCTGACGAGGCGCAAAAATTTCAAAGATTATTAGATGAAAAACATAAACTGCTTTGAATCCGTCTTTAAGTGCAATAATTACTGTCCATGACCGGACGAAGCTCAAAATATCGATATTCTTTTCTCTGCTTGTGCTGCATATGTCAGTATTCTTTTCTCCGCTTGAACTGCTTATACTTTATTTCTTGATAGTAACTTTAACGTACAACAGGTACAACAGACCTGGCCGGACGAAGCCCTCAGATGTCAGGAGTTCAATTATATATGTTTAATTTCTTGACTTGGCTCTTGTGTTTCTTCTCTTGGTTAGATGTGGTTCACTAGGGGTATGATGATTATTCCTTTGTAATTACTTTATACTTGCTACTCAAATATTTGTTATACAAAACACTTAATAAATATATTCCAACTCGAGTTCGAATAAATCCAAATCCAAATACTTTATTAAACTATTAGGCACATAATATAATATGAATACACAAGACCAGTCCAGGAAGCACACGTCCAACCTTCCTGGACCGGGAGCAAAACCTTACTAACTAAAACATTCTCTCGCACACACAACCAAGACCAAAACATTCAGTAATAACCCGTGCAAACGACTATTCACATTCACAACAAGGGGACATAAAACTATCATACCAAAATAGCACACTAACAATCATTCTCGCCATACCTCACCGTGACAGTAATTAACAATTTATTTGCGTTTTCGATATCGGACAAAATAATTAATTACCAATTGACTAATTTTTGTCCTTTTTAAAAATGGATTTAATGTTTTTTCGTAATGGAAAGTTTCAATTTGATCCAAGAAAGGGTGCAGAAGAAATAATGTGTACAATTATATAAGGGGACAAAACATCACTTATTTCGACAAAATCGCCATGTCACTTAATACTGAAATAACAATTTCCCTTGTTGATATCCGAATCATTAATTTTTTTTTTATTTTAGGCAGAATAAATACATGTGCAAAATGTCAATTTGATCCAAATGGGTCTGGAAGAAAGAATGTGTTCGAAATTTTTACCAAAACCTATAAGCTTCGTAAAACAACGTATATTTTCACGAGGAGTTACCACATTGTGTGATATGCTATTAAAACTTCTTGCATTTAAAAATACGCCTCTATTCTATTTAGTGCAAATACTTTTTATCAAACACGTTTCAATTTATTTAGGTCATTTGGAATCAGATTAGCAAGGGACTGCATATCCAAGGAAATAACGCTCTGTGAATTAAAGTTAATATCCTTTTTCTACAGCTCCGACCTGTCTGACCCTTGAAGTGCATTGTTACAAACTTATAATTGCCATCAATAGATATTGTTTTGCCTTTTTTTCTCCCTTGTTTTTTTTTTCTTTTTCTGTGGTATTTGTTATAGCCTTTATTAAGAGTTGTCTCCCCTACTCTCTCAGTGTATTTTGGTGAACAAAAGATTTTTAGATACTGTCTTTCTAAGATTGATAAATAATCAATAGCACCTGGGTTTTTTGTGGGTTTATATTATTTTTATTTTTGTTCCGATTTTTTTTTAGAGAGATTACTTGAGAAGATTTTTTTATGAACCAGAATGATATTTCTATGCAAAAATATTAACTAGGAGGTAAGGGAGTTAAATGGAAAACTAGAAATATAGCCCTCCGCTTTGACCACTATTTTCATTATTGTATGATTGAACTTTAGATCAGAATAGTGGAGTCAAAAAGGGAAAGTTCCCCCCTTTCTGACCTTGTGGTCAATTGTGTAGATGATGTAAAAGTTATCTGTTTTTTGAAGCCCACGATTTACGAGGGTGACCTGTGGCCAGCACAATGACCAACGACCTTTACTTTTCCCCAACTAATGTCAGGTACACATTAGAGCTGGGTGGACTCAGGGGCGACTTAAAAATTTCCGTTCTTCACCAGGACTCGAACCCAGGACCCCTCGGTTCGGATGCCAAGCGCTTTGCCACCTAGCCACCGCGCATCCAGCATTGAGATATTTTCACATAAATTGTGTGATTTTTTACCCCGAAGTTCGCCCTGCTTGCGCTTAACTGGCGTAAAATTAATATTAGGGAAAAGGGGAAGGGGAGGAGTGAATGCGTATACCGCTACCCCCCCCCCCTCCCCACAACACAATGATTATATTTTAGATTTAAAATAATATTACAATTAAAATTAAATTTAATTATCGATATATAGCATACAGTTGACTCCTAATAGTCAGGCATATTTTAGTTCGATGGGTTCAGTAATACAAACCGGCGCAGATGGAATCAGTGCAATTAATGTTTACTGTATTTCGAATATTTTTAGAATGTAGGCAGGCTTAGATTGTAATTTAGCAGATTTTCAATAGGGAAAGCTGTAATAATATGTTCTGTATTTTTAAAGATCAATACATATTTTCTTTTTCATCTAGAGCAGTGATTCCCAAATTGGTCCATATGGACCCCCAGGGGTCCACGAGGACTTCCAGGGGGTCCACGAAAGTGAAAAAAAAGAATTGGGGGTCCATGACATGCAAATGGGGGTCCACGAGACTGGAACTCATTTAAGAAGGAATTGAGTTTAATATAAATCTCACAATAAAGGAATCACCTATTCTATCATACAAATATACATTATTTATACTTTATTATAGCTAGGCCATTCAATTTTTGTAATGTAATTCTAATGAAAAACATATTTTAATTTTTAATACCTCATTTAAATAGCTTAATTTGGTCTAGATAACTAATATTTAACATGGCTGAATCTAAATATATAATTTTTTTTTTTTTTTTTTTTTTTTTTTTTTTTTTTTTTTTTTTTTTTTCGTCGAACTTATATTGACTATGTGTCTTTTATTTAACAACATTTTATGTAATGACACCATGAAACCACCTAAACTGGAGGATCATTGGAGACAAAGCCACCCTGATAAGATTTGAAAAACTATTGAACACTTCATGATAAAGTTGAGAAAAGATCTACAATGAAAAATATTTGCTTTCAATTTTAAGGAAAATATAATGGTTTGCTTGTCCATTTCTCGTTTTTACAATTCACTATTAGTTTTTTCAGTTCTTTCGGATAGAGTGCGATGCTCAAGTGTGTATTTGTTTTGTCACATTTGGCAAGTGTGTCAACCTTCTATTTCCTTCTATTTAAATATTGGAGAACAGTGTTATTGCTGTTGTTGTTGAGCCACAGTTGAGCTTTACACAATATGTTTTGTAAACAATCTTTTGGGTGTTCCTAAAGATTCTGTAGATAATTACATCCTAGTCCAAACATGCGAGCAGCCAAACGTCAGTCCAGGCATCATGAGTTGTTTTATTTAGGAGGCATCAGAGTTTGTCAAGCTTTGAAGGACTATTTTTATATTACTCAAGAAAAAAAATTAACTGTTTGGTGAGATTTGCTGATTTGCTAGCCTGATAGCCGTTAGCTCCAGTGCTCCTATTTCTTCTCTGTGGTTGTCATAGAGCTCATTAGTTATAATGATCTTAATTTTTAAATTATTTTTTCTCCATCGGGCCATTCAATGAATATTCCAGCTCCTTCGTTTGTGGTGGCTTTCTGAGAACAATCCACGAAAACTCTGTTAGGGCAATGGTATTGTAGAACAGTTCACTAAATGCTTGAGCTCTGTTGGAATATAGCTAAATATTTCTTTCTTCTAATGTAAGTCTTTGCAAACGACATATTTCTGCAAACAAAATATTTCTCTATACAGCTGGCCGGGTCAACCTTTTCTGGTAATGATGTATTTTTTATTGAAATTATTATGGCTCAAGAAATCCACGAAAAACAGCTCTTTGTGAAACCTTTTACTAAAACAACAAATATCTATATGAAAAATAATCTCCGTAGCAATGGAAGTCGAGCTTGTTAACCTTTAAAAACAAATTGTTTTCAATGTGTTTAGTGATGGTTAACGATACATATTAACTGTTACATAATGGGTTAAAATTTCAATTTTCCTAATAAATTTATTGTGAAAAAAATGAACTCAACTTTAAATGTATTTCAGAATTATATATTCACTCCTCATGTTACTGGTTAGAAATTATTTAAACAAAATGTGTAATTGATGAATTTTTCAAAAATTCAATATAACTTAAGCAAGGGGTCCACGGAAAACCAGAAAACAGGTCAAGGGGTCCACAAGACAAAAAAATTTGGAAACCACTGATCTAGAGTTTTATGCTATTTTATACCCTTTAAAGTCTAAGAGACTATCTCATTACATCATAAATAACATTGTTCTTGACATACACGTTTAATTCCCTTGAAGAGCAGATAACCTCTGTCCTCTGGTAATCCAACGTTTGCGGCAATCCGCCCACTTCCCTTTTCCGGTCCACCCGGACTATCAAGAATTAACTGTGTATCATTTCGATTGGTCAGCTACTTTTTAGCGGCCCCCGAAAGGGGAAAAGAAGCTATTAGTTTTGTGTGGCCTGTCTGTCCGTCTGTCTGTCTGTCTGTCTGTCCGTCTGTCTGTCTGTCCGTCCGTCCCGTTTAGTGCTCAGAAAGTAGAAGAGATAATGAAAATCTGACATCACGATAATATAGATCATTCAAAGTTCTGATGCAACGGCTACTTTTTTTTTTCTAAAAGCTCAAAATCTAATTTTTAAAAATATTTTATGCAAGCAGTATTTAAAGAGAAAAAACCTAATTAGTATGCAATATAAATGAAACCTAATTTAAGACAATTAAAAATCTTATATATAGCAACATATTTCATATCCCATTTGGTTAAGTGTCTAGACCATTTACTTTCTAAGTAATTAACTCATAAAAGAGGTGTGGCAGTTGCCTTGAACATCGGCTTTGCAGGGCTAACGTTGAGAGATCAAAGCACGGAAGATATTTCCGTCGATTATCTTTTATATAATTTTTTTTTTAAATGAACTTTTAGCAGCGACAAAGAGAGTTTGTGTGATACACAAACTCAGAGGCGGCCCCGTTGAGAGATCAAAGCACGGAAGATGTATATTTCTGTCGTTTATCTTTGATATAATTTTTTTTAAATGAACTTTTAGCAGCGACAAAGAGAGTTTGTGTGATACACAAACTCAGAGGCTGCCCCCGTTGAGAGATCAAAGCGGATCTGATAGGGATCCGACTCCTACGGGGGCCGCCTCTGAGTTTGTGTATCACACAAACTCTCTTTGTAATCTTGTTCTTTTCAGAAACTGTCTGATTACAATTGATGAAATAAAAGAAATATTGCATATTTTTTTTCTTAACTGCTTTTTTAAAAACAATGTGTGCTATTATTACACCAATAGAGGGCGCGGTGGCTGAGAGGTGAAGCGCTTGGCTTCCGAACCGGGAGTCTCGGGTTCGAATCCTGGTGAAGACTGGGCAGGGCCGGTCTTAGGCCACTGCAACCAATGCGGTCGCAGTGGGCCCCTCGCTTTCATAGGCCCCGCGCTAATTCAGGGTGTAATTATTAAATTGCAAAATATATACGAAAAACTCCTGGAAGTCTCCTGAATTTTTTAAAATCTCCTGAAAACTCTTTAAAATCTTCAGAAAAATAGACAAAATTGTTATTTGTGGGTGTCATTCATTGCGGAAAACGCCATTCCTACGCGCGATTAAAAAAAAAGGCATTGTCAGCTTTCATGTAATAAAATGTAATAATCGGGTGAATTTTTACCTTAATAGAAAGTTCAAATGCTTTATTTACTTTTATTATCACTGGCATATAAATATGCCATTGGTTACAATGTTCATAAAGTACAGATAATTTTTTTTCTTTTACAAAATCTTAATTTCCACTTATTATCCGTATTCCCACACAGTCTAGGCCCCGCGCAATGAGTTTCGCATAGGGCCCCGCAATTGCTAGGACCGGCCCTGAGACTGGGATTTTCAATTTCGGGATCTTTAGCTTCTTCTACGTAGAAATAGTGCACTGCGAGCATGGCAAAAACTATTGTTACATCTTATCTTATCTTATACAATACAGACGTTACTTAGCATATATCATTTCTCTCTGCAATAAAATAGTTTGTCTACATTGTTTCTCCCACACCCATTCTCGGATCAAGTTGAAACTTAACACAATTATTCATTGGCATTGACAATACACAATCAATTTTCAAAAAAAAAAATTAAATTAATAACTAGTAATTAATTACTTTGTTTGATCATGGGCGAAGCCAAAGGGGTCTTAGAGGCTCAAACCGCCACCCCCACCCACCCCCCAGAGGGTTTTAAGTTTAACCTCACAGAGCTCCCATTAGTTGGCAAAGGAAAGAAAAATTTTTCTAGGGTATAAAAAAAAACAAAGAATGAATACACACACACACACAAATGTAAATATATATATAAGTACAGATCATTTTTTTTTCTTTTACAAAATCTTAATTTCCACTTATTATCCGTATTCCCACACAGTCTCTCTCTCTATATATATATACAAAAAACCCGCTTCGAAGAAAACATTCTGGCTACGCTTATGTGTTTAATATTTGTGTGTGATATTAATCCTTCAGTATTCACATATACGGCTAAATATGTGAAGTTTCGTACCATTAGTAAGTTGAATACGTTATTTCTACCGCACACCCATTATCGGCGGATGATGACATGTGAAATCTTAATGTTTTTGTTATTGTATGTATGTAAACATATATCAATTTAAAAATTACCTATTAATCTATTAATTGTTAGTAGGCCTAATTTATTATTTGGTTTGATACATTATTGAGAATAGTAGTTGTAAGTGCGGAGTTCTTTCCCTTAGATTAATCTTTGTGTTATATAAAAAAAAGAATTGTTTTTATTTATTCATTTATTTTATTTTTTTATTTTTATTTTTATTTATTTTATTTTATTTTATTTTATTTTTTTGATTTTTCTCCAAAATCACTATTTTCGGCCCACAAGTTCATATTTTGCAATTACAAAGCTTACTACTTTTTTGTCTAAAAGATCAGGAAATTTGAATCCGGTTAATCTGATTTGTCGCTTATTCGGACCATTTCTGACGTACCGAAACATTCTAATATCACAGAGATTGTTCGTTTAATCCAAACAGCCGGTTATAGAGACCTAAATGATTGCGGTCCGGTGTGTTCCGATTAAAAAAAAAATCGACTGTATATAGTTTCTAGCTTTATTCTATCTCCTAAGAGAATATCCTTGTTGCCGAAATCAATATTTTTGTGTTATTATTGTTTTGATTTATTTGTTTCTGGCTTATTAATATTGTGTTACATAATAGCGTGGTGTTGGCTATTCCCTTTGGTAGCATATGAGAGAGAGAGGACCAAAAAATCAAGATCGATAGCATAGAGATGGCCTGGCTGTCTCCTCTAGTATATCTATCGAACACCTGAAACCTTGCAAAGATGGTCACGTTGTGTGAGCTTTAGACTAATGACCAGACGGCCAGGGTTAATCGCCCTCAATTTCAATGCAGGCATCTCCTGTACGAGGAGGAGCGGTGGCTGCGCGGTAAAGCGCTTGACTTCTGAACCGGAGGTCCCTGGTTCGAATCCTGGTGAAGACTGAGATTTTTAATTTCGGGATCTTTGGGCGCCTCTGAGTCCACCCAACTCTATTGGGTACCTGACATTAGTTGGAGAAAAGTAAAGGCGGTGGGTCGTTGTGTTGGCCTCATGACACTCTCGTTAACGTAGGCCACAGAATCAGTTGACCTTTACATCATCTGCCCTATAGACCACAAGGTCTGAAAGGGGAACTTTTATTTTTATGTCCTGTAAGAGCTTCTATGATTAGCTTACTACAACACTGCAGTGTTATAGTTGTGTAATGGCTTGTTCTTATCTCAAGCTGAAGGACAGCAATGACAGTCTAAAAAAAAAACAAAAAAAACTAAAGGCATATATATATATATATTATATATATATATAAGGCCTTGTCTTTGAATCCGAAGACTAAGGATGATTGCAGTATTTCAACATTATCATGTGACCACGTAAACCCAGTTACTACCTACATATTTTGCCACTTCTGATGCAGTAAAGGCCGTGTACTTAGTTGTTGTTGTTTTTTTCTTCTTCTGCGCATTTCTAATGCTAGGGCTTTTCTTTTGGGCCTCAAATATGTGTCCGCCACCTTCGTGAGAGCTCTCTTTCAGAGGCTATCTACTGCCAAATGTTTTTCTCTAGGCGTGAGGGCAAACTGGCAGCTGAGTTCATCTTTACAGAGCTTCCGGTCGTACCTGTACTACACCGTTCTATGGCATAGATGTCCAGGTATGGTTCGAGTTGACCCGCATCACTTTTATAAATCATGTAACCCAGGAAAGGATTTGATCCGTGGCGAGGATGACGAATTGTCTCTTTACCTGCCTGTCTGAATGCCCCCAGCAACTTGATGACCATTTGATCACATCCGTTTAGTTATGGGACATTGTCCCTTAAGCCAACGCAATGGGTTCCTCGTCCCATGCCAGGAACCCATATTCCTATAAATGTCCCATTGCCCTCATGGGGGAGACATCACCACTCGTAGGCTACCGTTTGGAAACAACGCTATAGGTTTCGGACTGGTTAGCAAGCCTTTCTCACATCCCCACCACGTGCAAGTACACTCACTAGAGAATATCTGTGGTAGCTCACTGAGAGCCCTGTTTGCTTTCGTACTTAGCCTTTCCGCTTCCCCGGGCGGACGTTCCCACGGAGGTGCCACGCTGAGGCGACGGGAGCATTTACTCCGCGTCCTCTTTTAAGCTCGCTAAGAAAAGGTCGCCTTTGGATTGCAAGGCACTCTCGCCCCGTAAAAACAATACGAGCAGAGGAAATCAAAATACCCAACAGAGTTGGGAGAACGCAAGGACACCTGTCCGAACTATGTGACACTCTTGTAAGCTCGCCAAGAAAAGGTCGCCTTTGGAATGCTTTCATTCCTCTTTGAGAGAGTAGGTGTCCGACCCAAGCGCAGCTGTCGAAATGGTAAGTACAGTTCACACCGGCCTCCAGTTAAAAGATGTGTAAGGTACTCTTACCAGCGTATGCCCATTGTGTAGTGATGGCGTTCGAGGAGTTTTAGATATAAACTTAAACTCCGTGTGTTCTCAAATGTTGACCAAACACACCAAACAAACATGGCTGCTTTTTTAAATACTTGTAAGAGAGAAGAGGTTTACGGAAGTGGGAAGGGGAAATCAAACCGCTCAGAAGTAAAGCTTTTTACCACCTTTATATTATCTCCCCCTGTGTCCATCTCGAAAAGTCCCCAATCACGGTCCAGTCTCGTGTTGGTTGTTTTTTTTTTTTTTAAACTTTGACATATGGAGAGTGGCAAAGCGCTTATCTTCCGATTGATCTCGGGTTCGAATCTCAGTGAAGACTATGGATTTTGACTTTCTTGATCAGGGCCGGTCCTAGCAATTGCGGGGCCCTATGCGAAACGTATAGCGCGAACCTAGTCTAGGTAGCATAAAGTCAAAATTAAGAATTTCAAAAAAAAAAAAAAAAAAAAAAAAAAAAAACTTTTTGTCTTTGCAATAAATTTTTATTAAATGAAAGTTCTCAATGCCATTTTTATATATCGGCACCACAAAATGACAATCTTGTCGATTTTCCATGAGATTTTAATTTCAGAAGATTTTCAGGACTTTTTCGTATATTTTGCCTCTGGCAAATAAGGAGTTCACGGAAACCCTGTTATTATATACAAGTTATAATGGTTAAATTTAATAATTTACACTTAGAATTAGCGCGGTTACCGTGAAAGCGCGGGGCCCACTGCGACCGCATAGGTTGTAGTGGCCTAAGGCCGGCCCTGTTTGGGATTATATGGCTGCTCCTGAGTCCACCCAATTCGAAAGGGCATTTGTTGGGGAAAGTAAAGGCGGTTGGTCGTTGTGCTTGTCACATGATACCCTCGTTAACCGTCGGCTAGAGGAAATGCTCTGTAGATCTCAAAGTCTAACAGGGTTACTTTTGCTTTAAAAAAAAATATTCATGACAATTTATAAACATTCAGATTATTTAAAAAAAAAAAAACAAGATTACAAAGAGAGTTTGTGTGATACACAAACTCAGAGGCGGCCCCCGTCGGAGTCGGATCCCTGTCAGATCCGCCTATTCGCAAGATGTTTCGGATGTTCCTTCTAAGTCCCTGGCTCAATTCCTGTATGCTCCCATCCTTAAACTATCGCAATATTTCTGAAAGAACAGTAAAGGTTAAATCATATTTTCAAAAGCCATTAGTGTTTTTTTCTAACCGTGACGGACAGATCAACCAACAGACAAAACGCACAAAAATATGCTTCTTTCATTCTAATGGGGGCACTAAACAATTTTTTTTTTAAAAATCTGATTTTTTTTTTTTAATTTAAGAAATTAGTTTAGAATCATGTCATTTCCGGGCTTTACGCTAGTACACGAAAGCCGCTGCTTAAAGTTCATTTTAAAAAATGTGCATGATATCTATATACCAGAAGCATTTCTTATATTAACATTTCCTCCCTTACATTTACGTAATTGTTTTAGAATTGGTGTTTTGTTATTAAAAAATCGCGTGCATAATTTTTTTTATAAATTAAACGGTTTGCTTTTAGAAAACTAAAAGTAGCAGTTGCACCTAAACTTTTCAAGCCGCATTTGATGGTGAAATAATATTTTTCGTATCTCTTCTAGTTTTGGCGCCCTGAGTGTGACAGACGGACAGACGGACATTTTGCACAAACCTAATAGCGGCTTTTTCCCCTTACGGGGGCCGCTAAAAAACCTTAAGTGTCAAAACTAGTCCTCGATGTAAAGATGTTAATAATCCTTGCTTCCGTGAACTGTTCTCAAGAGTCCCTTAGTTCTATGCAACCTGATTACTGAATATATTCCCCGTGGCTACGCAGCCCCAGCTGTGGCCTACATATTTTGCCACAACCTGGGCAAGCTTAACCTTTGTCCGCCTGTGGTCGATTAAGATTTTCTTTACGCCGTCTGCGTTTGTCCTCGGCAGCGTATTTTCTTTTGGTCTCAAATATGTATCCCGTGGTCTTTGTGAGTGACCTGTAGACCTTTGGCCTGCCAAAATGTTTCCCTTGATTTGAGCCCATATCAGTGGTATAGACCATGCTTGTAAAAATAATTTCAGTAAGACATAGATAAATCATATTGTTCTCATACAATCTAGATCTAAGCTTTTTATAAAGTTTATATCAACTCACTCTGTCAGTAGCCTATGGTAAAATGTTATTCCAACACCCTATCTCGGATTTAGGTTAAATTTCGCACAATTATTTCTTTTCCCTGACAACACAAGAATCCATTTAAAAAAATTAACCAATTATTTAATTGAACAAGGGAAATAAATTGTACTTGACAGATGTGGAGGTATAAGTTGAATTAGTGCCGGTACCCTTGAAGATTCTTGAGTCCAGAGTGAACATTTTTTTATGCTTTGAAAAACGATCTTGTAAACATTCACCAAGATACCTCTCCCCCCAATTCTTCCATACCCCTTTCCCAACTGGTCCAGACAAGTCATAGGATCACAGCGCATTTAGAAAGCTAAAAGCTAAACAAAAACAATTGGTAAAAATGTTTGTAAAATGTTTTACATGTTTCGGAAATTCCTTCAGAGTTGAAGATAGTTATTTCCTAGTCCAAACCTCCCGCAGGACGACGGGGGATGGGAGCGGGCAG
>JADKLZ010000728.1:4799729-4810293 GCA_021533235.1 Biomphalaria straminea | reverse complement strand
ATACTTCTAAATTAAATATGTCCTATTTCACTATCTTTATACTTCTGAATTAAATATGTCATATTTCACTATCTTTATACTTCTTAATTAAAACTGTCTGATTACACTATCGTTATACTTCTTAATTAAATCTGTCTTATTTCACTATCTTTATACTTCTTAATTAAAACTGTCTGATTTCACTATCTTTATACTTCTTAATTAAAACTGTCTGATTTCACTATCGTTATACTTCTTAATTAAATCTGTCTGATTTCACTATCTTTATACTTCTTAATTAAAACTGTCTGATTTCACTATCTTTATACTTCTTAATTAAATCTGTCTTATTTCACTATCTTTATAGTTCTTAATTAAATCTGTATTATTTCACTATCTTTATACTTTTTAATGTAAATCAGTGTAACCCTATGCACATTCAAAAATCATTTAGCACGGATATATATGGACTTGTTAAGGGCCCAACTCTCAATAGTTTAGGGTCTTATCAACAATGACAAAATAAGGAAGGGAAATACGAAAGATATTTA
Organism: Biomphalaria straminea; assembly: GCA_021533235.1. NCBI lineage: Eukaryota > Metazoa > Mollusca > Gastropoda > Planorbidae > Biomphalaria > Biomphalaria straminea. Next base: position 4,809,763 of record JADKLZ010000728.1, on the reverse strand, counting down.
TGTACAAATCTCTCTAGTAGACAGTCCAAACAAATTTAAAATCAAATTATAAGTACTCAAAAAGATTTAATAGTTAAAACCAAACTGGAAGACTTGATGAAAGAGGTTTTTTATTCACAAACAGATCCATTCTCAGTCTTTCTATAATATATATTTGACAGTACCCATATATTGCAATAGCTATAAACGTAACAAAAACTCAGAATAGGATCCTACCCGAAACAAAATTATGTTCTGTATAACTGTATCCTCTAAGTAATAACCGATATGATAACACACGCCAAAAAAAAAGTTAAATAATATCCTTAACATTAAATACATTTTTGTACATAAAATTATATTTCCATTCAAAACATATACAAGTTCTTATTCCAATAAGAAATTTTTTTGTTTGTTTTATATTTATCACAGAAATATATATTATTTTTTTTTACTTTTTTTTTAAATGAACCACAAAAACATTTTCTTTAAAGTATATATAAAAATAAGGAACGATAAAGACTTGAAACTTTGAAATAAACAAAACAAAAAAAACTGCATGCATGATACAGGAAAAAAAAGGTTACATAAAAAAAGATCAGTTTGTGCAGCATGTTGACAGACCTGAGCATCACAATGACAAGTCTGTGCTTATTGGTAGAACTGTATACCTTTATGAGTTCATCCATCATTGTATAAATGTATCTATAGTTCATTCATCTTTGTATAAATGTATCTAGTTCATTCATCTTTGTATAAATCTATAGTTCATTCATCATTGTATAAATGCATCTACAGTTCATCTATTTTTTATTATTTCATGGAGGTAAGACTAGTTTGAAACTGATTCAACAATACAACATAATCAACAAATCATTGCTGACAAAAAGCGTCAAACATAAGGTGTTTTTTTTTTTCTGGTTGTAATTTCTACATTGAGCAATTCTAAAATGATCTGATTAACACAGTCCATTATAAATGAGGTCATGGCAGTTGTTCCAAAGAAAATTCAACAAAAACAAAAACAAGAAGTTTTCAACCTTAAGACAATACAGCATTGGATACTCTGAAAGGTATTCTCATCTCATTTTCTTATTTAAAGAGTCACAGTTATTAGTTTGGTTGCTTTTGTTGTTTTCGCGTGTGTTGAATAAATGAAAATACTAAAGGATGAGAAGATAAAATATGTTGTTTTTTTTTTTTACACATGCTTTTTTTTACACTGTAGATTTCTTTACACTTTCTCACTATAAATGTGCTTTGATGACTATTCAGTCAAGTACAATTTATCTAAGAAAAAAAAAATTGTTATTGCACAAATATTTATTAATGAGAGACAAAGAAATATTTTAATAGAAATTTTTTTTCTTCACAGCAATGGAGAAATAATAAATATGACAGTTTATAAAAAAAATAAATTTCTTAACAAGAAGACCTGTGCATCTGATTCTAACTAGAAAAGAGTTTTGCAGATATCTCCGCTATTTTATCACGTACAATTTATTGCAAGGGAACAATGTGATCGTAGAAAAATATCTGATAATGAGACATTTATTTATAAAAGAAAAAACAAATCTAAAGAAACATTTCAAATTTCTTCAAAGCAACCAAAAAAAAAATGAAACAAAAATGAGTGATTATAAAAATATATATACATATTTTCTTAACATAAAAAATATGTTAGATTTGTGCTGTAAAGATAACACAGTAATGAGTAATTTGAAAATGAAATAATATCCTCTACGTATTTATTATTCAATCACACTTGGAAATTATATAGCCTGGAATGTGTGTTTGAAATCAGTACAAGAATTTCTTTCATCAACAGATCAAAATCTAGTTGTACTGTGTGTTGAAATGTATTTAATTCATACTAATGTGTTAGCAGTGGAATGTTTAGGTTATTCATTCCTCAACTGAAACACTAGCAAAAAACAAATCCTGTACAGTAAGAAAACATAAACATTATGTTTACACAAGCTCAATAACAAAACTGTGATTGTCTCCCTTATCACACTAGAACTACCCCTGTCTCTGCCAGCTAACCAAGTCTGTAGTACATCACATGAAAAGATGAACTTGAAACAGTTGCTCAGTTCTTTGTAATACATTATAAACACAAGTTTTATCATGAAAAAGAAGGAAAAAGAAATTCTGCAAAGCTAGAATCAGATAGATGTGAATTTTTTTTTTTTAATTTGTGATTGATTTTAAATGGGTGATATCTTACACTGCATATAGGAAAAAGTTAATAAATAATAAATTTGTTTGCTAGTAATAACAAACTCATTTAGACATTCACAGCATCCCCATGCTAGGATGAAATAAATGAAATATATATCATCATCTGATAGGCCAGAGTTATAAAAACAAAGTTGTTAACCAAAGTGTAACTGACTGAAATATAAAATCAACATTTGATGCAAACATATTTGATGAGTATTCCTCAAAGCCATGTTTCCCAAACTTTTTCCTTAACAGAACACTTTGCACATTCTGAGTATTTAGCGGAACACTGTTTACTTTTTAGAGAGTTAACTTCACGTAGTGCCTTCTAGTTAATTATTCCAGTAGTTTGTAGAACACCTATTCAGGCATCACAGAACACTAGGGTTCTGCAAAACACAGTGTGGGAAACACAGCATTAAAGCAATATAAGGATTGTTCTTCAAGTCCGAAGATTAAAGCAATAAGGCCTATGTAGATATATTATATAAATACTTTTTTTAAATCGAATTGTACGGAGAAAAAAAAATGTCACAGTAAAATCTGTGTGTCAAAGTGTACAATGTATATTTACAAGAACATTATATATTAATGCTGTTCAATTCAATTAAATGCACAGTAATGGAGAAGGACATGTTAATGCTGTTCCATAGAACTTCTTAAAGAGTCTATTCAATGTTAGACAACTCTAGTATCATTATACCTATCAACATGGTCTAATGAAATGGGATCAACATTAACATTGTTCATAAGAAGACAAAAGTTTCCTAAGGGCTTCAAAACGAACATAGTTTTAGCAGATTTGGACAAAAAAATGTCAGCACAATACTGATCCTTTGAATTAACAACATTGGCATTTGTGAATAACAAAGAAAATAACAAAGACATAACATGAGACAAGAATGTATTAGAACTCCAGACATTCAATTGAAATCTTTCTTTAAGCGAAACTTAAAAAGAAAAAAAAAGTTTCCAACAAAAAATGACAAATCAATGAAATAGTAAAATAATTGAATTGATCATAAATATTAGTTACATAAATATTATAATTATTAATATTTGTTAGTCGTCATCTTGAAAATAGACTAGGCACTTTAAAGAAGGTATAGAATTTTAAACATCCAAATTATTAAATAACAATCAATTATAACTTTAAAGCTATTGGGTAAGCACATGTTGAATAATCATAATGCTTTTATAATGTCCAAACAATCCTTGACCCTTTCAGCATTGTAGCGGCCAAAAGTACCATTACATCCGAAAGTGGACACTCAGCACTTGGTCTACAAACTCACTGATATATATATTAATAGCCAATGAAATTAAAATCTTCCTATTAATTTACTTTTGATAAACAATGGCGGAAATGTTTTAAATTCAGTTTCAATTTCAGCAGTACCTTAAACTGTGGAATTGGGTTGTCATGTGTAGATAATTAATTAATGAAGGACATGATATGAGAAGTCTTTATATAATAGGAAATGTTAGTGATGAAAATGACAGCAGTGATATAGACTAGAGCTAGACATGAGTATGCAGTGATTCTAAAATTGTGTTCAGGCCTTGGTTCAAGACCAAAATTGATTTTGAAAATTGTAGTTTGAGCACTTTGTCATGTTCAAGACAAAGTTTTTTTTACTGTTATATAAAGTAATCAACTCTGAGTTGGATTCATTATATTATCTTTGGGGATAGATTTTAATTGATTTTTTTGTGAACCAACTTTTATTTTCACCATTAGATTGGGATTAAAGAGGTCTAAAATTTAGAGTATGCCCAAAATTAATGGTTTAAAACTAGAATTAAAAAAACAACACTGGAAGCTGGAATGAAAAAAATTTGAACTTTGGACTATACTCTTTACAATCTGAAGTACCTAGTTACGGTACAAGTATTATATCAACTAATAGGGTTCCAAAGTTAAGGTTTAGTGTCTGTTCATGTACATGACATTATTTTTTTTAATAATGTTAACTTTGGAGCTATAAAAAAAAATGAATTAAGTAGTCTGCATGAGTGATAAAGATGGAGTTCGTAAATGAGCTCACAAAAGCTTAAATGCAAACAATAATTTGAACCAGTAGCACAGGTTTTGAACAACAACAGCAAAGTCGTTAGAATCAGTTGATGACCTCATAGGTGGTTCGGTCAGGCCTGCCTCTATCACAGGAACAGCCGCAACACAGAAAACAATTCCAGCAAAAGCGCTGTTCAGGTAAGGATGATTGGACTTCATTTTCCACAGTGTGCTTTAACATAGGCTCAAAGTAGTTGTACATCTGAAATATAAACCATAGAATATAAAACATCTGTCAAAATTTTGAACAAACTCAGAACACAACAGAGGAGTGAACATTTGTTAAAATCATCTGACAAAGATTTTGTAGTTAATTCTGTTGTTTTTAAAGCTGTAAAGTTAAATGATTACCGGTACTTCTATGCAAAAATATTTCAATGAAAGTAATATTAAAATTAATGAATACTTAAGTGTACAACTGAGGGTAAATTGGAACAAAAAAGTTTTAAAAAAACAAAACAAGACACCTTTCATGTTCAAAGTTAGGTATAAGTCCTGGGGAAACCTGTTCTTAACAGCAATCTAGCCAAATGGAAAATCTGCACTAGATGGCTGTATATTAGAGCTGTGAGACAATTGTGGGAAGCGTGGTCGAGAGGCTAAGTACGGCTTGAGCTTGGCTTGCTTGGCTACCTAGAAGGGGGCTCGAGGTTCGACACCCGACTTGTGTTTACTGAGCGCCCAAAGGCAGCACAGGAAACCAACTCCTAGATACCCCTCCCCCCCCCCACCACTGGTCCACAAATGAGATTGGACCAAAGCGCTCTGAGCATGCTATAAGCATGAAAGTAGCGCTATATAAAAGCTATAATAATTACTTTGTTTAAACTAAGATTTTAATTGAGCTTGGGAACCCAACAGAAAGGGGGCCCCTTCACATTTTTTTTATGCTGCCACAATCATCTTGTTTACATATTTGAAGGTTTTTGGCATGTGGGGGGGAAGACAGAGGCCCACACATACTAAGTTGTCTGGTGCCCTAATATTTCTGGCAGAGGTACTGAATGAAGCTACTCAACATAGTCTTATGTCGAGAAAGATGAAAGTTTATAAGACAGGGAACAGCTTAACAGCTATTGTGGAGGATGTGTAGGAAGGACTCTAGCCTAAAACTGATGTAAAAATAAAAAATTACAAGCCCAGGAACTTAGTTTCCTATTTCTAAACAACCATAGTGAGTGATTTGAGGAAAAAAAAAGAGGAGCGGTGATTGAGTTGTAAAGCGCTTGGCTTCTGAACCTATGGCCCCGGGTTCAAATTCTGGTGAAGACTGGCATTTTTAATTTCGGGATCTTTGAGCACCTCTGAGTCTACCCAGTTCTAATAGGTACCTGACATTAGTTGGGGGAAAGTAAAGATCGTTGGTCGCTGTGATGCCCACATGACACCCTCGTTAACTGTAGGCCGCAGAAACAAATGATCTTTACATCATCTGCCCTATATCCACAGGGTCTGAAAGGGGAACTTTACTATTAGTGATTTATCTTATAGCCCATCTATTGTTGAGAAAAAAAAAAGTTAAACTATACCTGTAGTGAAATGAAACCTCGACCACGAAACAGGACAAGCAACTTTTGCTTATTGTTGACAGCACAATCCACTGGCTTCACATCCTGGGAAACAGATGGAGACATCAGAAATGTCCGCCTGATTGGACAGCTTTGAAATCTGAAGCTGCTGTCAAACACCTGCACACGGTAGTTATTGGAGTCACACACGTACAGGTGCCGCTGCTTGTCAGTAGCTAAACCCAGAGGGTAGAAAAACTTTCCAAAGTCACTGCCTAATTCTCCGTAAAAATCAAAAGCCATGTACTGCGGGCCATAGAAGACAGCAATCCTGTGGTTGCCAGTATCAGCGACAACCACTTCCCCCACCTGAGTGTGAACAATATGTGTCGGGTAATAAAGCCCATGTTGAGATCGTGTGGCTAAGTCAATAAACTGATGCTCGTTGATGCTTCTTATCACAGAATTGGCGTAGGGTAAAGCTAAGAACAACACTTCTGGCTCGATAACCAAAATCCCACTGACATCTCTCAGGTTCTTTTGATACATACACTGAAAGTCAAGGGGATTTTTGTTGAAGAGAGCAGTATACACCATGATTCCTTTGATATCAGCCCGACGCCCCATAGCGCAAAAACGCTCGTCGTGATCTTTGGACGGAGGGTAAAAGCAAACATCCACGATTGGGTGCTCAAACTTCTTGTACCCATAAGGCTTGGCATGCGTCTTGTACAGGACGGCCTTGTTCCAGGTGGTGTCCACTACGACCAAGTGACCAGTGTGGGGGTTGACCGCAATGGCATTGGGATGTCTGACTTCCAGGTTTTCATCTCCGTACCTGAGATCATACTCCAAAAGTAGTTCAGGTTCTTGCTCTCCAGGCAAAGGGCAATCACTGCAGAAAATGAAAAAGCAGAGCTTAGTGATACGAAGTATAAAGTGTGAATGTATATTCAAGTAAGTTCATTGTATTCAAAATAAAAAATGTCATTTATTATACAAAAACAATTTATATTATATACTCCAACATTAAAAAATATCAAAGAAATAATAAAATGAAATACTATGAGCTTAAAATTATTAGGCTACATTGTGAAAAATGTTAACATAAAAGCAATGCACAATGAAATTATAATAAATTAACTTATGTCATAACAGGTTATGTAGAATAGAAAATTGTTCAATAATACCCCACATAAATGAGTTGATAATTGCTTATCAAATGAGAATCAGATTGCTTATGAAGTAATTATCTTCTTTTTTGAAGTAACGGGTGTATTATATCAGTTAAGAATAACCATATCAGAATCTGATTACAGAACTTCCCCTGATATTACTACAAGGCAGTAAATTTAAGAACTTTTTAAAATCACTCTACAACTAATGTATTTATTTAGTGTCTTTCTAACATCTGTACACAACAATTTATCTCAGTAATAAGTTTAAACACATTTTTCTATATTCAATGTTCTTACATTTTCCTATATTGTATGTTTATTTGACATACAACAGATATCTATCTAATGCATGTCACATACAAGAACTTAAAATTATGATAGTCGTAGGTTAACTTGAAAATGTATTTCTTTATATCTATATCATTCTTGAGGGCACGGTGGCTGAGCGGTAAAGCGCTTGGCTTCTGTACCGGAGTTCCGGGTTCGAATCGTGGTGAAGACTGGGATTTTTAATTTTGGGATTTTTGGCGCCCTTGAGTCCACCCAGCTCTAATGGGCACCTGACATTAGTAGGGGAAAAGTAAAGGCGGTTGGTCGTTGTGCTGGCCACATGACACCCTCGTTAGACGTGGGCCACAGAATTGGATGACCTTTACATCATCTGCCCTATAGACCACTAGGTCTGAAGGGGGAACTTTACTTTTTTTTATATCAATCTTATATTTTATCAGATCAATTTAATCAATTTAGGTATTAAACAACCTACAACAAAATCATTTTGGTCTTTTTAACCTACTGGACCAATTTTCTTTGTTGCAAAATAGTTTTGGATCTCTATGATCTAGTCTGAAAAGTGGAAAGGTTAAATCAATTAGAAGTTAAATTTACCTGATAAGACTATGAGTGTGATTTAATACTTGGCATTTAAACAAAGTCTATAATATTATGTCATCAACTTTATATGATTTTTAACCTAACAACTGTAACAGTAAAACAAATTGAAGCTATTTAAAAATTGGTACCATGGGTTATAAAACAAATTTTATTGCAAAAAAATAAATTTATGACACAATGAAAGAATTATACTTTTGTAACATACAGTTTTATTCAATAGAACAATGATTTTAAGGTAACTAACATTTTGAACAGTAGTAAAACGACTCACTAACAGTCCAGGCATTGTTACTGCATAGTCATTTTTACTGCAGATTTTTTCTTTCTTTTTCTTTTTTGGAAATATTTAACGTTTTAAAAAAAAAATTTGCAATTAATATGTTTACAAACACAAACATTTTCTTTTACACAAAGACATTGCAGGCAATACATAGACAATGTTTATCATTTAATTGCTACACTGGCAATGTATTATAGCTGCTTGCCAAAGGTTATTCATTGTGGGGATAAAGTAGAAAAGGGCAACAGCAGAATCCAATCTGGCAAAGATAAGAAATGACAGCAACTGGAAAAGCTGGAAAGATCTTTATAAGTGGCAAGGATATGCCAAGAACTTACAATGGTCCCAAATAATAAATAAATTTCTCTGTGTCCAATGTAGCAAACCATGAAGTACATATCTTGGTTTTCTTAACTATACAAGCTTCTGTAATAATCCCTAATAGTAATTTGTTGAATAATAAATGCATGTTATTTCACTACTTAAGTTTAAGAGAAAGACATGTCAACTTTTCTATTTAGGTTAAGGCCTAGGACTGATTTGTTAGGCACTGACTGAAATAGGAACAACTTTTTTTTCAATCATATCCTAGCGTATCATATTTATATAGTGTGCATGAAAATACAATAACTTACAAGTTTCCACTCATAATATCAATTGGTACCGAATATTCCTTATTTAAGTATTTAAATCAATCCTTAGTGTATTGATAAAAAATATGCCAAAAAAAAGATTTAGATACTAAATAAGGCATTGTCTTCAAGTAGATTGAGGAAAATTGCAGAATTGGATGTGACTACCTGAGATAAAAAAATTTTCATAACTGTAAATTAAATATAATTTTTATGATACTAGATAAAATTGAATAGAATGACTTTTTTTTCCTCCATCAGAAACTTTAAAAAGACCATGAAGTAAAAGTGACCATAAAAATAAAAACATCTTTTGAATGCAATTTTAACAAAACAAAACATTAACATACTTTTTTTCATCATAAAATATTACAGAAAAATGATTAACCCTATAGGTCTATGCAATAAGCAAGCTTTTGCGCCATGATATAATTATTTGCCCAATAATTATTTAACATGATTTCATTCAAAGGTTTAAAGTATTTCCAACTAAGGAAACATGATGCCATGGCACTGAGGCCATGAGGCAAGTTCATTTATCCCAATTACTTGTCTAAAATATTTCAATGGACACAAATACTAAACCACTATACAGCATGATATCTAAATAATAAGCCTTCAAAAGCAAGCATTCAAAGAAAAGCTGAATTAATTATTTGTTCACTTACTTAGATGCCACATTTACCATTTTATGTTTTTTTTTTATCCGTGCAAGGAGCTGTAATAAAACTGATACAATCATAACAAATTAAATTTGTTTAAAAAAAAATGTTTCTTTGAATTGTGATTATTTATGGGTAAAGTCAGTTTCAATACTTAGTCTCAAGAAAAAAAAATCAATCTCTTTAAAAAAAAATTATTTTTTAAGATTAACTTACTCTTCTGTTTCAATGTTTTCAAAGTTGCCAGCGAACTCTTGAATGACTTGGTTCCAGTGTGACTGTAACAGTGCTGTCATATCGGCAACCTTATCAGCTGAATCTTCACTTGCAGATTCGTAAATGTCAGAAGCCGAGTGACTTAGAGAGAATGTGACATGCGACTGGCTGGATTCTCTCGGGTCCTGCTGGGAGACATTGGGGTTTCTCTCCGTGCTGTTCTCATTCTTGTTCAAATCTTGTTTCCCAGAGGTCACCAAGCTGGTTTTTGTGGCACTTATGGTTGAGTCTGTTGGTAAACTAACAAGTTGTTTGCTACTTGGCGCAGTGAAATATTTACTGATCTCTGAGGAGGAAAATTATAGATAATAAAAAAAAAAAA